>JASTWF010000736.1:0-213156 GCA_030390025.1 Squalus acanthias | reverse complement strand
GGAGCTGAGGATATTAGGTGGGGTGGGGAGGAGCTGAGGATATTAGGTGGGGTGGGGAGGAGCTGAGGATATTAGGTGGGGTGGGGAGGAGCTGAGGATATTAGGTGGGGTGGGGAGGAGCTGAGGATATTAGGTGGGGTGGGGAGGAGCTGAGGATATTAGGTGGGGTGGGGAGGAGCTGAGGATATTAGGTGGGGTGGGGAGGAGCTGAGGATATTAGGTGGGGTGGGAGGAGCTGAGGATATTAGGTGGGGTGGGGAGGAGCTGAGGATATTAGGTGGGGTGGGGAGGAGCTGAGGATATTAGGTGGGTGGGGAGGAGCTGAGGATATTAGGTGGGGTGGGGAGGAGCTGAGGATATTAGGTGGGGTGGGGAGGAGCTGAGGATATTAGGTGGGGTGGGGAGGAGCTGAGGATATTAGGTGGGGTGGGGAGGAGCTGAGGATATTAGGTGGGGTGGGGAGGAGCTGAGGATATTAGGTGGGGTGGGGAGGAGCTGAGGATATTAGGTGGGGTGGGGAGGAGCTGAGGATATTAGGTGGGGTGGGGAGGAGCTGAGGATATTAGGTGGGGTGGGGAGGAGCTGAGGATATTAGGTGGGGTGGGGAGGAGCTGAGGATATTAGGTGGGGTGGGGAGGAGCTGAGGATATTAGGTGGGGTGGGGAGGAGCTGAGGATATTAGGTGGGTGGGGAGGAGCTGAGGATATTAGGTGGGGTGGGGAGGAGCTGAGGATATTAGGTGGGGTGGGGAGGAGCTGAGGATATTAGGTGGGGTGGGAGGAGCTGAGGATATTAGGTGGGGTGGGGAGGAGCTGAGGATATTAGGTGGGGTGGGGAGGAGCTGAGGATATTAGGTGGGGTGGGGAGGAGCTGAGGATATTAGGTGGGTGGGGAGGAGCTGAGGATATTAGGTGGGGTGGGGAGGAGCTGAGGATATTAGGTGGGGTGGGGAGGAGCTGAGGATATTAGGTGGGGTGGGGAGGAGCTGAGGATATTAGGTGGGGTGGGGAGGAGCTGAGGATATTAGGTGGGGTGGGGAGGAGCTGAGGATATTAGGTGGGGTGGGGAGGAGCTGAGGATATTAGGTGGGGTGGGAGGAGCTGAGGATATTAGGTGGGGTGGGGAGGAGCTGAGGATATTAGGTGGGGTGGGGAGGAGCTGAGGATATTAGGTGGGGTGGGAGGAGCTGAGGATATTAGGTGGGGTGGGGAGGAGCTGAGGATATTAGGTGGGGTGGGGAGGAGCTGAGGATATTAGGTGGGGTGGGGAGGAGCTGAGGATATTAGGTGGGGTGGGGAGGAGCTGAGGATATTAGGTGGGGTGGGGAGGAGCTGAGGATATTAGGTGGGGTGGGGAGGAGCTGAGGATATTAGGTGGGGTGGGGAGGAGCTGAGGATATTAGGTGGGGTGGGGAGGAGCTGAGGATATTAGGTGGGGTGGGGAGGAGCTGAGGATATTAGGTGGGGTGGGGAGGAGCTGAGGATATTAGGTGGGGTGGGGAGGAGCTGAGGATATTAGGTGGGGTGGGAGGAGCTGAGGATATTAGGTGGGGTGGGGAGGAGCTGAGGATATTAGGTGGGGTGGGGAGGAGCTGAGGATATTAGGTGGGGTGGGAGGAGCTGAGGATATTAGGTGGGGTGGGGAGGAGCTGAGGATATTAGGTGGGGTGGGGAGGAGCTGAGGATATTAGGTGGGGTGGGGAGGAGCTGAGGATATTAGGTGGGGTGGGAGGAGCTGAGGATATTAGGTGGGGTGGGGAGGAGCTGAGGATATTAGGTGGGGTGGGGAGGAGCTGAGGATATTAGGTGGGGTGGGAGGAGCTGAGGATATTAGGTGGGGTGGGGAGGAGCTGAGGATATTAGGTGGGGTGGGGAGGAGCTGAGGATATTAGGTGTGGTGGGGAGGAGCTGAGGATATTAGGTGGGGTGGGGAGGAGCTGATGATATTAGTGGATTGTGGAGGAGCTGAGGATATTAGATGGGGTGGGGAGGAGCTGAGGATAGTAGGTGGGGTGGGGAGGTGCTGAGGATATTAGGTGGGGTGGGGAGGAGCTGAGGATATTAGGTGGGGTGGGGAGGAGCTGAGGATATTAGGTGGGGTGGGGAGGAGCTGAGGACATTAGGTGGGTTCAGGAGGAGCTGAGGATATTAGGTGGGGTGGAGAGGAGCTGAGGATATTAGATGGGGTGGGGAGGAGTTTACGATGTTCGATGCATATATCGGAAGTCACAAAGGGAGCCTGAAGCAAACAGGAGAGCAGTTCTGTTATTTGAAATAAATAATATCTTCAGCAACTTCTTCGAAAAGCAGTGGTGCAATGTGAGAAGCCAAGAGTTTACTTTGCAATAAATCCTCAGATATTCTGATAAAATTCCAAAACCACACACAGTTTTAGATGGCTGCCTTTATTAATTATTATTGTTTTTTATTCAATACACGGATTCTTTGCTTCAAAATTTAAAAGACATTTCTCTACATGACATCACACAATAGACTTTAGAAAACATACAGACTGCGCAGTTAAGTGACAAGTGACCATTAACAGAGATGAACGCGAGGTGATGCACTTTGGTAGGAAAATATAACATCATGAGGGTAGTGCGGTTGATGTTGTGTATATGGACCTTCAAAAGGCGTTTGACAAAGTACCACATGACATAACTGTTCATAAAATTGTAGTCCATGCGATTAATAGGACAGGGCAGCATGGATACCAAATTGGCTAAGGGTCAGAAAGCAGAGAGTAGTGGTGGCCGGTTGTTTTTCAGTCTGGAGGGAATTATACAGAGCTGTTCCCCAGGGGTCGCTATTAGGACCAGTGCTCTCTTTGATATATTTTAATGACCTAGAGTTGGGTATAGAGGGCATCAAAACTCTGAAATGTAGCACACAATGAGGAGGATAGTAACTGACTTCAGGAGGACGTAGACTGACTGGTCAACAAGAGAACATAAGCAATAGGAGCAGGAGTTGGTCATTCGGCCCTTCAAGCCTACTCCACCATTCAATACGCTCCTGGCTGACCTTCGGTTTAAAAGTCATTCATGCAACACCTTCTAACTGACCCTCATTCCTGCATATAAAGTTATCTCCTTACTCAGTTTACTGGCATATTTTCCATTAGCAGAATAAAATATAATTGGAGCCGAAATCAAGACACTAAATGCCAAGAACATTTGGCTGGGTCTTTACCCTTATAAACTGTTCCTCAGGCTGGAGGGATTGAGAGCTTCAGAGACGTCCCTGACATGATCCTACACTTCTCTGATGGCGTTTCTTTCGGAATCCAATCCCTTTGCTTACAGCATAGCCCGAACTCTGATTCAATTAGGCAGACACTGGGCAGATTCTATTGATCACAGAGAATTGTGAAGTGAAAAATGGGAAGAGGCAATGTGATCTCAATGGTGTAACTATAAAGGGAGTGCAGGAACAGAGGGACCTAGGCATGTATGTACACTAATCTTTGAATGCGGCCGGGCAATTTGAGAAGTATGTTAATAAAGCATACGGGATCCTTCGCTTTATTAATAAGCAGTAGAGTACAAAAGCAATGAAGTTATGCGAAAACATTATAAAGCACTGATTAGGCTTCAGCTGGAGCATTGTGTCCAATTCTGGACACCACACTTTAGGAAAATGTCAAGGCCTTGGAGCGTGTGCAGAAGAGATTTACTAGAATGGTACCAGAGACAAGGGACTTCAGTTATGTGGAGAGACTGGAGAAGCTGGTGTTGTTCTGATTAGAGCAGAGAAGGTTAAGAGGAGATTTGATAGAGGTGTTCTAAAGACTACATAGATTTAATAGAGTAATTAAGGAGCAACTGTTTCCAGTGGAAGTGGGGTCGGTAACCGGATGACACAGATTTAATGTGATTGGCAAAAGAACCCGAGACAACATGAGGAAGCTTTTGTTTTACACAGCGAGTTGTTGTGATCTGGAATGCACTGCCTGAAAGGGCGGTGGAAGCAGATTCAATAGTAACTTTCAAGGGGGATTTGGAAAAAATACTTGAGATAAAATAAAATACTGTGGAAAGAGCAGAGGAGTGGAATTAATTGGACAGCTGTACCAAAGAGCCGGAACAGGAACGGTGGGCCGAATGGCATCCTTCTATGCTGTATCATTCCATGATTCTATAATCACCGATACCTTAGAAAATAAGAAACTGAACGTGGCAGAAGAGAAAAGGGCTCTCGGGATGAAGGTGAACAAATAATTAAAAACAGTATCACTGGACAGCAAAGCAATTAAAATGTTAACAATGAATTGGGGTTTATTTCTAAGGCAATAGAATTCAAAAGAAGTGAAGTTGGTGTTGTGGGAAATCACCACTCGGAGTCAGACTTAAAGATTCAACATGCAGTTTATTGAACAAAGCTTTGGGAAAAGTGCTTGGCACTCCGCAGTGCACGCAGTCACCTTCTCAATTTTAAAATGGCTGTTGTGCTTCTTTTTATACATTCCACAAGCACAGCAGTCTTGGTTAGTTACACTTTAGCCAATTATTCCCCCCTAGCAACAATGACCTCCAATTACATTCCTTTAAGAACAACCGTTATCTGGACCTTGGTGGTCTGGCTTTTGTCTTTTCTGTAGTTTCATGCAGTGACAGGATGTAGCTCAAGGTTAGTCAGCACATTTTAATGTCTTTTCACAGAGTTCATTTTGTTCCACAGAGTCCATTTTGTTCCACAGAGTCCATTTTGTTCCACAGAGTCCATTTTGTTCCACAGAGTCCATTTTGTTCCACAGAGTCCATTTTATTCCACAGAGTCCATTTTGTTTCAGGTAACCATCTCACCTTTTCTCCAACATTGGCCAGTGGTGGGAAGTGGTGTTTCACAAGGATCGGTGCTGGCAACACTTTTGTTCACCATTTACTTCAACAATTAGGACTCAGGAATCGGAAGTGCAATTTCAAACATTGTGGATGCCACCCAAATGGGGGTTTATACTTGATATAGAGGAGGACTGCGACAAAATACAGGAGGACGTTAATAAACTTGCAGAATGGGTGTGTAACTGGCAAATTAACCTCAATATAGAGAAATGCGAGGTAGTGCATTTTAATAGGAAGAATTCGGAGGTCACAGACTCCTTGGAGAATAAGTTCTGAACGGGGTTGAGGGACAGAGGGATGTGAGGATACAGTTATATAAATCACTAAAAGTTGCAATGCAGGTTGATAAGGCCATAAAAACAAAGAAAGCACTGGGGTTCATTTCTAGAGGGATAGAATTGTAAAGAATAGAAGTTATGTTAAACTTGTATGGAACCTTGGTTAGACCACACTTGGTGTACTGCGAACATGGTCTCCATCTTATAAAAAGGACATAGAGGGACTGGCGAAAGTACAAACAGTATTTACTAGAATGATACCAGAACTGAGAGGTTATACCTGTCAGGAAAGACTGAACAGGCTGGGGCTCTTTTCTTTAGGAAAGTGAAGACTGAGGGATGATCAGATAGAGTTCTTTGAGATTACGAAAGGGTTTCATAGGGTAGATTAGAGAAGGTGTTTCCACTTTCAGGAGAGACTAGAACTCGGGGCCATAGATATAAGATAGTCATTAATAAATCTAATACGGAATTCAGAAGAAACCTTTTTACCAAATGAGTGGTCAGAATGTGGAACTCGCTACCACAAGGAGCAGTTGATGCAAATAGCACAGACACATTTAAAGGGGGAATGGAATAGAATGATATTTTTACTGGGTTAGATGAAGGAGGGTGGGTGGAGGGTCGTGTGGAGCATGGACACCAACATGGACATTTTGAGTCGAATGGCCTGTCTCTGTCCTGTAAATACTTTGTAAATTGTATTAAACATGTATAGGACCCGGGTCACGTCACACTTAGAGAACTGTGCAGAGTTATGGTCTCCATAATATAAAAAGGACATAGAAGAACTGGAGAAAGTGCAAAAAGTACTTACAACAACAACAACTTGTATTTATATAGCGCCTTTAACATAGTAAAATGACCCAAGCGATTCACGGGAGCGATATTGAACAACACCTGACCCTGAGCCACATAAGGAGATATCTGGAAAGATGACCAAAAGCTTAGTTAAAGAAGTAAGTTTTAAGCAGCATCTTAAAGGAGGAGGGAGATTTAGAGAAGCAGAGGTTCAGGGAGGGGATCCCGGAGCTTAGGGCCCAGGCAGCTGAAAGCACAGCCGCCAATTGTGGAGCGGTTACAATCGGAGATGTAAAAGAGGCCAGAATTAGAGGAACACAGAGATCTCTGGAGTGTTGTGGGGCTGGTGGAGCTTGCAGAGGAAGGGAGGGCGAGGTCATGGAAGGATTTGAAAGCAAGGATGATCATTTTAAAATGGAGGCATTGCCGGAACGGGAGTCACTGTAGGTCAGCGAGCACAGGGGTGGTGGTTTACCGGGATTTGGTGTGGGTTAGGTTACGGGCAGCACAGCTTTGGATGAGCTCAAGTTATGGAGGGTGGGTGTTGGTAAGCCAGCCAGGAGAGAGTTGGTGTTATCAAGTCTAGAGCTAGCAAAGGCATGGATGATGGTTTGAGCAGCAGATGAGCTGAGGCAGGGGCGAAGTTCGGCGATGTTACCGAGAAGGAAGTAAGCCGTCCTGGTGATGGAGTGAATATCCGGTCGGAAGATCATCCCGTGGTCAAATACGACACCAAGGTTGCAAACAGCATTTTTTGGTGCTAAGGAGAGGGATGGAGTCGGTGTTTAGGCAACGGAGTTTGTGAAGTGGGCCAATAGCTTCGTTCTTACAAATAATTAGGTGGATGGCACCAGAACTGAAAGATTGCAGCTATCGGGAAAGATTGAACAGGTTGGGCCTTTCTGCTATAGAAGAGAGAGGACTTTGCTGAGGCCTGATAGAGATCTTGAAAATTACGAATGGGTTGGACAGGGTAGATGTGGAGAGAATGTTTACACTTGTGGGAGAATGCAACACTTGTGGTCATAAATACAAGATATTTACTAATAAATTCAATTGGGAAATAAGGAGCAATTTCTGTACTCAGAGTGGCTAGAATGTGGACCTCACTACATTCGATGAAATCTGGAACGGTACCCATGGATTGGAGGGTAGCTAATGTTAACCCACTATTCAAAAATGGTGGTAGAGAGAAAGCGGAGAATTACAGACCGGTAAGCCTGACATCGGTATTAGGGAAAATGCTAGTCCATTATAAAGGATGTAATAGCTGAGCACTTGAAAAACAGTGACAGGATCGGACAAAGTCAACATGGATTTACAAAAGGTAAATCGCGCTTGACTAATCTACTGGAGTTTTTTGAGGATGTAACTGGGAAAATAGATAGGGGAGAACCAGTAGAGGTGGTGTATTTGGACTTTCAAAAGGCTTTCGATAAGGTCCCGCATAAGAGATTAGCGTGTAAAGTTAAGGCACATGGGATTGGGGGCAAGGTTTTGACTTGGATAGAGAACTGGTTGGCGGACAGAAAGCAGAGAGTAGGAATTAATGGGTATTTTTCTGAGTGGCAAGCAGTGACTAGTGGGGTATCGTAGAGATCGGTCCTTGGACACCAGATATTCATAATATACATTAATGATCTAGATAAGGGAACTAAATGTAATATGTCCAAGTTTGCAGATGACACAAAGCTGGGTGGGATTGTGTGCTGCGAGGAGGAGACCGAGAAACTCCAGGATGATTTGTACAGGTTGGGTGAGTGGGCAGAAGCGTGGCAGATGCAATATAACGTGGATAAGTGCGAGGTTATCCACTTTGGTGTCAAAAACAGAAAGGCAGACTATTATCTGATTGCAATAGATCGGGAGAAGGGGAAATGCAACGAGACCTGGGTGTCCTTGTGCACCAGTCGCTGAAAGTAAGCATGCAGGTGCAGCAGGCGGTGAAGAAGGCAAATGGTATGTTGGCCTTCATAGCGAAAGGGTTTGTGTATCGGAACAGGGATGTCCTGCTGCAGTTGTACAGGGCCTTGGTGAGACCACACCTTGAGTACTGTGTGCAGTTTTGGTCGCCTTATCTGAGGAAGGATGTTCTTGCCATGGAAGGAGTTCAGCGAACATTCACAAGGCTGATACCTGGGATGGCAGGAATGACATATGAGGAGAGATTGGGTCGATCGGGCTTATACTCGCTGGAGTATAGAAGAATGAGAGGGGATCTCATCGAAACATATAAAATTCTGACAGGTCTGGACAAACTAGATGCAGGAAGAATGTTCCCGATGGTTGGAGAGTCCAGAACCAGGGGTCATAATCTGAGGATAACGGGTAAGCCATTTAGGACAGAAATGAGGAGGAATGTCTTCACCCAGAGAGTGGTGAACCTGTGGAATTCGCTACCACAGAAGGTAGTTGAGGCCAATTCATTAAATATATTCAAGAATGAGTTAGATATATTTCTTAAAGCTAAAGGTATCAAGGGATATGGGGAGAAGGCAGGTACTGGGTACTGAGTTTGGATGATCAGCCATGATCTCACCAAATGCGGAGCAGGCTCGAGAGACCGAATGGCCTACTCCTGCTCCTATCTTCTATGTTACTACCACAGGAAGTGCTTGAGGAAAATAATTTAGATTATTTCAGAATGAAACTAAACCAGTAAATGCAAGAAAGGGGAATAGAAAGATATTCTGAGAGACTGAGATGAGGTAGATGCAATGAGAGGAGACTGATGTGGAGGATAAACACCAGCACAGACTGATTGGGCCGAATGTCCTGTTTGTGTGCTGTATATTCCAGGTAATTTCATCCTCTGAACTGCAGGTCCGCTCTGTCTGCCCACCTACTGACCAGGCTCTTACTCTGGAAGCTGCGAATGAATTGCTGCCCTCAATCGCTGAAGGGACACTTTACAGAAGAGCTCAGAGTGAAAGCAGCAAACTAGTGGTCCTGTCCCGAAAGACAATGTGGGAAATGTCAGTCAGAAACAGCTCCGAGTCCTAAACACAGTGTTCGCCCCGCCGCTGGCTGTATCTTCAGATCTCCAGCGATTGCTGGTGTAATTCAGTGGATGGCAGTCTGGGGCTGAATCTTACATTCCTGGGCTGGAAACACTGGGAGCCGCCTCTGGGCTGCGCTCAGTTATTTATGATTATTAATGAATTGAATAATTGAGGTAAGCGGATATTTCACCGCGTTCTTCACCTGCTCTCTGAACTTGGACTGGGTCACCGCATAAATAAATGTGTTTGTGCAGCAACTTAAATCCCGCAGCATATATCCGACTTGTTGAAAGATAAATAAAGAACCAGTGTAATATAGGGGATTTGTTCCTGCAATGTTATAATACAAGAAATTTATAACATAGACCAGCCACAGCAGTATGAAGTTGGCGGATATGGTGAAAAGTAAAATCATAGACTTCCTTCTGCTCTCCATCTCTGGGTCTCTGCCATTCTCTCCCTTGCTCTCACCCCTCAGTCCCTGACGGACCCGACTGGCCACTAAAATGTGTCTGACTGTCAGAGCGTTGAGCAACAGAATTACAGCGAATGGGAGGAATGGGGTTAAAACTATAATAAACCAAGTAAATCCCAACCATCCCGGCTCAGTATAAAAGCTCGGGATTGCGAAACAGAACCACGGCACATTGTCGATTATCTCCACGGGTTGACTTACAAAGTAGAGGGGAACGTTTTTTAAACATTGCAGAATGCCGGTTGTTGCCAGAACCACAGCCGCTGTTTTCCCGGTGCAATATTTAGTTTTCAGCTTCTGACAACAAATGGCCACAAATCGATCAAAGGTGAAAGTGACGGTGAACCAGACAGAACAGTCTGTGGCTGCATGGCCCAGGACAGCGAGAACATTACACACAGGGTAGATGTTCAGGAAACACATTGGGAAATAATACGCTTTGATCTTCCTCAGAATGACCTCAGTGACAATGACCAGGAGATCCGCCGCTGCCATGGCCACCAGGTAGCGAGTGGTGCAGGTGGAGAGCCCGCACTTTCCCCGGGACAGGATCACAATCGCCACTAAATTCACTGTAAAACACAGAAGGGAAAAGAGACTGGAAATTACTGATCAAACATTCTCCGTGTCTGAGCCCAGACAGTAAGGGCTGGATTTTAACACCCCGAAAACCGGCGGGTTGGGGTCGGGTCAGAGGTGAAAATTGAACAATATCCTCCCGACCCCAACCCGCCTCCAACCCGCCCGCTTCCGAGTTTAACGGAGACGGGACAGGGGGGCGGGCAGTGAACCGCTCCCAGGAGGTGGATTGGCAATTAAAATATTTTAAAGAGGCGGGCAGCCTCTGATTTAACGGGTTTTATAGGTTTAACTACGGCTGGCCGGGCTTCCTGGGCCTCGGGATTGATTTCACCACTCACCCCCCGACCCCCCCCCCCCCCCCCACCCCGCAAGATCTACGCATTGCCCAACGGCCCCCCATGGATAGTAACTTGGTGTCCGGTTTGGACATCCCCAAGACTCGGGATTGGACACCCCCCGGGACCGGTCAAACCCCCCGGGACCGGTCAAACCCCGAGTTCGTGATCGGACACACCGCAGGATCAGACACTCCATTGAACCCAGTTTCATCCTTTGGACCTACCTGGTGCTGCTCCGGAGTCCCCTCACCCAGTCCGACTGGAAGCCCGACTGTCAATCAGGCTGACTTCCGGGGTGGGGAACCAGTCAAGGACAAAGGACGCACGGTGTGGAGTTAAGACACCCCGACGTCCGGGAATACCTGGACTTCCAGGTTTTACTGTCTGATATTCCGCATCCAGCTCCGGCCATCGGACATAACCCGCCTCTGTTAATATCCAGGCGGAAGTATAAGAGCAAATGCAAAATACTGGGACTGCTGTAAATCTGATAAGAACATAAGAACATAAGAAATAGGAGCAGGAGTCGGCCATTCGGCCCATCGAGCCAGCTCCGTCATTCAATGAGATCATAGCTGATCTTCTGCCTCAACTACATTCACCGGCCCTATCACCATATCCCTTGATACCCTTACTAGTCAGAAATCTATCGATTTCTGTTTTGAATATATCCAATGACTGAGCCTCCACAGCACTCTGGGGTAAGAATTCCAAAGATTCCCCACCCTCTGTGTGAAGAAATGTCTTCTCATTTCAGTCCGGAATGGCCTACCCATTATTCTGAGGCTGTAGCCCGTGGTTCTAGACTCCCCAGCCAAGGGAAACATTCTCCCAGAATCCATCCTATCAAGCCCTGTAATAATTTTGTATGCTTCATTGAGATCCCCTCTCTTCTAAATTCAAGAGAATGCAGGCCTAGTTTACTCAATCTCTTCTCATAAGACAGTCCCGACATCCCAGGAATCAATCTCATGAACCTTCGTTGCACTCCCTCTATGGCAGGTATATCCTTCCTTAGGTAAGGAGACCAAAATTGTACACAGTACTCCAGGTGTGGTCTCACCAAGGCTCTACATAATTGGAGTTAGACTTCTTCACTGCTGTACTCAAATCCTCTTTTAATGAAGGCCAGCATTGCATTGGCCTTCCTAATGGCTTGCTGCACCTGCACATTCACATTCAGTGACTCAGGAACAAGGACACCTATGTCACTCTGAGCATCTGCATTCCCCAATCTTGCAACAATTAGGAAATAGTCTGCCTTACTGTTTATTCTACCAAAGTGGATAACTTCACATTTATCCACATTATAATCCATCTGCCATGTTCTCACCCACTCACTGAGCCTGTCGAGATCCCCTTGAATTCTTTTCCCATCCATTACGCAACTGACACTGCCACCTAGCTTTATGTCATCAGCAAATTTTTAAATTACATTTATCCCCTCATCCAAATCATTGATATAGATTGTAAATAGCTTCGGCACAAGCTCCGATCCTTGAGGTACCCTACACTGCTTGCCATCCTGAAAATAAACCTGTTATCCCTACCCTCTGTTTTCTGTCAATTAACCAATTCTCAATCTATGCTAGTATATTACCCCCAATTCCATGTGCTCTAATTTTGTTCACCAACCTCTTGTCTGGGACCTTATCGAAGGCCTTCTCAAAATCCAAATACACCGACATCTAACGGTTCCCCTTTGTCTACTCCACTAGTTACATCCTCAGAGAACTCCAATAGGTTTGTCAAACAGGCCTTCCCTTTCATAAATCCATGTTGACTCTGTCCAATCTTACTATTAGTTTCTAAGTGCCCAGTTATTGCATCCTTTATAATAGGTTCCAACATTTCCCAATTCCTGATGTGAGACTAGCAGGTCTGTAGTTCCCCGTTTTCTCTCTCCCTCCTTTCTTAATTAGCGGGGTTACATTTGCTATCCTCCAATCTGCAGGAACCGTTCCAGAAGCTATAGAATTTTGGAAGATGACAACCAATGCGACCACTATCCCAATGGCCACCTCTTTCAAAACCCTAGGATGTAGGTCACCCCGACCTTGAGATTTATCGACATTTATTCCCATTAATTTTGCTAGCACGGTTTTTTTTACTAAAAATATTTTCTTTAAGTTCCTCATTCTCACCACATTCTTGGTTTTCTCGTATTCCTGGGAGGTTTTTTGTGTCTTCCTCGGTGAAGACAGAAACAAAGTATTCATTTAATTTCCCTGCCATTTCCTCATTCCCCATTATAAATTCTCCCGTCTCTGAATGTAAAGGTCCTACATTTACCTTCACCAGTCTTTTCCTTTTCACATACCTATAGAAGCTTTTACAATCCGTTATTATATTTTTCGATAGTTTGTGCTCATATTCCATTTTCCCTTTCTTTATCAATTTCTTGGTCCCCCTTTGCTAATTTCTAAAAAGATCCCAATCCTCAGGCTGACCGGTTTTTCTGGCAACGTTATAAGCTTCCTCCTTTGACTTAATACTGGCTTTAATTTAGTAAAAAAGACAATGCTGAAAACACTCAGCCGGTCAGGCAGCATCTGTGCAGAGAGAAACAGAGTTAACATTTCAGGTCGATGATCTTTCATCAGAACTGGAAGATATCAGAGATTAACAGTATTAAAGCAATGATAGAGTCAGAGAAAAGTGCGTTTGCATAAGGAAAGAACAAAGTCTGCGATTGGCTGGAGGGTAGGAGTGATTCAATGACTAAAGGGATGATGGTGCAAGGCGAATGGGACAATTAAATAAACAGAAGATGGGTTTGGAGGAGGTGTAAATGGTTACAGCAGAATAACAAGGGGGAGGGGTAGTAGGGCACATGTGGCAGAGAAAGTTGGGTAGATCCCAGGTGTTTGGACCAGCCCGCTGGCCGTGTGCCGGGATCGCCACCACAAAGCCCCAGCCCAAACCTCCTCCACTCCCAATGGCTCTGGTCGAGCCATCCTCCATTACCAGCACATGTCGTCCGAGAGAACGGGAGCGGAGGTTATGATCTGAAGTTTTTAAACTTCGTTTTGAGTCCAGAAGGCAATAAAATACCTAACCTAATGATACGGTGCTGTTCCTCATTGATATTAAAAGGGGAACAGTGCAGGAGGCCGAGAACAGAGAGTTCAAAGTGGGAGTGGGATGTAGAATGAAAGTGGCAAATGACATGAAACTCAGGATCACACTTGCGGACTGAACGGAGGCGTTCAGCAAAGCAATTACTCAATCTGCATTTAGGCCACCCAATGTACAGGAGACTGGGTCGTGGGCAGCGAATATGATAAATTAATTGGAAGAAGTACAAGTCAATTAGTCTTTCACGTGGATGGAATTTTTGGGACCTTGCTGGTGGGATGGAAAGAGTGGAAAGGGCAGCTGTTGAATCTCCTGCGCTTGCATAGGAAGGTGCCGGGGAAGGGGAGCAGTTGTTAGGTGTGATAGAAGAGTGGACCAGGGTGTCACGAGGGCGGGGGAACGGGAGGGAAGCAGAAGATATATTTGTTGGTGGCCGTAGCTGGACATGACGGAAATGGCAGATGATGATCTGTTGAATGTGAAGGCTGGTGCCGTTGAAGCTGAGGACAAGGGGAGCCCTATATGTGTTCTAGCAGGCACGGCAAGGGGTGATGGGAGCAATGCAGGGTTGACACGGTCGAGGGCCCTGTCATTCACAATGGAGGTGAGTACTCGGCTGAGGAAATATGAAGACATTTCAGAAGCACTGGTGTGGAAGGTGGCATCGTCAGAACATATGCAACGGTGGCGGAGAAACTGTGAGAATAGAATAGAGCCCTGCCAGGAAGCCGGGTGGGAGGAATTCTACTCAAGATTCCTGTGGGAGTTGGTGGGATTATAGTAGATATTTGTGGACGACCTAGACCCTGAAATGAAGATCGAGAAGTCGAGGAAGGGAAGGGAAGGCCACTGTGATTCACCATTTAAATGTTATTCCTGTGTTTAAAATTGAAGATAGAACAATGCCAAGGATCTACAGACCAGTCAGCATAACCTCGATGGTAGGAAAGATAATGGAATCCTTACTCAAAAATGTTACAGAAATACATCTAGAAACACAAAATATAATAACGAGTAGTCAGCAGGTATTCTTAAAAGGAATCACAGAATGGTTACTGCACAGAAGGAGGCCATTCGGCCCGTCGAGCCCGTGCTCACTCTCTGCACATGCACTGCAGCTAATTCCAATCCCCCGCCCTTTCGCCATAGCCCTGAAATTATTTTCCTTCAGGTGCTTATCCCATTCCCTTTTGAAAGCCACGATTGAATCTGCCTCCACCATTCTTTCAAACAGTGCATTCCAGATCATAACCCCTCACTGCCTTGAAAAGTTTTTCCTCATGTCACCTTTGGATCTTCAGCAGATCAAATAAAACCTGTGTCTTCTGGTTCTCGACCGTTCCACCAATGGGAACAGCTTCTCTCTATCTACTTTGTCTACTCTGTCTAGACCACTAATGATATTGATCACCTCTCTCAAATCTCCTCTCAATCGTCTCTGCTCTAAGGAGAACAGCCCCAACTTCATTGGTATATCTACGTAACCAAAGACCCTCATCCCTGGAACCATTCTTGTGAATCTTTTCTGCACCCTCTCTAAAGCCTTCATGCCCCTTCCGAAAGTGTGGTGCCGAGAATTGGACACAATACTCCAGTTATGGACGGGCCAATGTTTTATAAAGGTTCATCATAACTTCCTTGCTTTGCCTCTATTTATAAAGCTCAGATTCCCGTAAGCATTTTTAAACGCTTTCTCAACCTGCCCTGCCACCTTCAACGATTTTTGTACATGTACCCCAGGTCCCTCTGTTCCTGTACCCACTTTGGAATGTCTTGCTTGAGTAACCTTAGCGAATTCGTTGAATAAGTACCAGAACGAGTAGATAAGGGTAATGTAGTAGATGTAATATACGTTGATTGTTTTAAAGCCATTCGATAAGTTACCACATAACAGACTGAATCACAGATCAAGTGGAGTTAGGAGACATGCAGCAGAATGGATAGCAAGATGGCTGCAAGAACAGAAAATAGGGAATAGTGGATAAAGCTAATTACTCAATAGGTGGATGGTGAGAAGTGATGTTCCACAAGGATCGGCGTTGCGACCCCTGTTGTTCACCATTTACATAAACGATATTGATTCGGGAAGCAGAAGCACAAATTCAAAATTTGCAGATTAATCCAAAATTGGGAGTACAGTTAATACAGAGGAAGAATGCAACACAATATCTGAAGAAAGTAATAAACTTGCAGAAAGGGTGTTTAAATGGCAAATTAATTTCAATATAGCTAAGTGAGAGGTACTGCATTTTGGTAGGAAGAATAAGGTTCCCAAATACTCATGGAAAAACTGAGTGGGAATGGGGTAGAGGGTACCGATTAACTAATCATTTAAAGTAGCAATGCATGTTAACAAGGCCATAAACATGCAAACAAAGCACTGGGGTTCATTTCTAAAAGAATGGAATCGTAAGGCAAAGAGTTTAGCTTAAACTTAGAAAGAACCTTGGTTATACCACACTGAGTGTACTGTGTGCAGTTCTGATCTCCATATTACATAAAGGATATTAAGGCTCTGGAGAAAGTGTAATATTTTTACAAGGATGACACCAGAACTGAGATATTATAACCATCAGAAAAGATTGAACGGGCTGGGGCTCCTTTCTTTACAAAAGAGAAGGCTGAGGGGTGGCCTAACAGAGGCCTTTCAAATTTGAGGGGGTAACAAAGGGTAAATGTATATACTTGTGACGTGAGGGCAAAATTGGAGATTATCGATAAAAGATAGTCACTAATAAATCCAATACATTATTGAGGAGAAATGTTTTTACTCAGAGATTGGTTAGAATGTGGAACTCGCTACAACTTGGAGTACTTGAGGCGAATAGTAGAGATACATTGAAGGGGAAGCGAGAGAAGTACATGCGGTAGACAGCAGTAGAAGACTTTGCTGATAGGGTTAGATGTAGAGGGGTAGGAGGAGGCTCCCGTGGAGCATAAACAATGGCATGACCTAGTAGGGCTGAATGGCCTGTTTGGTGCTGTAAATTCTAAGGACTTCTCCGTAACTTGTGTACAAATTAATCACATTCATCAGTTTATTTAATCATTGCGGATATTGAAGTGTGTTATTTATTGAAGCATTGCCCTATATATTACATTATTATCCATTTATTAATGCTATTATTTACTGCCCTCGGGCCTGATCTGTGTATTATGAAAACCTGATTTGCATGTTCTTCAGTTATACGTGTCCCTCCTCGCAGGTACTCACCTCACTGAGCTAAGGTCGGAGATCGTTGTAGGTTTCAGTGCGGTTTAAACAGAGTGCTGCGAGTTGGGAATTGATTCTTATTTACTCCAAGGAAAGAGTCCGAGAGCGGGAGCAGTCAATCAACAACAACTGCGAAACCGCTAAGTTGACTTCACAACCAGGGAAGGAGCTGATTGGTAAGTAGGACCTGGTGAGTATTTCTACAGTCCAGTCGTTAAAGTAAAAGTTTAGAGTAAGTAGTGTTTAAAGGGAAGTAAGGTCCCTAGTGCATTTGATATTATTTAATTTAAAGGAAGTAAAGGGAGTAAATTAAGGGTAGGACATGGCAGGGCATCTCGGCAGCGTGGAGTGCCCCTCCTGTGCTATGTGGGAAGTTAGGGACACTTTCGGTGTCCAGGGCGAACACATGTGCAGGAAGTGTCTCCAGCTGCGGCTACTCGAAATCCGCGTTTCGGAGCTGGAGCTGCGGCTGGAGTCACTGTGGAGCATCCGTGTAGCTGAGATCTTCGTGGACAGCACGTTTAACGAGGTGGTCACAACGCAGGTACAGAGTGCACAGGCAGACAGGAAATGGGTGACCGCCAGACAGAGGAAAAGCACTAGGAAAGTAGTGTAAGGAATCCCCTGGGTCCATCCTCTCCAACAGATTTTCCGTTTTGGATACTGCTGGAGGAGATGGTTTCTCAGGGAAATGCAGCAAGAGCCAAGTCCGTGGCACTACGAGTGGCTTGGCTGCACAAGAGGGGAGGAAAAAGAGTGGGAGAGCAATAGTGATGAGGGATTCTATCGTAAGGGGAACAGATAGACGTTTATATGGCCGCAGGCGTGACTCCAGGATGGTATGTTGCCTCATTGGTGCCAGGGTCAAGGATGTCACTGAATGGCTGCAGGGCATTCAGAAGGGGGAGGGCGAACAGTCAGAGGTCGTGGTTCACATTGGTACCAACGACATGGGTAGGAAGAGGGATGAGGTCCTGCAACAAGAATTTAGGGAGCTAGGTAGCAGATTAAAAAGCAGGACCGGAAAGCTTGTAATCTCTGGATTACTCCCGATGCCACGTGCTAGTGAGTATAGCAATAGGAGGATAGAACAGATGAATGCGTGGCTAAAGAGTTGGTGCAGGAGGGAGGGCTTTAGTTCCTGGATCACTGGGTTTGCTTCTGGGGAAGGTGGGATCTGTACAAGTCGGACGGGTTGCACCTGAACCGGAACGGGACCAACATCATTGCGGGGAGGTTTGCTAGTACTGTTGGGGGATGGGGGGGGGGGGGGTTAAAATAACTTGGCAGGGGGATGGGATACGGAGTAGAGCTATAGTAGGGGGTGATGCACAGCCAAATATAGAGGAAAAAACAAGTCAGCCTGGAAAGCAGAGCAAATATGTAACAGCACAAGGGAGTATGGCAAGGCTGAAAGGCATTTATTTTAATGCAAGGTATCTAGCGAGTAAGGCAGATGAATTGAAGGTGTTGATGAACACATGGGAGTATGATATTGTTGCTATCACAGAGACATGGTTGAGGGAGGGGCAGGACTGGCAGCTCAATATTCCGGGGTATAGAATCTTCAGGCGAGAAAGAGGGGGTGTAAAAATGGAGGGGGTGTCGCAATATTAATCAAGGATTCAATTTCTGCTGTAAGGAGGGATGATATCATAGCAGGTTCCTCTTATGAGGCCATATGGGTAGAACTTAAAAACAAAAAGGGGGCAAGCACTTTGTTGAGAGTGTACTATAGGCCCCCAAACAGTCAGGGGGAGATAGAGGAACAGATATGTAGGCAAATCTCAGGGAAGTGTAGAAATAATAGGGTAATAATAGTAGGGGATTCCAACTTCCCCAATGTTAACTTGGATATTCAGATTGTAAAAGGTTAAGAGGGTGCGGAATTCTTCAAGTGCATCCATGAGAGCTTTTTGAGCCAGCATGTAGAAAATCCTACAAGAGAGGGGGCGGTACAGGACCTAATTCTAGGGAATGTAGCCAGGCAAGTGGTAGAAGTGTCAGTAGGAGAGCATTTTGGTGACAGTGACCATAATTCGGTGAGATTTGAGGTAATCATGGAAAAGGTAAAAGATGGACCAGAAATAAAGTTTCTAAATTGTGGGACGGCCGATTTTAATGTGATAAATCAGCATCTGGCCAAAGTGGACTGGGATCAGCTATTGATAGGACAATCCACATCAGAGCAGTGGGAGTCTTTCAGAATGGAAATAGAGAGAGTACAACGGCAACATGTTCCCGTAAAGGTCCAGGGTGAGACCAACAAGCCCAGGGAATCCTGGGTGTCAAGGGATATACAAGAATGGATTAGGAAAAAAGGGAGGCTTTTGGCAGATACAAAGAACTAAAAAGATTGGAAGCCCGAGAGGAGTATAGAAAGTGAAGGGTGGTATTTAAAAAAGAAATTAGGAGAGCGAAGAGGGGGCATGAAAAAACACTGGCGGGCAAAATAAAGGAAAATCCCAAGATGTATTATGAGTATATTAAGGGCCAGAGTATAACCAGGGAAAGAGTAGCGCACATTAGGGACCAAAGTGGCAATCTGTGTGCAGAGCTGGAAGATATAGGTGAGGTTTTAAATTAATATTTTGCATCTGTGTTCACGATGGTGAAGGACGATATAGGCATAAAAACCAGGCAGGGGGGATTGTGATATACTTGAGCAAATTAGTACTGAGAGGGAGGAGGTACTAGCGGTTTTAGCGAGCTTAAAAGTGGATAAATCCCCAGGCCCAGACGAGATGTATCCCAGGCTGCTGTGTGAGGCAAGGGAGGAGATTGCAGGGACTCTGACACAAATTTTCAGAACCTCTCTGGCCACAGGGGAGGTGCCAGTGGACTGGAGAACAGCTAACTACAGTACCATTACTCAAGAAGGGTAGCAGGGATAAAACAGATAATTACAGGCCAGTGAGCCTAACATCAGTGGTAAAGAAATTATTGGAAAACATTCTGAGGGACAGAATTAGTCTCCACTTCGAGAGGCAAGGATTAATCAAGGATAGTCAGCATGGCATTGTCAGGGGGAGATCATGTCTAACCAATTTGATTGAATTTATCGAGGGGGTGACTAGGTGTGTGGATGAGGGTAGTGCAAATGTTGTATTCTAAATGGACTTCAGTAAGGCTTTTGACAAGGTCACACATGGGAGACTGGTCAAGAAGGTAAGAGCTCATGGGATCCAGGGCAATTTGGCACATTGGATCCAAAATTGGCTTAGTGGCAGGAGGCAGAAGGTGATGGTGGAAGATTGTTTTTGTGACTGGAAGCCTGTGTCCAGTGGTGTATCGCAGGGGTCGGTGCTGGTCCTTTGCTGTTTGTAGTGTACATTCATGATTTAGATATGAATGTAGGAGGTATGAACAGTAAGTTCGCAGATGACATGCAAATTGGTGGAGTGGTAAATAGCGAGGAAGGAAGCCTCAGGCTACAGGATGATATAGACGGGTTGGTTAGATGGGCAGAACAGTGGCAAATGGAATTTAACCCTGAAAAGTATGAGGTGATGCATTTTGGGAGGATTTACAAGGAAAGGGACTACACAATGAATGGTAGGACCCTAGGAAGGACAGAGGATCAGCGGGACCTTGACGTGCATGAACATAGATCCCTGAAGGCAGCAGGACAGTTAGATAAGGTGGATACAAAGGCATATGGGATACTTGCCTTCATTAGCCGAGGCATAAAATATAAGAGCATGGATGTTATGATGGAGCTGTACAGAACGCTAGTTAGGCCACAGCTGGAATACTGTGTGCAGTTCTGGTCGCCGCACTATAGGAAGGATGTGATTGCATTGGAAAGGGTGCACAGGAGATTCACCAGGATGTTACCTGGGCTGGAGCGCTTCAGCTATGAAGAGAGACTGGACAAGCTTGGGTTGTTTTCCTTGAAGCAGAGAAGGCTGAGAGAGTGATCTGATTGAGGTGTACAAAATTATGAGGTGCATAGATAGGGTAGATAGAAAGGAACTAGTCCCCTTAGTACAGGGGTCAATAACCAAGGGGCATAGTTTCAATGTAAGGGGCAGGAGGTTTGGAGGGGATTTGAGGAGAACTTTTTCACCCAGAGGGTGGTTGGAATCTGCAAATTACTGTCTGAAAGGGTGGTAGAGGCCGAAAACATCACAACATTCAAGAAGCATTTAGATGAGCTCTTGAAACGCCATAGCATACAAGACTACGGAACAAGTGCTGGAAAATGAGATTAGAATAGACAGGGCTTGATGGCCGGCGCGGACACGAGGGGCCGAAGGGCCTCTTTCTGCGCTGTATAACTCTATGACTCTATGAACCTATGTTACCTGTGTAGAAACTCTGACTCAGAGATATGAACTGGTGCGTCAAAACTCATTCAGTTACGGAAGTGGAATAATCAATAACCACAGCCCAATATTCATCCCGTCTAACGGTAACATAATGAAATTCAGCACTCATGACCCACAGATTCTCATGACGGTGTTGGGGGAAGGTGATTAATCAGCACCAAAACAATTAAAGTGTTTACAATAACTATACATTGATTAACAATAATTCATTATAGAGAGGATTTGAATACTGTAACACTGCTGTCCTGTTGTTTACCTGTCTGTAATTAGTTAACATCTGTTTCTGTTGGTGCAGTTCAGTAGGAAACAAAGCATTATCAATACATTTCAACATATATATGAACATTAGAATATCAGAAATAGGAGCAGGAGTAGGCCATACGGCCCCTCGAACCAGCTCCACCATTCAATAAGATCATGGCTGATCATCGACCTCAATAGCACTTTCCTGCCCGATCTCCATATGCCTTGATTCCCCGAGGCCAAAAATCCATCTATCACAGTCTTGAATACACTCAAAGGCTCAGCATTCACAGGCCTCTGGGCAGAGAATTCCAAAGATTCACAACCCTCTGAGTGAAGAATACACTTCTCATCTCAGTCTTAAATGGCCGACCCCTTATCCTGAGACTATGCCGCCTAGTTCTAGACACTCCAGCCAGGGGAAACAACCTTTCATCATCTAACCCTGGCAATCCCCTTCAGAATCTTGTATGTTTCAATGAGATCACCTCTCATTCTTCTAAACTGCAGAGACTATAGGCCCATTCTACACAATTTCTCATCATAGGACTGCCCTGTCATCCCAGGAATCAATCTCGTGAACCTTAGCTGCAGCGCCTCATATGCTTATAACCAAACTTCTTCAAACAACAGCAAAAATCTTCCCCTTTGCCATTGATTACATTGGGAAAACACGAATGCAGCTCCATGAAGGGGAGAGATCAGTAATCTAAAACAATAATTTCATATAGGAAGCGACTTGTCCCACTCCGGTTAGTGACGCACACTCAGTACAGTTCTACAGTGACAGATACTCCCAGTAATACATGGCCACTGGGGTCAGGTGTTCCACTCCAGTTAGTGACCCACACTCAGTACAGTTGTACAGTGACAGATACTCCCAGTAATACATGGCCACTGGGGTCAGGTGTTCCACTCCGGTTAGTGACCCACACGCTGTAGTTCTACCGTGACAGATACTCCCAGTAATACATGGCCACTGGGGTCAGGTGTTCCACTCCGGTTAGTGACCCACACTCAGTAGTTATACAGTGACAGATACTCCCAGTAATACATGGCCACTGGGGTCAGGTGTTCCACTCTGGTTAGTGACCCACACTCAGTAGTTCTACAGTGACAGATACTCCCAGTAATACATGGCCACTGGCATGAGGTGTTCCACTTCAGTTAGTGACCCACACTCAGTAGTTCTACAGTGACAGATACTCCCAGTAATACATGGCCACTGGCATGAGGTGTTCCACTTCAGTTAGTGACCCACACTCAGTAGTTCTACAGTGACACTCCCTTCCGCTAATACCTTCTCTCAGAGAGTTGCTTACACTGAGGTCTAATTCAACAGTGCACAATATTACAATAAAGGCAATAACTTCTTAACATAGCGAGCCCGTGAGTTACAAACAGAATTTACTTTTAGTTGAGGCAATGGAAGAAAACCTCAGCAGTAATTCAGGGCATTTGACTAAACGAAATGTTATCACTGATCGGGTCTCTGTATAACGGTGACCACTAGATCAGGATGTAACATTATCAGTCACAGAGCAAAACCAGACACCAGCTCACACACAGATTTACACAACTTCAATGGTTATAATCACTTACCAGGAACACCAATGACGGCAATGATCATGTAGTATATTTTCTCCACACTGTCATATGTGTTTAACATTTTCTGTGTGAAGCGATGTGTCCCTTCGTGCTGCAGGCAATCTCTCTGAATTAAACTCTGAGGCGGGACATTCCCAGAGCCTTTCATTTATACCCTGCGGGATATCCACGGGGACATTGATGTTGCAACATCGCTGAAAATACAGTTAAAAAAAAAACATTGGAACATACAGATGACGACAGCCGAGTTAATTCCCTGCTGTGATGGAATATATTTAGTGCTGAGATTGAGATTGAAAACCCCAAAGACCGGAGAATTCTGGTCACATGAATTAACTAATAACAATTGCCAGCTGTATTCTCCCAGCAATGGGGTTGTTGTTGCAAACACCACCAGACCCATCTCTAGAACTCATATTGTTTCGGTGAAGTCCTTCACTCTGCTGTGGCCATTCAGTAATTAAATTCCAAAAGTTAGAGTGTCCTCTCAGGGCTGCTCTGCTCCACTCTGGGATGGGGCTGTCCGCCTTAACTGTGGCCATTTAGTGAAACAATGAAAGTGGGGAATTTGTGTCGATGGATCCTCAAACTAATACAGTACCACAAACTAATACAGCCCCTCAAATTAATACAGTACCTCAAACTAATACAGTACATCAAACTAATACAGGACCTCAAACTAATAAAGTACCTCAAACTAATACAGTACCTCAAACTAATACAGACCCTCAAACTAATACAGTACCTCAAACTAATGCAGTACCTCAAACTAATACAGCCCCTCAAACTAATACAGTACCTCAAACTAATACAGACCCTCAAACTAATACAGCTCCTCAATCTAATACAGCCCCTCAAACTAATACAGTCCCTCAAACTAATACAGCTCCTAAAACTAATACAGACCCTCAAACTAATACAGCCCCTCAAACTAATACAGTGCCTCAAACTAAATCAGCCCCTCAAACTAATACAGTACCTCAAACTAATACAGCCCCTCAAACTAATATAGCCCCTCAAACAAATGCAGCTCCTGAAACTAATACAGACCCTCAAACTAATACAGCCCCTCAAACTAATACAGTCCCTCAAACTAATACAGCCCCTCAAACTAATACAGTACCTGAAACTAAAACAGCCCCTCAAACAAATACAACCCCTCAATCTAATTCAGCCCCTCAAACTAGTAGCCAGTCCCGCCCACAAACTCTCTGGTTCAAAGTCCTGTAATCTCCTGTTCCCACAAACTCACAGTGCATGTGATCTCACTTGCCAGAAACCATGAGGTCGTTACCAGGCTAACAAGAACTGATTGTACAGATTATTTGAACAGGTTAACAATGCGAATTCTAAATATATATTCAAAAGTATGGAGTTTATTTCTGTTAAGTTAATGATGATGTATTAAATAAAGTCATGGCAGGGCACCTCATTCCCGTGGAATACACATCTTGTCACGTGTGGGAACTCCAGTCCACTTCCTGTGATCTGGACAATCACATGTGCAGGAAGTGTCGTCAGCTGGAGGAGCTCGAACTCCAGGTTTAGGAGCTTGAACAGCAACTGGCGTCACTGCGGTGGATCCGTGAGGCTGAGAGCTTCGTGGACAGCACGTTTCAGGAGGTGGTCACCCCGCAACCTAAGAGTGTGCAGGCAGAGAGGGAATGGGTGACCGCCAGACAGACAAGGTGGACCAGGCAGGTAGTGCAGGAGCCCTTCAGTGCATTTCACTCTCTAACCGGTATTCAGTTCAGAATACTGGAGAGGGCGATGGTTCATCTGGCGAGTGCAGCCAGAGCCAGGTCCAGAGCACCACGGGTGGATCAGCTCTACAGTGGGGGGCGGGGCGGGTGGGGGGAGAAAGTTCAGGAAAGCAATACTGACAGGGGATTCAATAGTTAGGGGAATAGACAAGCGTTTCTGCGGCCGCAGACGTGAATCCAGGATGGTATGTTGCCTCCCTGGTTCCAGGGTCAAGAATGTCACTGAGCGGCTGAAGAACATTCTGAGGTGGGAGGTTGAACAGCCAGAGTCCGTGGTCCATATAGAACATAGAACATTACAGCACAGTACAGGCCCTTCGGCCCTCGATGTTTTGCCGAGCATTGTCCGAAACCAAGATCAACTATCCCACTCCCTATCATTCTGGTGTGCTCCATGTGCTTATCCAATAACCGCTTGAAAGTTCCTAAAGTGTCCGACTCCACTATCACAGCAGGCAGTCCATTCCACACCCCAACCACTCTCTGAGTAAATAATCTACCTCGGACATCCCTTCTATATCTCCCCCCATGCACCTTATAGTTATGCCCCCTTGTAACAGCTACCTCCACCCGAGGAAATAGTCTCTGAACGTCCACTCTATCTATACCCTCATCATCTTATAAACCTATATTAAGTCGCCTCGCATCCTCCTCCGCTCTAAAGAGAAAAGCCCTAACTCCCTCAATCTTTCCTCATAAGACCTCCCCCCGAAACCAGGCAGCATCCTGGTAAATCTCCTTTGCACTCTTTCCAATGCTTCCACATCTTTCCTATAGTGAGGTGACCAGAACTGCATACAATATTCCAAATGTGGTCTCACCAAGGTCCTGTACAGTTGTAGCATAACCTCACGGTTCTTAAACTCAAACCCCTTGTTAATAAACGCTAACACACTATAGGCCTTCTTTACTGCTCTATCCACTTGAGTGGCAACCTTCAGAGATCTTTGGATATGAACCCCCAGATCCCTCTGTTCCTCCACGTTCCTCAGAAACCTGCCGTTGACCCTGTAATCCTTATTCAAATTTGCCCTACCAAAATGAATCACCTCGCACTTATCAGGGTTAAATTCCATCTGCCATTTTTCGGCCCAGCTCTGCATCCTATCAATGTCTCTTTGCAGCCTACAACAGCCCTCCACCTCATCCACTACTCCACCAATCTTGGTGTCATCAGCAAATTTACTGATCCACCCTTCAGTCCCCTCCTCCAAGTCATTGATAAAAATCACAAACAGCAGAGGACCCAGCACCGACCCCTGTGGCATACCGCTGGTAAGTGGTCTCCAGTCCGAAAATTTTCCATCCACCACCACCCTCTGCCTTCTATGAGATAAAATTGAGAGGTCGCACAACACCAGGTTATAGTCCAACAGTTTTATTTTAAATCACAAGCTTTCGGATTTAAAACTCCTTCGTCGGGTGAAGTGAGGAGATACAGAATCGTCAAAGCATATATAGATAGAGAACAAAGCATGTGTAACTTACAATTGCAGACAACTGAATTCAATCATCCTGTCTGTTTATCTGCCGAGGTGTGATAAAGTTAATCAGGTCAGGAAGGTACCACATCAAATACATAGCAAGATAAAACTGAGACAATGAGGTGGAATTGCATGGGGTCGAACGTGTCAAAAGCTGCCGTCTGTATGTAAAACGATTAACTTTAAAATTTTTACTTTTTGACTGGGAATCACATCTGTGAACAAGCCAACGACGACTCGAGTCCGGATCACGTCATGTATCGTGACATAAACCCAAGATCCCGATTGAGACCGTCTTCATGAGTGCGGAACTTGGCTATCAGTTTCTGCTCGATGATTTTGCGTTGTCGTGTTTTCCTAAGGTCGCCTTGGAGAATGCTTACCCGCAGATCCGAGGCTGAATGTCCTTGACTGCTGAAGTGTTCCCCGACTGGGAGGTAACAATCCTGCCTGGCGATTGTTGCGCGATGCTCGTTCATACGTTGTCTCAGTGTCTGCATGGTCTCGCCAATGTACCATGCCGCGGTGCATTCTTTCCTGCAACGTATGAGGTAGACAACGTTGGCCGAGTCACATGAGTATGTACCATGTACCTGGTGGGTAGTGTCCTCACGTGTGATGATGGTATCTGTGTTGATGATCTGGCATGTCTTGCAGAGTTTGCCATGGCAGGGTAGTGTGGTGTCGTGGTCGCTGTTATCCTGAAAGCTGGGTAATTTGCTGCGAACGATGGTACTTCTGAGGTTAGGCGGCTGTTTGAAGGCAAGTAGTGGAGGCGTGGGGATGGCCTTAGCGAGGTGTTTGTCGTCATCGATGACATGTTGAAGGCTGCGAAGAACATGGCGTAGTTTCTCCGCTCCGGGGAAGTACTGGACGACGTAGGGTACCCTGTTGGTGGTGTCCCGTGTTTGCCTTCTGAGGAGGTCAATGCGATTTTTCGCTGTGGCCCGTCGGAACTGTCGATTGATGAGTCGATCGTCATATCCCGTTCTTACGAGGGCCTTTTTCAGCGTCCGTAGGTGTCCATAGCCAGTAACTTATCCAATCGGCCAAATTTCCCTCTATCCCACAACTCCTTACTTTCTTCATGAGCCGACCATGGGGAACATTATCAAACGCCTTACTAAAATCCATGTATACGACATCAACTGCTCTACCTTCATCTACACACTTAGTTACCTCCACAAAGAATTCAATCAAATTTGTTAGCCAAGACATACCCTTCACGAATCCGTGTTGACTATCCCTGATTAAGTTGCCTCTTTCCAAATGGTCATAAATCCTATCCCTCAGGACCTTTTCCATTATCTTACCAACCACCGAAGTAAGACTAACCGGCCTATAATTACCAGGGTCATTCCTATTTCCTTTCTTGAAGAGAGGAACATTCGCCACTCTCCAGTCCTCTGGCAACATCCCCGTGGACAGTGAGGACCCAAAGATCAAAGCCAAAGGCTCTGCAATCTCCTCCCTTGCCTCCCAAAGAATCCTAGGATATATCCCATCTGGCCCAGGGGACTTATCGACACTCAGGTTCTTCAAAATTGCTAAAAAATCTTCCCTCAAAACAACTACCTCCTCCAGCCTATCCACCTTTATCACACTCTCATCCTCAAAAACATGGCCCCTCTCCTCGGTGAACACTGACGAAAAGTATTCATTCATCACCTCTCCTATCTCTTCTGACACCATGCACAAGTTCCCACTACTGTTCTTGACTGGCCCTACCCTCACCCTGGTCATTCTTTTATTTCTCACATAAGAGTAAAAAGCCTTGGGGTTTTTCTTGATCCGACCCGCCAAGGACTTCTCATGCCCCCTCCTAGCTCTCCTAAGCTCTTTTTTTTAGCTAATTCCTTGCTACCTTGTACCCCTCAATCGACCCAACTGAACCTTGTTTTCTCATCCTTACATGCACTTCCTTTTTCCTCTTGACTAGACATTCAACCTCTTTTGTGAACCATGGTTCTCTCAATCGGCCATTTCCTCCCTGCCTGACAGGGACATACCTATCAAGGACACGCAGTAATTGCTCCATGAAAAAGCTCCACTTTTCGTTTGTGCCTTACCCTGATAGTTTCTGTTCCCATCTTATGCTCCCTAATTCTTGCCTAATCGCATCATAATTACCCCTCCCCCAATTATAAACCCTGCCCTGCCGTATGGCCCTATCCCTCTCCATTGCAATAGTGAAAGTCACCGAATTGTGGTCGCTATCTCCAAAGTGCTCTCCCACATACAAATCAAACACTTGGCCCGGTTCATTACCCAGTACCAAATCCAATGTGGCCCCACCTCTTGTCGGCCTATCCACATATTGTGTCAGGAAACCCTCCTGCACACACTGTGCAAAAACTATCCCATCCGAACTGTTTGACCTATAAAGGTTCCAATCAATATTTGGAAAGTTGAAGACACCCATGACAACTACTCTGTGACCTCCACACCTATTCATAATCTGCTTTGCAATTTCTTCCTCCACATATCTATTACTATTTGGGGGCCTGTAGAAAACTCCTAACAACGTGACCGCTCCTTTCCTATTTCTAACTTCAGCCCATATTACCTCAGACGGCAGATCCCCCTCGAACTGCCTTTCTGCCGCTGTTAAACTATCATTGATTAACAATGCTACTCCTCCACCTTTCTTACCACCTTCCATACTCTTACTGAAACATCTATACCCCGGAACTTCCAACAACCATTCCTGTCCCTGTTCTAACCATGTCTCCGTAATGGCCACCACATCGTAGTCCCAAGTACCAATCCACGTTCCCAGTTCTCCTACCTTATTCCGGATGCTCCTTGCATTGAAGTAGACACACTTCAAGCCATCTTCCTGTCTGCCGGTACATTCCTGCGACCTTGATACCCTCCTCAGTACCTCCCTACACTCACCACTGGCTCGTGGACTACAGCCCTTTTTCCCATCCCCCTGACAAATTAGTTTATCGGTACCAATGACATATGTAGAAAGAGGGATGAAGACCTGCAGGCATATTTTAGGGCGCTAGGAAAGAGATTAAAAACAGGACCTCAAAGGTAGTAATGTTCGGATTACTCCCGGTGCCTGTGCTGGTGAGTATACAAATAGGAGGATACAGCAGATGAATGAGTGGCTGCAGAGACGGTGCATTAGGGAGTGCTTTAGATTCCTGGGACATTGGGACCGGTTCTCGGGGAGGTGGGGCCTGTACAGGCCGGACAGTTTGCACCTCAACAGGGCCGAAACCAATGGCATCGACGGGGGCGGGCGGGCGGGGTGGGGTGGGGGTTGCTCGTAGTGTTGGGGAGGTTTTAAACTAATTTAGGCAGTGGGTGGGCACCAGGCTGTAGTATTAGAAAGGAGAAATAAGGTGCACAAAGGATTGGGAGAGAGGGATAACACAAGAGTAATAAAGAATAAGGTCCTATGTGGGGTCAGACTAAGAGAATACAAGACAGGTTTAAAGTGCATGTGGGTAAATGCATGAAGTGTGGTTAATAAGGTTGGTGAGCTGCAGGCGCCAGTAGCCACATGGCAATATGTTGTCGTGATGATAATGGAGACATGCTCAAAAAAGGGCAGGATTGGGTACCAAATATTCCTGGGGAGAAGGTCATAGTCATAGTCACAGAGTCATAGATTTATACAGCACAGAAAGAGGCCCTTTGGCCCATCGTGTCCGCGCCGGCCATGAAGCCCCATCTATTCTAATCCCATTTTTCAGCACTTGGTCCGTAGCCTTGTATGCTATGGCATTTCAAGTGCTCATCTAAATGCTTCTTGAATGTTGTGAGGGTTCCTGCCTCTACCATCCTTTCAGGCAGTGAGTTCCAGATTCCAACCACCCTCTGGGTGAAAAAGTTTTTCCTCAAATCCCCTCTAAACCTTCTGCCCCTAACATTGAAACTATGCCCCCTGGTTATTGACCCCTCTACTAAGGGGAACAGTTCTTTTCTATCTACCCTATCAATGTCCCTCATAATTTTGTACACCACAATGAGGTTCCCCCCTCAGCCTTCTCTGCACTAAGGAAAACAACCCCAGCCTGTCCAGTTTCTCTTCATAGATGAAGCGCTCCAGCCCAGGTAACATCCTGGTGAATCTCCTCTGCACCCTTTCAAATGCAATCACATCCGTCCTATAGTGTGGTGACCAGAACAGCACACAGTATTCCAGCTGTGGCCTGACTAGCGTTTTGTACAGCTCCATCGTAACCTCCCTGCGCTTATATTCTATGCCTCGGCGAATGAAGGCAATTAACCCATACGCCTTTTTAACCACCTTATCTACCTGTCCTGCTGCCTTCAAGGATCTATGTACATGCACAACAGGGACCCTCTGAACCTCTCTCCTTCCTAGGGTCCTACCATTCATTTTGTATTCCCTTCCCATGTTAATCTTCCCAAAATGCTCATTTCAAAAACACAGACAACTCATTTCACAAATTCAGGAAATTCAGAGGCGGCGGACCTGGGTGGAGCGGCTGCGGCGAGGCGGAGGACTTAAGAGGCGGCGGCGACCAGGTAGGCCCACAGAGGCGGTGGAGCGGCTGCGGCGAGGTGGAGGATTTAAGAGAATGCGGCGACCAGGTAGGCCCACAGAGGCGGTGGAGCGGCTGCGGCGAGGCGGAGGACTTAAGAGGCGGCGGCGACCAGGTAGGCCCACAGAGGCGGTGGAGCGGCTGCGGCGAGGCGGAGGACTTAAGAGGCGGCGGCGACCAGGTAGGCCCACAGAGGCGGTGGAGCGGCTGCGGCGAGGCGGAGGACTTAAGAGGCGGCGGCGACCAGGTAGGCCCACAGAGGCGGTGGAGCGGCTGCGGCGAGGCGGAGGACTTAAGAGGCGGCGGCGACCAGGTAGGCCCACAGAGGCGGTGGAGCGGCTGCGGCGAGGCGGAGGACTTAAGAGGCGGCGGCGACCAGGTAGGCCCACAGAGGCGGTGGAGCGGCTGCGGCGAGGCGGAGGACTTAAGAGGCGGCGGCGACCAGGTAGGCCCACAGAGGCGGTGGAGCGGCTGCGGCGAGGCGGAGGACTTAAGAGGCGGCGGCGATCAGGTAGGCCCACAGAGGCGGTGGAGCGGCTGCGGAGAGGCGGAGGACTTAAGAGGCGGCGGCGACCAGGTAGGCCCACAGAGGCGGTGGAGCGGCTGCGGCGAGGTGGAGGACTTAAGAGGCGGCAGCGACCAGGTAGGCCCACAGAGGCTTTTAAAGTGCGGGACGCAGTGGTTGCTGGGTAGGTGATTAATTTTTACTTGTATATAAGTTGGGCAGTTCCTAAACCCGAGACACTACACTTGTAGTGTCCCCCACCCTTCCTCCTCCTCTAACCTAAAGGAGGTGAGTGACTATCAGGTAAGCTCTTTTTTGTTCTAGTTTAATCTGCAAGTTAGCTGGAGGGGATGGCAGGGGAGGCAGTGAAATGTTCCTCCTGCAGAATGTTTGAGGTGAGGGACGCCGTCGGTGTCCCTGCTGATTACACCTGTGGGAAGTGCACCCATCTCCAGCTCCTCGAAAACCGTGTTAGGGAACTGGAGCTGGATGAACTTCGGATCATTCGGGAGGCAGAGGAGGTCATAGATAGAAGCTTCAGGGATGTAATTACTCCAAAGCATGAAGATAGATGGGTGACGGTGAGAGGGGCTGGGAGGAAGCAGTCAGTGCAGGGATCCTCTGTGGTCGTTCCCCTCAGTAACAGGTATACCGCATCGAATACTGTTGAGGGGGACGACTTACCAGTGGTAAGCCACGGTACCGGATCTCCGGCGCTGGGTCGGTCCCTGTGGCTCAGAAGGGAAGGGGGGAGAGCAGGAGAGCAATAGTTATTGGGGACTCAATAGTCAGAGGGACAGATAGGAGGTTCTGTGGCAGCAAAAGAGACTCATGGATGGTATGTTGCCTCCCGGGTGCCAGGGTCCGTGACGTCTCAGACCGTGTTTTCAGAATCCTCAAAGGGGAAGGGGAACAATCACAAGTCGTGGTACACATCGGTACCAACGACATAGGTAGGAGAAGGGACGGGGATTTAAAACAGCAATTTAGGGAGCTCGGTTGGAAGCTGAGAGCCAGTACAAACCATGTTGTAATTTCTGGTTTGTTGCCGGTGCCACGTGCTAGCGAGTTGAGGAACAGGGAGAGAGAGCAGATAAACACGTGGATGCAGGGATGGTGTAGGGGGGAGGGTTTCAGTTATGTGGATAATTGGAGCCCATTCTGGGGAAGGTGGGACCTGCACAAACAGGACGGTTTGCACCTGAACCAGAGGGGCACCAATATCCTGGGAGGGAAATTTGCTACGGCTCTTCGGGGGGGTTTAAACTAATTTGTCAGGGGGATGGGAAAAAGGGCTGTAGTCCACGAGCCAGTGGTGAGTATAGGGAGGTACTGAGGAGGGTATCAAGGTCGCAGGAATGTACCGGCAGACAGGAAGATGGCTTGAAGTGTGTCTACTTCAATGCAAGGAGCATCCGGAATAAGGTAGGAGAACTTGGAGCGTGAATTGATACTTGGGACTACGATGTGGTGGCCATTACGGAGACATGGTTAGAACAGGGACAGGAATGGTTGTTGGAAGTTCCGGGGTATAGATGTTTCAGTAAGAGTAGGGGAGGTGGTAAGAAAGGTGGAGGAGTAGCATTGTTAATCAAGGATAGTTTAACAGCGGCAGAAAGGCAGTTCGAGGGGGATCTGCCGTCTGAGGTAATATGGGCTGAAGTTAGAAATAGGAAAGGAGCGGTCACGTTGTTAGGAGTTTTCTACAGGCCCCCAAATAGTAATAAAGATGTGGAGGAAGAAATTGCAAAGCAGATTATGAATAGGTGTGGAGGTCACAGAGTAGTTGTCATGGGTGACTTCAACTTTCCAAATATTGATTGGAACCTTTATAGGTCAAACAGTTCGGATGGGATAGTTTTTGCACAGTGTGTGCAGGAGGGTTTCCTGACACAATATGTGGATAGGCCGACAAGAGGTGGGGCCACGTTGGATTTGGTACTGGGTAATGAACCGGGCCAAGTGTTTAATTTGTATGTGGGAGAGCACTTTGGAGATAGTGACCACAATTCGGTAACTTTCACTATTGCAATGGAGAGGGATAGGGCCATACGGCAGGGCAGGGTTTATAATTTGGGGAGGGGTAATTATGATGCGATTAGGCAAGAATTAGGGAGTATAAGATGGGAACAGAAACTATCAGGGAAAGGCACAAACGAAAAGTGCAGCTTTTTCATGGAGCAATTACTGCGTGTCCTTGATAGGTATGTCCCTGTCAGGCAGGGAGGAAATGGCCGAGTGAGAGAACCATGGTTCACAAAAGAGGTTGAATGTCTAGTCAAGAGGAAAAATGAAGCGTATGTAAGGATGAGAAAACAAGGTTCAGTTGTGTCGATTGAGGGGTACAAGGTAGCAAGGAATGAGCTAAAAAAGAGCTTAGGAGAGCTAGGAGGGGGCATGAGAATTCCTTGGCGGGTCGGATCAAGAAAAACCCCAAGGCCTTTTACTCTTATGTGAGAAATAAAAGAATGACCAGGGTGAGGGTTGGGCCGGTCAAGGACAGTAGTGGGAACTGGTGCATGGTGTCAGAATAGATAGGATAGGAGAGGTGATGAATGAATACTTTTCGTCAGTGTTCACCGAGGAGAGGGGCCATGTTCTTGAGGATGAGAGTGTGATAACGGTGGATAGGCTGGAGGTGGTAGATGTTCTGAGGGAAGATGTTTTAGCAATTTTGAAGAACCTGAGGGTCGATAAGTCCGCTGGGCCAGATGGGATATATCCTAGGATTCTTTTGGAGGCAAGGGAGGAGATTGCAGAGCCTCTGGCTTTGATCTTTGGGTCCTCACTGTCCACGGGGATGGTGCCAGAGGACTGGAGAGTGGCGAATGTTGTTCCTCTCTTCAAGAAAGGAAATAGGAATGACCCTGGTAATTATAGGCCGGTTAGTCTTACTTCGGTGGTTGGTAAGATAATGGAAAAGGTCCTGAGGGATAGGATTTATGAACATTTGGAAAGGGGCAACTTAATCAGGGATAGTCAACACGGATTCGTGAAGGGTAAGTCTTGCCTAACAAATTTGATTGAATTATTTGAGGAGGTAACTAAGTGTGTAGATGAAGGTAGAGCAGTTGATGTCGTATACATGGATTTTAGTAAGGCGTTTGATAAGGTTCCCCATGGTCGTCTCATGAAGAAAGTAAGGAGTTGTGGGATAGAGGGAAATTTGGCCGATTGGATAAGTAACTGGCTATCTCATAGAAGGCAGAGGGTGGTGGTGGATGGAACATTTTCGGACTGGAGACCAGTTACCAGCGGTGTGCCACAGGGGTCGGTGCTGGGTCCTCTGCTGTTTGTGATTTTTATCAATGACTTTGAGGAGGGGACTGAAGGGTGGATCAGTAAATTTGCTGATGACACCAAGATTGGTGGAGTAGTGGATGAGGTGGAGGGCAGTTGTAGGCTGCAAAGAGACATTGATAGGATGCAGAGCTGGGCCGAAAAATGGCAGATGGAATTTAACCCTGATAAGTGCGAGGTGATTCATTTTGGTAGGGCAAATGTGAATAAGGATTACAGGGTCAACGGCAGGGTTCTGAGGAACGTGGAGGAGCAGAGGGATCTGGGGGTTCATATCCACAGATCTCTGAAGGTTGCCACTCAAGTGGATAGAGCAGTAAAGAAGGCCTATGGTGTGTTGGCGTTTATTAACAGAGGGTTTGAGTTTAAGAACCGTGAGGTTATGCTGCAACTGTGCAGGACCTTGGGGAGACCACATTTGGAATATTGTGTGCAGTTCTGGTCACCTCACTATAGGAAGGACGTGGAAGCATTGGAAAGAGTGCAAAGGAGATTTACCAGGATGCTGCCTGGTTTGGGGGGGAGGTCTTATGAGGAAAGATTGAGGGAGTTGGGGCTTTTCTCTTTAGAGCGGAGGAGGATGAGAGGCGACTTAATAGAGGTTTATAAGATGATGAGGTGGATAGATAGAGTGGATGTTCAGAGACTATTTCCTCGGGTAGAGGCAGCTCTTACAAGGGGGCATAACTATAAGGTGCATGGGGGGAGATATAGAAGGGATGTCCGAGAGTGGTTGGGGTGTGAAATGGACTGCCTGCTGTGATAGTGGAGTCGGACACTATAGGAACTTTCAAGCGGTTATTGGATAAGCACATGGAGCACACCAGAGTGATGGGGAGTGTGATAGCTTGATCTTGGTCTCGGACAATGCTCGGCACAACATCGAGGGCCGAAGGGCCTGTACTGTGCTGTACTGTTCTATGTTCATTTCAGAGACCTTGACAGCTCCATTCACAGATCCAGACAGATCCATTCACTGACACAGACAGCCCCAATCACAGAAACAGACAACAACATTCACAGACATGGAAAGCTGATTTCAAAACCCAGACAGCTTATTTCTCAAACACAGAAAGTACATTTCACAGACCTAGACGTCTCCATTCACAGACACAGACAACACATTTCAGAGACTTAGTCAGCTAAATACACAGACCCAGACAGCTCCATTCACAGACCCAGACAGTTCCATTCACTGACTCAGAAAGCTCATTTCACAGACCAAGAGTGCTTCATTCACAGACTCAGAAAGCTCATTTCACAAACCTAGACATTTCCATTCACAGACACAGACAACTCATTCCACAGATTCCGATAGCTCCATTCACAGACCCAGATATCCCCATTCACAGATCCAGAAAGCTCCATTCACAGAACCAGACAATTCACTTCACAGACTCAGAAAGCTCCATTCACAGTCACAGACAGCGACATTCACAGGCCAAGGCAGCTCCATTCACAGACCCAAACAGCTCCATTCACAGACCCAGACAGCTCCATTCACAGACACAGACAGCTCCATTCACAGATCCAGACAGCTCCATTCACAGACCCAGACAGCTCCATTCACAGACCCAGACAGCTCCATTCACAGACCCAGACAGCTCCATTCACAGACCCAGACAGCTCCATTCACAGACACAGACAGCTCCATTCACAGACACAGACAGCTCCATTCACAGACCCAGACAGCACCATTCACAGACCCAGAGAGCTCATTTCACAAACCCAGACAGCACCATCCACAGACCCAGACAGCTCATTTCAAAAACCCAGACAGCTCCATTCACAGACTCAGACAGCTCATTTGACAAACCCAGACAGCTCCATTCACAGACTCAGACAGCTCCTTTCACAGACCCAGACAGCTCCATTCACAGACTCAGACGGCTCACTTCAAAGACTCAGAAAGCTCATGACACAGACCCAGACAGCTCCATTCACATACCCAGAGAGCTCCATTCACAGACCGAAACAGCTCCAAAAACACAGACTCAGACAGCTCTATTCACAGACCCAGACAACTCCATTCTCAGACCCAGACAGCTCATTTCCCAGACACAGACAGCTCCATTCACCGACCCAGACAGTTCCAATCACAGACCCAGACAGCTCCATTCACAGTCCCAGGCAGTTCTATTCACAGACTCAGACAGCTCCATTAAAAGACCCAGACAGTTCTATTCACAGACCCAGATAGATCATTTCACAGACCCAGACAGCACCATTCACAGGCCAAGACAGATCGTTCCACAGACTCATAAAGCTCATTTGACTGTCCCAGACAGCTCACTTCACAGACCGAGACAGCTCCATTCACAGATCCGGACTGCTCCATTCACAGACCCAGACAGCTCATTTCACAGACCCAGACAGCTCCATTCACAGACATGGAAAGCTGATTTCAAAAACCAAGACAGCTCATTTCACAAACACAGAAAGTTCATTTAACATACCCAGACATTTCTCTTCACAGACGCAGACAACTCATTTCACAGATTCAGACAGCTCATTTCACAGACACAGACATCTCCATTCACTGACCGAGACAGCTCCATTCACAGACACAGACAGATCAATGCACAGACCCAGACATCTCCATTCACTGACCTGGACAACGCATTTCACAGACTCAGAAAGCTCCATTCACAGACCCTGACAACTCATTGCACAGACTCAGACATCTCCATTCACAGACCCTGACTTCACAATTCACAGAGGCACACAGTTCTATTCACAGACCCAGACAGCTCCACTCACAGACCAAGAAAGCTCATTTCACATACCCAGACAGCTCCATTCACAAATCCAGACAGCTCCATTCACAAATCCAGACAGCTCCATTCACAAACCCAGAGAGCTTCTTTCACAGACCCAGACAGATCCATTCACAGACCGAGTCAGGTCAATTCACAGACACAGACAGCTCCATTTACAGACTCTCGCAGCTCCATTCACAGACCCAGAAAGATCCATTTACAGACCCAGACAGCTCCATTCACAGGCCCATACAGCTCCATTCACAGACCCAGACAGCTCCATTCACAGACCCAAACTGCTCCATTCACAGACTCAGACAACTCCATTCACAGACCCAGACAGTTCCATTCACAGACCCAGACAGCTCATTCATAGACACAGATAACTCCATTCACAGACCTAGACAACTCCATTCACAGTGAGACAGCTCCATTTACAGACTATGGCAGCTCCATTCACAGACACAGACAGATCCATTCAAAGATCCAAACAGCCCCATTTACAGACACAGACAGATCCATTTACAGACTGACAGCTCAATTCACAGACTCAGACAGTTCCATTCACAGACCCAGACAGCTCGATTTACAGACCCAGACAGCTCCATTCACAGACCCAGGCAGTTCTATTCACATACTCAGACGGGAAAAGTTGTTGGGGAAATTGATGGGACTGAAGGCTAATAAATCCCCAGGGCCTGATGTCTGCATCCCAGAGTACTTAAGGAGGTGCCCTTGGAAATAGTGGATGCATTGACGATAATTTTCCAACATTCCTTAGACTCTGGATCAGTTCCGAAGGAGTGGAGGGTGGCTAATGCAACCCCTCTTTTTAAAAAAGGAGGGAGGGAGAAAGCAGGGAATTATAGACCGGTCAGCCTGACATCGGTGGTGGGTAAAATAATGGAATCAATTATTAAATATGTCATAACAGACCATTTGGAAAGTGGCGACATGATAGATCCAAGTCAGCATGGATTTGTGAAAGGGAAATCATGCTTGACAAATCTTCTGGAATTTTTTGAGGATGTTTCCAATAGGGTGGACGGGGGGGAACTAGTAGATGTGGTGTATTTGGACTTTCAGAAGGCCATCGACAAGGTCCCACACAAGAGATTGGTGTGCAAAGTTAAAGCACATGGGATTGGGAGTAATGTGTTGACGTGGATTGAGAACTATTTGGCACACAGGAAACAAAGAGTAGGACTAAATGGGTACTTTTCAGAATGGCAGGCAGTGACCAGCGGGGTACCGCAGGGTTCGGTGCTGGGACCCCAGCTGTTTACATTATATATTAATGATTTGGACGAAGGGATTAATTGAAATATCTCCAAATTTGCGGATGACACTAAATTGGGAGGCAGTGTGAACAATGAGGAGGATGCTAGGAGGCTACAGAGTGACTTGGACAGGTTGGGTGAATGGGTAAATGTATGGCAGATGAAGTACAATGTGGATAAATGTGAGGTTATCCACTTTGGTGTTAAAAATAGAGAGGCGGACTATTACCTGAATGGTGGCAGATTAGGGAAAGGGGAGGTGCAACGAGACCTGGGCGTCATGGTACATCAGTCACTGAAGGTAGGAAGGCAAGTGCAGCAGGCAGTCAAGAAAGCAAATGGCATGATGGCCTTCATAGCAAGGGGATTTGAGTACATGAGTAGGGAGGTGATGCTACAGTTGTACAGGGCCTTGGTGAGGCCACACCTGGAGTATTGTGTGCAGTTTTGGTCTCCTAACTTGAGGAACGACATTCTTGCTATTGAGGGAGTGCAACGAAGGTTCACTCGATTGATTCCTGGGATGGCCAGACTGACATATCAAGAAAGACTGGATCAACTGAACTTGTATCCTCTGGAGTTCAGAAGAATGAGGGGGGATCTTATAGAGACGTTTAAAATTCTGACTGGTTTAGACAAATTAAATGTGGGCAGAATGTTTCCAATGGTAGGGAAAACTAAAACCAGGGGTCACAGTCTAAGGATAAAGGGGAAGCCATTTAAGACTGAGATGAGGAGGAACTTCTTCACCAAAGAGAGTGGTGAATCTGTGGAATTCTCTACCACAGAAGGTTGTTGAGGCCAGTTCGCTAAATATATTCAAAAGGGAGTTAGATATAATACTCACAACTAGGGGGATCAAGGGGTATGGCGACAAAGCAGGAATGGGGTACTGAGGTAGCATGTTCAGCCATGAACGCATTAAATGGCGGTGCAGACTCGACGGACAGAATGGTCTACTCCTGTACCTATTTTCTATGTTTCTATGGTTCATTCAGAGACATAGACAGCTCCATTCACAGACACAGACAGCTCCATTTACAGACCCAGACAGCTCCATTTACAGACTCTGACAGCTCAATTCACAGACATAGACAGCTCCATTCACAGACCCAGACAGCTCCATTCCCAGACCCAGACAGCTCCATTTACAGGAATAACAACAGAAAACGCTGGAAAAACACAGCAGGCCAGGCAGCATCCGTGGAGAGAGAAAGAGAGTTAACGTTTCAGTACGATGACCTTTCATCAGAACTGGGAAGAGCCGGAAATCAAATAGATTTAAGGCCAGGATAAAGCTGGGAAAAGGGGGAGGGGATAAAGGAACAAAGGGGGAGATGAAGAGCTATTAAGAGATATGCAAGGCTAGAGGTGGTGTTAATGTGACCGATTAAGGCTAAAAGAAGTGTGAAATCCATTGGCAGAATGAAGGACAGCTGCCAGCTTCTAGGAGGAAAAAAAAGGTGGGGGGGCAAATAAAAGGGTGGAAAAAATAAAATATAAATGTGATTGGAGCTGAGGTTATGATCTGAAATTGTTGAACTCGATATTGAGTCCAGATGGCTGTAGCGTGCCTAAACGAAAGATGAGGTGCTGTTCCTCGAGCTTACGCTGCGCTGCCGTGGAACAGTGTAATAGGCCGAGGACGGTGAGGTCAGAGTGGGAGTGAAGCGGTGAATTAAAGTGACAGGCGACCGGGAGCTCGGGGTCCCCCTTACGGACTGAACGGAGGTGTTCCGCAAAGCGGTCACCCATTCTGCGTTTGGTCTCCCCAATGTGGAGGAGTCCACATCGTGAGCAGCGAATACAGTATACTAAATTGCAGGAAGTACAAGTAAATCGCTGTTTCACCTGGAAGGGGTGTTTGGGGCCCTGGACAGTTGGAAGAGGGGATGTATAAGGGCATGTGTTGCATTTCCTGCGCGTGCACCGGAAGGTGCCGGGCGAAGGGGAAAGGGTGCTGGGGGTGGAAGAGGAGTGGACTAGGGTGTCGCGGAGGTAGCGGTCCCTGCGGAATGCTGAAAGGGGAGGTGAGGGGAAGATGTGTTTTGTGGTGGGATCACTTTGGAGGTGGCGGAAATGGCGGAGGATGATCCATTGAATGTGGAGGCTGGTGGGGTGAAAGATGAGGACAAGGGGAACCCTATCGTGGTTCCGGGAGGGAGGGGCAGGGGTGAGGGCAGAAGTGCGGGAGATAGAACAGACACGGTCGAGGGCCGTGTCGATCACGGTAGAGGGGAATCCTCGGTTGAGGAAAAAGGAAGACATGTCGGAAGCACTGGTATGGAAGGTGGCATCATCAGAGCAGATGCGGCGGAGACGGAGAAACTGGGAGAATGGAATAGAGTCCTTACAGGAGGCGGGGTGGGAGGAAGTGTAGTCCAGGTAGCTGTGGGAGTCAGTGGGCTTGAAGTGAATGTTAATCAATAACCTATCCCCAGAGATGGAGATGGAGAAGTCGAGGAAGGGAAGGGAAGAGTCGGAGATGGACCATGTGAAGGTGAGGGAAGGGTGGAAATTGGAAGCATAGTGAATTAAATGTTCTAGTTCAGGGCGAGAGTTGGAGACGGCACCGATACAGCCATCAATGTACCGGAAAAAGAGGTGAGGGAGGGGACCCGAGTAGGACTGGAACAAAGAGCGTTCCACATATCCCACGAAAAGGCAGGCATAGCTAGGACCCATGCGGGTACCCATAGCAACACCTTTAATTTGGAGGAAATGGGTAGAGTCAAAGGAGAAGTTGTTCAATGTGGGAACAAGTTAAGCCAGGCGGAGGAGGGTGGTTGTGGCTGGGGACTGGTTGGACCTCTTTTCAAGGAAGAAGCGGAGCTCCATTTACAGACTCTGGCAGCTCCATTCACAGACCCAGACAGCTCCATTCACAGACCCAGACAGCTCCATTCACAGACCCAGACAGCTCCATTCACAGACCCAGACAGCTCCATTCACAGACCCAGACAGCTCCATTCACAGACCCAGACAGCTCCATACACAGACCCAGACATCTCCAATTACAGACACTGGAAGCTCCATTCACACACCCAGAGAGCTCCATTCACCGACACAGGCAGTACAATTCACAGATTCAGACAGCTCCATTCTTAGATCCAGACAACTCCATTCACAGACCCAGACATCACCATTCAAAGACCCAGGCAACTCCATTCACAGACCCAGAAAATCCATTGACAGAACCAGAGAACACCATTGACAAACCCAGACAGCTTCATTCACAGACACAAACAGGTCCATTCAGATAAACAGACAACTCACTTCACAGACTCAGACAGCTCGATTCACAGACCCAGACAGTTCCATTCACAGAACAAGTGAGCTCCATTCATACACCCATGCTGGTCTCTTCACAGACCCAGAGAGCTCCATTCACAGACTCAGACAGCTCGATTTACAGACCCCAAAATCTCCATTCACAGACCCAGGCAGCTCCATTCACTGACGCAGATAGCTTCATTCACAGACCCGGACATCACCATTCACAGACCCAGACAACACCATTCACAGACCTGAAAATCTCCATTCACAGACCTAGACAGTTCCATTCACAGACACAGGTAGCTCCATTCACAGACCCAGAGAACTTACTTCAAAGACACAGACAGCTCCATTCACGGACCCAGACAGGTCAATTGACAGACACAGACAGATCCATTCACAGACACAGACCGCTCCAGTTACAGACTCTGGCATCTCCATTGACAGACCCAGACAGCTCCATTCACAGACCCAGACATCACCATTCACAGACCCAGGCAACTCCATTCACAGACCCAGAAAATCAATTCATGGAACCAGAGAACACCATTCACAGACACAGACCGCTCCAGTTACAGACTGTGGCATCTCCATTGACAGACCCAGACAGCTCCATTCACAGACCCAGACATCACCATTCACAGACCCAGGCAACTCCATTCACAGACCCAGAAAATCCATTCACGGAACCAGAGAACACCATTGACAGACCCAGACAGCTCCATTCACAGACCCAGACATCACCATTCACAGACCCACACATCTCCATTCACAGACCACAAAATCTCCATTCACAGACCCAGACAGTTCCATTCACAGACCCAGACATCACCATTCACAGACCCAGATAACTCCATTCACAGACCCCAAAATCTCCATTCACAGACACAGATAGCTCCATTCACAGACCCAGAGAACTTACTTCAAAGACACAGACAGCTCCATTCACAGATCCAGAGAGGTCAATAGACAGATCAATTCACAGACACAGACCGCTCCAGTTACAGACTCTGGCATCTCCATTGACAGACCCAGACAGCTCCATTCACAGACCCAGACAGCTCCATTCACAGACCCAGACAGCTCCATACACAGACCCAGACAGGTCCATTCACAGACTCAGATAGCTCCATTGACAGGCCCATACACCTCCATTCAGAGACAGAGAAAGCTCCATTCACAGACCCAGACAGCTCCATTCACAGACGCAGACAGCTCCATTCACAGACCCAGACAGCTCCATACACAGACATAGACATCTCCAATTACAGACACTGGAAGCTCCATTCACACACCCAGAGAGCTCCATTCACCGACAGTTGCAGCACAATTCACAGATTCAGACAGCTCCATTCACAGATCCAAACAACTCCATTCACAGACCCAGACATCACGAATCAAAGACCCAGGCAACTCCATTCACAGACCCAGAAAATCCATTCACAGAACCAGAGAACACCATTGACAGACCCAGACAGCTCCATTCACAGACCCAGACAGCTCCATTTACAGAATCTGTCAGCTCCATTCACAGACAAAGACAGTTCCATTCACAGACACAGACAGCTTCATTCACAGACACTAACAGCACCATTCAGAGACACAGACAACTCACTTCACAGACTCAGACAGCTTGATTCACAGACCCAGACAGTTCCATTCACAGAACAAGTGAGCTCCATTCATACCCCCATGCTGGTCTCTTCACAGACCCAGAGAGCTCCATTCACAGACTCAGACAGCTCAATTTACAGACCCAGACAGCTCCATTCACAGACCCAGACAGCTCCATTCACTGACGCAGACAGCTTCATTCACAGACCCAGACATCACCATTCACAGACCCAGACAACTCCATTCACAGACCCCAAAATCTCCATTCACAGACCCAGACAGTTCCATTCACAGACACAGATAGCTCCATTCACAGACCAAGAGAACTTACTTCAAAGACAAAGACAGCTCCATTCACAGACACAGACAGGTCAATTGACAGACACAGACAGATCCATTCACAGACACAGAACGCTCCAGTTACAGACTCTGGCATCTCCATTGACAGACCCAGACAGCTCCATTCACAGACCCAGACAGCTCCATTCACAGACCCAGTCAGCTCCATACACAGACCCAGTCAGCTCCATACACAGACCCAGACAGCTCCATTCACAGACCCAGACAGCTCCATTCACAGACCCAGACAGCTCCATTCACAGACCCAGACAGCTCCATTCACAGACCCAGACAGCTCCATTCACAGACCCAGACAGCTCCATTCACAGACCCAGACAGATCCATTCACAGACCCAGACAGCTCCATTCACAGACCCAAACAGCTCCATTCACAGACCCAGACAGCTCAATTCACAGTCCCAGACAGATCCATTCACAGTCCCAGACAGCTCCACTCACAGACCCAGGCAGCTCCATTCACAGACAGAGAAAGCTGCATTCACTGACCCAGACAGCTCCATTCACAGACCCACACAGCTCCATTCACAGACCGAGACAGCTCCATTTACAGACACTGGCAGCTCCATTCACAGACCCAGACAGCTCCATTCACAGAACCAGACAGCGCCATTCAAAGACCCAGTAAATCCATTCACAGACCCAGACAGCTCCATTAACAGACCCAGACAGCTCCATTCACAGACAGAGAAAGATCCATTCACAGACCCAGACAGCCCCATTCACAGACCCAGACAGCCCCATTCACAGACCCAGACAGCCCCATTCACAGACCCAGACAGCTCCATTCACAGACCCAGACAGCTCCATTCACAGACCCAGACAGCTCCATACACAGACCCAGACATCTCCAATTACAGACCCTGGAAGCTCCATTCACAAACCCAGACAGCGCCATTCACAGACCCAGACAGCTCCATTCACAGATCCAGGCAACTCCATTCACAGACCCAATAAATCCATTCACAGACCCAGACAGCTCCATTTACAGAATCTGGCTGCTCCATTCACAGACAAAGACAGTTCCATTCACAGACACAGGCAGCTTCATTCACAGATCCAGACAGCTTCATTCACAGAAACAAACAGCTCCATTCAGAGACACAGACAACTCACTTCACAGCCTCAGACAGCTCGATTCACAGACCCAGACAGTTCCATTCACAGAACAAGTGAGCTCCATTCATACACCCATGCTGTTCTCTTCACAGACCCAGAGAGCTCCATTAACAGACCCAGACAGCTCCATTCACAGACAGAGAAAGATCCATTCACAGACCCAGACAGCCCCATTCACAGACCCAGACAGCCCCATTCACAGACCCAGACAGCCCCATTCACAGACCCAGACAGCTCCATTCACAGACCCAGACAGCTCCATTCACAGACCCAGACAGCTCCATACACAGACCCAGACATCTCCAATTACAGACCCTGGAAGCTCCATTCACAAACCCAGACAGCACCATTCACAGACCCAGACAGCTCCATTCACTGATGCAGACAGCTTCATTCACAGACCCAGACATCACCATTCACAGACCCAGACAACGCAATTAACAGACCCCAAAATCTCCATTCACATACCCAGACAGTTCCATTCACAGACACAGATAGCTCAATGCAGAGACCCAGATAACTTACTACAAAGACACAGACAGCTCCATTCACAGACCCAGACAGGTCAATTCACAGACACAGACAGATCCATTCACAGACACAGACCGCTCCAGTTACAGACACTGGCATCTCCATTCACAGACCCAGACAGCTCCATTCACAGACCCAGACAGCTCCATTCACAGACACAGACAGCTCCATACACAGACCCAGACAGGTCCATTGACAGACCCAGACAGCTCCATTCACAGACCCAGACAGCTCCATTCACAGACCGAGACACCTCCATTTGCAGAAACTGGCAGCTCCATTCACAGACCCAGGCAGCTCCATTCACAGACCCAGGCAGCTCCATTCACAGACCCAGACAGCGCCATTCACAGACCCAGACAGCTCCATTCACAGACCCAGACAGCTCCATTCACAGACCCAGACATCTCCATTCACAGACCCAGACATCTCCAATTACAGACCCTGGAAGCTCCATTCACAAACCGAGACAGCGCCATTCACAGACCCAGACAGCTCCATTCACAGGCCCAGAAAATCCATTCACAGAACCAGAGAACACCATTGACAGACCCAGACAGCTCCATTCACAGACCCAGACAGCTTCATTCACAGACACAAACAGCTCCATTCAGAGACACAGACAACTCGCTTCACAGCCTCAGACAGCTCGATTCACAGACCCAGACAGTTCCATTCACAGAACAAGTGAGCTCCATTCATACACCCATGCTGGTCTATCCACAGACCCAGAGAGCTCCATTCACAGTCTTAGACAGCTCAATTTACAGACCCAGACAGCTCCATTCACAGACCCAGACAACTCCATTCACTGACCCCAAAATCTCCATTCACAGACCCAGACAGGTCAATTGACAGACGCAGACAGATCCATTCACAGACACAGACCGCTCCAGTTACATACTCTGGCATCTCCATTGACAGACCCAGACAGCTCCATTCACAGACCCAGACAGCTCCATTCACAGACACAGACAGCTCCATACACAGACCGAGACAGGTCCATTCACAGACACAGACAGCTCCATTGACAGACCCAGACAGCTCCATTCACAGACAGAGATATATCCATTCACAGACCCAGACAGCTCTCCATTCACAGACCCAGACAGCTCCATTCACAGACCCAGACAGCTCCATACACAGACCCAGACATCTCCAATTACAGACACTGGAAGCTCCATTCACACTCCCAGAGAGCTCCATTCACCGACACAGGCAGTACAATCCACAGATTCAGAAAGCTCCATTCACAGATCCAGACAACTCCATTCACAGACCCAGACATCACCATTCACAGACCCAGGCAACTCCATCCACAGACACAGAAAATCCATTCACAGAACCAGAGAGCTCCATTCACAGACCCAGACAGCTCAATTTACAGACCCAGACAGCTTCATTCACAGACCCAGGCAGCTCCATTCACAGACAGACAAAGCTGCATTCACAGACCCAGACAGCTCCATTCACAGACCCAGACAGCTCCATTCACAGACCGAGACACCTCCATTTACAGACACTGGCAGCTCCATTCAAAGACGCAGACAGCTCCATTCACAGACCCAGACATCTCCATTTACAGACACTGGCAGCTCAATTCACAGACCCAGGCAGCTCCATTCACAGACCCAGACAGCGCCATTCACAGACCCAGACAGCTCCATTCACAGACCCAGACAGCTCCATTCACAGACCCAGACAGCTCCTTACAAAGACCCAGACATCTCCATTCACAGACCCAGACATCTCCAATTACAGACCCTGGAAGCTCCATTCACAAACCGAGACAGCGCCATTCACAGACCCAGACAGCTCCATTCACAGGCCCAGAAAATCCATTCACAGAACCAGAGAACACCATTGACAGACCCAGACAGCTCCATTCACAGACCCAGACAGCTCCATTTACAGAATCTGGCTGCTCCATTCACAGACAAAGACAGTTCCATTCACAGACACAGACAGCTTCATTCACAGACCCAGACAGCTTCATTCACAGACACAAACAGCTCCATTCAGAGACACAGACAACTCACTTCACAGCCTCAGACAGCTCGATTCACAGACCCAGACAGTTCCATTCACAGAACAAGTGAGCTCCATTCATACACCCATGCTGGTCTCTTCACAGACCCAGAGAGCTCCATTCACAGACTCAGACAGCTCAATTTACAGACCCAGACAGCTCCATTCACAGACCCAGACAGCTCCATTCACTGACGCAGACAGCTTCATTCACAGACTCAGACATCACCAGTCACAGACCCAGACACCTCCATTCACAGACCCCAAAATCTCCATTCAAAGACCCAGACAGTTCCTTTCACAGACACAGATAGCTCCATTCACAGACCAAGAGAACTTACTTCAAAGACACAGACAGCTCCATTCACAGACCCAGACAGCTCCATTCACAGACACAGACAGCTCCATTCACAGACCCAGACAGGTCCATTCACAGACCCAGTGAGCTGCATTGACAGACCCAGACAGCTCCATTCACAGACAGAGAAAGCTCCATTCACAGACCCAGACAGCTCCTTTCACAGACCCAGACAGCTCCATTCACAGACCCAGACAGCTCCATACACAGAGCCAGACATCTCCAATTACAGACACTGGAAGCTCCATTCACAGACCCAGACAACTCCATTCACAGACCCAGACATCACCATTCACACACCCAGGCAACTCCATTCACAGACACAGAAAATCCATTCACAGAACCAGAGAACACAATTGACGGACCCAGACAGCTCCATTTACAGAATCTGGCCGCTCCATTCACAGACGCAGACAGTTTCATTCACAGACGCAGACAGCTTCATTCACAGACACAGACAGCTTCATTCACAGACACAAACAGCTCCATTCAGAAACACAGGCAACTCACTTCACAGACTCAGACAGCTCGATTCACAGACCCAGACAGTTCCATTCACAGAACAACTGAGCTCCATTCATACACCCATGCTGGTCTCTTCACAGACCCAGAGAGCTCCATTCACAGACTCAGACAGCTCAATTTACAGACCCAGACAGCTCCATTCACAGACCCAGACAGTTCCATTCACTGACGCAGACAGCTTCATTCACAGACCCAGACATCACCATTCACAGACCCAGACAACGCAATTAACAGACCCAGACAGGTCAATTGACAGACGCAGACAGATCCATTCACAGACACAGACCGCTCCAGTTACATACTCTGGCATCTCCATTGACAGACCCAGACAGCTCCATTCACAGACCCAGACAGCTCCATTCACAGACACAGACAGCTCCATACACAGACCCAGACAGGTCCATTCACAGACCCAGACATCACCATTCACAGACCCAGGCAACTCCATTCACAGACACAGAAAATCCATTCACAGACACAGACAGCTCCATTCACAGACACAGACAGCTCCATACACAGACCGAGACAGGTCCATTCACAGACACAGACAGCTCCATTGACAGACCCAGACAGCTCCATTCACAGACAGAGATATATCCATTCACAGACCCAGACAGCTCTCCATTCACAGACCCAGACAGCTCCATTCACAGACCCAGACAGCTCCATACACAGACCCAGACATCTCCAATTACAGACACTGGAAGCTCCATTCACACTCCCAGAGAGCTCCATTCACCGACACAGGCAGTACAATCCACAGATTCAGAAAGCTCCATTCACAGATCCAGACAACTCCATTCACAGACCCAGACATCACCATTCACAGACCCAGGCAACTCCATCCACAGACCCCAAAATCTCCATTCACAGACCCAGACAGTTCCATTCACAGACACAGACAGTTCCTTCACAGACACAGACCGCTCCAGTTACAGACCCAGACAGTTCCATTCACTGACGCAGACAGCTTCATTCACAGACCCAGACATCACCATTCACAGACCCAGACAACTCCATTCACAGACCCCAAAATCTCCATTCACAGACCCAGACAGTTCCATTCACAGACACAGATAGCTCCATTCACAGACCCAGAGAACTTACTTCAAAGACACAGACAGCTCCATTCACAGACCCAGACAGGTCAATTGACAGACACAGACAGATCCATTCACAGACCCAGACAGTTCCATTCACAGAACAAGTGAGCTCCAGTCATACACCCATGCTGGTCTCTTCACAGACCCAGAGAGCTCCATTCACAGACTCAGACAGCTCAATTTACAGACCCAGACAGCTTCATTCACAGACCCAGACATCACCATTCACAGACCCAGACAACTCCATTCACAGACCCCAAAATCTCCATTCACAGACCCAGACAGTTCCATTCACAGACACAGACAGCTCCATTCACAGACCCAGACAGGTCAATTCACAGACACAGACAGATCCATTCACAGACACAGACCGCTCCAGTTACAGACTCTGGCATCTCCATTGACAGACCCAGACAGCTCCATTCACAGACCCAGACAGCTCCATTCACAGACCGAGACAGCTCCATTTACAGACACTGGCAGCTCCATTCACAGACCCAGACAGCTCCATTCACAGACCCAGACAGCGCCATTCACAGACCCAGACAGCTCCATTGACAGACCCAGACAGCTCCATTGACAGACCCAGACAGCTCCATTGACAGACCCAGACAGCTCCATTCACAGACCCAGACAGCTCCATACACAGACCCAGACATCTCCAATTGCAGACACTGGAAGCTCCATTCACAAACTCAGACAGCGCCATTCACAGACCCAGACAGCTCCATTCACAGACCGAGACAGCTCCATTTACAGACACTGGCAGCTCCATTCATAGACCCAGACAGCTCCATTCACAGACACAGACAGCGCCATTCACAGACCCAGACAGCTCCATTCACAGACCCAGACAGCTCCATTCACAGACCCAGACAGCTCCATACACAGACCCAGACATCTCCAATTACAGACACTGGAAGCTCTATTCACAAACCGAGACAGCGCCATTCACAGACCCAGACAGCTCCATTCACAGATCGAGACAACTCCATTCACAGACACAGACAAATCGTCCGAGCCAAGTGCCCCCGGGACCTTTGGAACACATTGGCGGATGACGTAAAGAACCAGACCTGGGTCCCGGAACTTGGAGCCACGCTGGCCGATCGAACAACCGCTTATAGTGATTTTAAACAGGCAGTATAAACGGCGTTGAGCAACCCGTTACCAATTTTTGGTAGAACACGATCACATGACCGCCTGGGGCAGACGAGGATTTGTCACCTCAGGAGGAAAGGCCATCAAACATGAAGGCCGAATTACGCTGCTATTGGATGCTGCTAGTAAACCTGCCCAAGCAGCAGTCATCAAAATAAAGGCTCACCAGAAGGTGGAAAACGAGGTTCAGAAGGGAAATGAGGCAGCAGACATCCCCGCACGTGGTGCGGCGGAGACCCAGACTCCCATGGATGAGGCCGTGGGTGATTTGACCCTCGGAGTACATAGTATAGACGTTGCGAAATTGCAAGCCGATGCCAACCATAGGGAGAAGAAAGAGTGGAAAGAGAAGGGCGGGACCCAGGGTCCGAACTCTGTATGGCGAAAGGACGGCCGTGTAAAAGCCCCCGAATGCATACTGCTTATGCTGATGGTGCTACACACGGAGTCGATCATCGGGGAAGAACCGCCGTTACCAGACGTTTTGTCCGGGCCTCGTGGTGGCCGGTGGATTGCCGAGTACTGTCACCGATGTATGATATGTGCCCAGCATAATCCGGGGAAAGCAGTGAAGATACGACTGTCGCATCAACCACGTCCTAGGGGCCCGTGGGAGAATTTACAGTTCGATTTTACTGGGCAACTACCCAGCTCTCGGGGGAAGAAATAATGTCCAGTGATGATTGTTCAGTTCACACGGCGGGTGGAAACATTTGCTACCCGCAATTTCACCGCCATCACTGTGGCAAAAATATTGGCAGACGAGGTGAATCCCCGTTGGGGAATCCCTGCACAAATTGACTCGGATCAAGGGACAGACTTTACCGGAAAGGGAATCAAAGAATTGTGTACAATGTTGGGTATCAAACAGAAGTTCCACATCCCCTACCACCCCCAGAGTTCGGGAATTTTAGAGAGGATGAATCGTTCGTTGAAAACATCATTGACCAAAGTCATCCAGGAGACAGGTCAATCCTGCTCGGAATTGTTGCCCACCATCCTCATGAGGTTGCGTGCAACCCCTAACGGGACGACGTGGCTTACCCACTATGAGCTGATGACAGGGCGAGCTGTGAAATTACCGGAATGAATAGTAACGGGAGGATCAGATCTTGGCCCACTAAGGGACCAGATCCGACGGTATGTAATGGAATTGAGTAAACTACTAAAAGGATTACGACAGGAGGTAAGGGAACAACAAGAGTGTGCAGACCAAAACCAGGATACGGGGTGTCCGGCAGCGTGGCACCAATAGGAAAGAAGGTTATGGTTAAGGGTCTGCCCGGGCGAACGGGGTTCGCCCCTCCGTGGACGGGACGTACGAGGTCTTAATAAGCGGGGACACGTGTGCATGCATAGATAAGAGGGGAAAGGGTCGGTGGAAACATGGGAACCAATTAAAACGATACAACAATAACCCAGCTGACTTTAAATCCCACAGGAACAATGGAATAAACATCGGAGATAAACTAACATCTGGTGACGACCAGATTTCTGCTTAAGTTACAGGTAACTTTGGCCTTGGACGACAGACACTCGAGGCACCCACCCTAAGTTCTACCCACAGAATGTTGCCTCTATACATCACGATCCTGACAGTACTGGGACACTACTAGACGCCGTAGGAACAGGAGACCTTCTGAGAAATCGCGAACATACAGAGCACCAGGGAGACCCGAATTACCGACAGGTCCTCGTCAGATGAGAGTATATCTGACGGGTATATTCCGGCGGAAGGGCACCAAGTCCCGGAACGGGCCGAACATTTCGCGGGTGTAAGGGAACCCAACCCAGGATATTGGGCGTTGAGTTAAGGTACAATAGGACCTTGTGTATTGAATGTGGTAGTGAGAGGGTGTGGACGGTCATATCAGAGATGTTTGTGGATTAAGTTCAGGTATCTACCAGGGATGCCACAGATACTACATGCCTATGGATACATGTGGCCCCACATTAACTATATGCCGTGCCTCCACACACAGGGTTCCTCCAACATAAGCAAGGTTTAGTCAATGACGTGTTGACTGGCGTAAATACCGGCACGTCCCTTATAAATGCCCTGAATATCCAATCCGTGAAAGCAAGCTCCGAGAGTCTTAAAGAGACTGTGCGGATTTTGCGCCAGAGGCACACGGGGGACATCCGGACGGGAGTAGACTTGGGGCAGCATATGGGAGATGGATGATAGGACAAGTCCAACACAACCTGGACCAGATGCAGTCAGGTAGGGCCCCCGACTGGATCAATAGTACCCACCTACTGCAGTTGGCACAGCACCCAGGATCACTGGATGGCTGTACATTAAAGGGCATGACAAGGGTCTACCCTGTGCCGGGTGGGTGCACTGACTCTCACACCTCGCTGATAGGGTTGGTGCTAATGATCCCGGTAATGATTGGAGACGCGAAACCATACCCGCAGTACGAGGTGGAGAACATAGGACTGATCAGGGGAAGGGATTACCTGCGGTATTACCCAATGGATCAATACACGATCAAAAGAAACGGAACCATGAGAGGGGTCTCAATGATTGGGTGCCGCAGGCAAGGAAGCCTCACGATCTGCTCACACCCGCTGGGGCAAGGTAGTAAGGATGGGTGCGGGTTCAATCAGACTGTGGGATGTGTGCTGGAAATAAGCCCAGCGGAATCTGAACGGACCCACTCTGCCTACCGGGGAAAGGACGAGTCCTGCGTGACGACAAACCAACGGATGTACGACTATGGTGGACTGACATGTAATATCACGAACCCTAAATTCTGTTTCACCCCCAGCCTACCAGTTAAGAGCGGACCTGGGGCTATACGAGGAACACCCCGCAGCGCCCATTCCGCATCTCCCAGAAGATCTAAAGAAGCTTCGGCACCGTGTACGCGAGAAATTAAAACGGTCCCATCTCCTAAAACAAGAGTTAACTGGACAAGCAGATCGAAACCGAACTCCGTAAGATCCCGTGGTATGAAACAGCCTGGAACTGGGGCTTGAAGGTAGATATCCACCCTTGGATCCGCATCATCTCTCATGTACTGGTAGCGCTACAATTAATATTAACATTAGGTTGGCTTAGAATGACTTGTGCTGCTTGGTCGAAACGTAGAAACAAAACCAGGGCAAAGGCGAAGTTAAGGAACAGAGTAAGCTGCTCAAACGTGTGCAAGACGAAGGAATTATTTAGCTCTAAACGCACTAGTTGCTCACAACCTAGCAGCTGGCCACTGCAAGCGGGGCGGGACGCCTAAGGCAGTAGTAGCAGTAATTGGTCATCTTGGGCAGGTTAGCCAAGGACCAACATTAGCTTATCACAGCACGGCTATCAATCAATTCATGGCCAGTGTCAAAAATATAACATTTGTAACTTAGCAACGTGTGCAAAACTGGAATGAGCGAGTGTCTGGACAGTGATAACTTACCCTGAGCATTAAGATATTCATTAGGCCTGAGCCCTTGCTGCGTAAGAAAATTCTCTTCAACTCCCCTCTGGGTATTTTGCTGATTATCTTCAATCGGTGACCTCTGGTTACCGACCCCCCTGGAAATGGCTTCTCCTTATTTACTCTATCGAAACCCCTTGTAATTTTGAAAACCTCGATTAAATTTCCTCTTAAACATCTGAGGAAAGCAATCCCAGCTTCGCCTTTCTCTCAACATAACTGAAGTCCCTCATCCATGATGACCACTCTGTGAGACGTCAAAACGAGGCTCTCGCTCTGTGTGTGTCTCTCTTTGTCTCTGATTCTCTCTCTCTCTCTGTATTAGATTTTGAGGGGGCTTGACAGGGTAGATGTCGGGAGGATGTTTCCCCTGTTGGGTAATCTAGAACTAGGGGGCACTGTTTCAGGATAAGGGTTCGCCCATTTAAAACGGAGATGAGGAGGAATTTCTTCTCTTAGATTGTCTTGAATCTTTGGAATTCTCGACCCCAGAGAGGTGTGGGGGTGGAGACATTGAATATATTCCATATGTATATTTGCCCTACAGGGGAGTCAAGTGTTATGGGGAGCGGGCGGGAAAGTGGCATTGTAGTGTGGCTGAGATCTGATCAGCCATGAAGTTATTGAATGGCGGAGCATGCTCGAGGGGCCGAATTGTCTACCCCTGCTTCTATTTCTTCTGTTCTTATTCTTATGTCTGTCTCTTGCATCTTTCTCACTCTGTTCACAGGTCGATTATTGCTCTAACAGACCCGCCATGGGCCAGTTCCTTGTTAGTATAGTGGTGAGATATCCCAGCTTGCCACGCTGGAGACCGGGGTTCAGTTCCCCGACAGGGGGATCTTTTTAAATCCCCAATTTTAATCCTATGAGCAGCTCCTGAAAATGCTCGTTGGAAAAGATGAATAGAAAAAAATCAACTAAAATAATTTGAAAAGATATACCGGCATAAAAAGAACTGTATAACAACTTCCTGCACCAGTTACTCGTTGGTATAGTGCTTAGCCTTTCCCTTTTGTGTGCTGCACGGAGGCGTGAAAGAGAAAATTAGATTAACAGGGATTCACAGAAAAAGCGGGAGTGTGGGACATACACACAAAGAGAGCACACACACGTGTGTGTGTTTGAGTCTTTGTCTCATGCACTGCATAACCATTTCCTCTACAATGTCCTTGATATTATAGTGGTGAGTGTTCAATTCCCCGACAGCTTCTCTCTGATTGTCTGTCTCTGTGTGTCTCTGAGAAAAGCACAGAAGGAAACAGATTTCAAATGGATGCCTGACCGCACTTGGTGCTTTGGTTTCTAGAACATGTCATTTTGTACGAAAAATTTGCCTGGCGTGAAGGCGATCAGAATTACAAAGCAGCAAGGCGGAAGGACTGCGTTGCCCTACTTGCTGGCAGGAAGCTTGCTGCAGCTTCCCTGTCTGAGCTGGTGGTTAGGATTCGGCTTTTTCGCGGGCCGGGTTCAATTCCCAGTCAGGGAAAAGCGTGTTTTGGGGTTGTTTGAAAAGCCACCAATCAGAGCACCGCGCGAAGCTATGCTCGCTCCTGATCTAACTTTCCACACCGTTGCTGCCTCGACAGTCGGCAGCGCATCATTCGGTACAGCGATACAAAATACACTTTCTTGCCTTCTGTGAAATGCCTCATGTCAGCAGGAAATGACATTTGGAACGAAACACTTTAAATGTTTACATGCCCACATTTAACTGCAGCTCACAGGTTTCAGAGCAGTCACGCTTATCATTCGCCTTCCATGTATCTTCTTGAACTGCATCTCTCTAACATCATTAGCTTATCACAGCACAGCTATCAATTAATTCATTGCCAGTGTCAAAAATACGACATTTGAAACTTAGCAACGTGTGCAAAACTGGAATGAGAGAGTGCCGTGAGCAGTGATAACTTATCCTGAGCATTAAGATATTGGTTAGGCCTGAGCCTTTGCTGTGTAAGAAAATCTCCTCATCACCCCTCTAGTTCTTTTGTCGGTTATCTTCAATCGGTGTCCATTGGTTACCGATCTTACTGTCACTGGAGACGGTTGCTCCTTATTTCCTCTATCAATGCCCCTTGTAAATTTGAAAACCTCGATTAAATGTCCTCTTAAACCTGTGAGGAAAGCAATCGCAGCTTCTTAAAATCCATATACACAACATCCGCTACATTCCCTACATCAACCTTCTCTGTTACTTCTTCAACAAATTAAATTAGATTAGTAAAACACAATCTGCCGTTTACAAATCCGTGCTGGCTCTACTTAATTAACTTCAACCTCTCCAAGTGCCGGTTAATTTTCCCCTGATTTTTGTTTCTATAACCTTCCACATCACCGATGATAAACTGACCGGCCTGTAGTTACTAGGATTGTCCGTACACACTTTTTTGTAAAAGGATGACACATTTACCAGTTTCCAATTCTCTGGCACCTCCCCCGCATCTCGGGAAGATTGGAAGATTAAGGCAAGCCCTTCCGCTATCTCCACCCCAAATTCCCTTTGTAACCTGAAATGAAAAACAGTTTCCAATTGTGCCCATTTTTAAGCCAGGTCTCCGTTATAGCCTCTATTTCATAACCTTATGTGGCATCTTGCGCCTGCGACTCGTCAATCTTATTTGTAATACACCTCGCATTAACACACATGCATTGCAACAGCATGCTAGTTGGCTTTGCTGTTTTCCTCACTTTAACTGCTGCGCTTTCTATATTATTCTTTGTTCTGTTTCGGTTTGTCTCTGCTAGTTTTCTATGCACCTTGTCTCTCCTCTCAATTGCTGTGTCGGGGAGCCCCTCCGCAGTGTGTGTTTTTAGGCTATCTTATTTTCTTCTTCTGCTTTTCCAGCCCTCTGTCTCGACCCCCTTGTGTTTGTGTAGCAGCAGGAGAATGTGCAGCGAAGATATGGTCAAAGGACAGCGAGAGAGAGCAGCAAAAATGTAATCGAAGGTTTAACAGCAGTGCGTGTGCAGAACCGTGAGCAGCCTGTGGCTGCAGCAAAAGCGTACTGTACTTGACATTGCCAGGCGGTCTCCCAAACAAGTAACTAACCAGGCCTGACTCTGCTTAGTTTCTTCAAATCAGAGGAGATCGGGAGTTTTCAGACTAATATGGCCGTAGGCATCGGATGTCTGGCTTTACTTTACTTAAATGCACATAGGGCTGTCGTCCATTCTTTTTTTCTTCGTCTATGGGTTCATACAAGCATACAGAACTCAATTTCTATTGCTTTATTTTACTCCCCCGCCCCCCAACTCTTATTGGTGCTCCTACTCCCACACAACCAAACTACAAGACTTACCCTTCATTGCCTTCTATTAAGCTGCAACACTACCCCCATTTCACCATTCACTCACTCACCCCCAAATTATCGACTCACTAATCAACCCCCTCCACCACACCGCAAATTCACTCGCTCAAACAAATCACTCACTTGTGCAAAAATACTGCTCCCTCAGGCCTCAAAATAGAGACAATCGGGGCGCAGTCTTTTCTCGCAAGTCGTGTTGCCAACTCTGCTTGGAGGGATTCCTGGATGTATGGTCGTGTCACCATCCCACAACATGACATCTGACCATGTGCTGCCTGATCAAGTGACATGTAACCACACAACTTCTACAAATGTTATTGCATTGCAGCCAGGGTTGTTTATAGTGTCATTCAGGCATTACAACACAGAAGGAGGCCATTGGGCCCATCGAATCCTTGCCGGCTCTCTGGAGAGAAATCGAATCAGTCCCATTCCCCCGCTCTATTCCCGTGACCCTGCAAGTTTATTTCCCTCAAGTGTCCATCCAATATCCTTTTGAAATTATTGAGGAATTAAAGGAAATTTGTATTCGTAAAAAAATAGTGCTGGAGAAATTAATGGGACTGAAAGCTGATAATTCCCCAGGGCCTGATAATATGCATCCCAGAGTACTGAAAGAGGTAGACATGGAAGGAGTGGGTGCATGGCTTATCATCTTCCAAATTTCTATAGATTATGGAACAGTTCCTGCAGTTTGGAGGGTGGCAAATGTAACACCACAATTTAAAAAGGCGGGAGAGAGAAAACAGGGTGCTACAGACCGGTTAGCCTAACATCAGTAGTAGGGAAAGTGCTATAATGTCTACTATAAAGGAAGAGATAACAGGACACTTAGAAAATATCAACGGGATTAGATAAAATCAACATGGATTTATGAAAGGGAAATCGTGTTTGACAAACCGACTGGAGTTTTTTGAGGATGTAACTGGTAGAATAGATAAGGGAGAACCAGTGGATGTGGTGTATTTGGATTTTCAGAAGGCGTTTGATAAAGTCCCACATAAGAGGTTAGTGTGCAAAATTAAAGCATATGGGATTGGGAGTAATATACTGGCATGGATTGAAAATTGGTCAACAGACGGGAAACAGAGAGTACGAATAAATGTGTCTTTTTCGGGGTGGCAGACGGTAACTAGTAGGGTACCGCAGGGATCAATGCTTGGGCCCCAGCTATTCACAATATATATCAATGATTTGGATGAGGGAACCAAATGTAATATTTCCAAGTTTGCTGACGACACGAAACTAGGTGGGATTGTGATTTGTGAGGGGATACAAAGAGGCTTCAAGGCGATTTAGACAAGTTGGGTGAGTGGGCAAATACATGGCAGATGCAGTATAACGTGGATAAATGTGAAGTTATCCACTTCGGTAGGAAAAACAGAAATGTAGAGTATTATGTAAATGGTGATAGATTGGGAAATGTTGATGTACAGAGGGACCTGGGTGTCCTTGTACACCAGTCACTGAAAGCAAACAATCAGGTGCAGCAAACATTTAAGAAGGCAAATGGTATGTTGGCCTTCACTGCAAGAGGATTTGAGTACAGGAGCAAAGATGTCTTACTACAGTTGTTCAGGGCCTTGGTGAGACCACACCTGGAGTACTGTGTGCAGTTTTGGTCTCCTTACCTAAGAAAGGATATACTTGCCAAAGAGGCAGTTCAGAGAAGGTTCACCAGACTGATTCCTGGGATGGCAGGACTGTCGTACGAGTAGAAATTAGGTCGACTAGGCCTGTATTCACTAGAGTTTAGATGAATGAGAGGGGATCTCATTGAAACGTATAAAATGCTGACGGGGCTAGACAGACTGGATGTAGGGAGGATGTTTCCCCTGGCTGGGGGTTCTAGAACGAGGGGTCACAGTCTCAGGATACGGGGTACCACATTTAGGACTGAGATGAGGAGACATTTCTTCACTCAGGGGGTGGTGAACCTGTGGAATTCTCTACCACAGAAGGCTGTGAAGGACAAGTCACTGAATATATTTAAGAAGGAGATAGATAGATTTCTAGACACAAAAGGCATCATGTAGTATGGGGAGAGAGCGGGAATATTGAGATAGAGGATCAGCCATGATCATATTGATTGGTGGAGCAGGCTCGAAGGGCCTATTCCTGCTCCTATTTTTCTATGTTTCTATGTTTGATCATCTCCGCTTCCACCACTCGTCGGCAGCGAGTTCCAGGTCATTATCACTCGCTGCATAATAAAGTTCTTCCTCACATTCCCACTTTATCTCTTGCCCAAAACCTTAAGTCTGTTTCCCCTAGTCCTTGTATCATCAGCTAATGGGAACAGCCTGTCTCTGTCTACCTTATCGAAACCCGTCATAATCTTGTACACCTGTATCAAACCTCCCCTCAATTTCCTTTGCTCCAAGGAGAACAATTCCAGTTTCTCCAACCTGGCATTGTAGCTAAAATCCCTCATCCCTGGAAACATTCTTGTGAATCTCCTCCGCACCCTCTCAAGGTCCTTCACATCCTGCCTAAAGTGGGGTGATCAGAAATGCTCGCAATGCTCTAGTTGTAGCCTAACCAGAGTTGTATAATGGTTCAGCATATCTTCCCTGCTTTTGTACTCAATACCTCTATTTATGAAGCCCAAGATCCCATATGCTTTAATCAATTCTCTCTCAATATGTCCTGCCACCTTCAAAGATCTAAGCACATGAACCACGAGGTTCCTCTCTCCCTGCATACTCTTTAGAAGTGTTCAATTCAGTCTATATTGCCTCTCCCTATCGCTTCAGCCAAAACGCATCGCCTCATACTTCTCTGTATTAAATTCCATGTGACGCTTGTCTTCCCATTCTGCTAGCTTTATCTATGTCTTTTTGCAGTCGATTGGTATCCTCCACACCTCCAAGTTTGGTATCATCGGCAAATTTACAAATATTGCTCTCTGTTCCAATATCCAATTCATTTATATTTTTCAAAAGAACAGGGGCCCTAGCATTGACACTTGGAGAACACTACTGTGTACAATTCTCCAGTCTGAAAAACAACCATTTACCTCGACTCGCTGTTTTCTGTCCATAAGCCCATTTCTTATCCAATCTGTCACCGACCCTCCTATTCCATGAGTCTCAATTTTGTTAACCAGCGTTTTATGTGGTATTTTGTCTCAAACCCTTTCTTAAAATCCATATAGACAACATCCGCTACAGTCCCGATATCAACCTTCTCTGTTCCTTCATCAAAAAATTCAATTAAATTAGTCAAACAGAATCTGTATTTTACAAATTCGTGCTGGTTCTCCTTAATTAACTTAAACCTCTCCAAATGCCTGTAAATTTTTCCCTGAATATTGTTTCTAAAATCTTACCCAGTACTGATGTTAAACTGACCGGCCTGTAGTTACTAGGTTTGTCCTTACACCCTGTCTTGAACAAGGATTTGTCCACCCCAGTCCAACACCGGCTTCTCCACATATTGAACAAGGATGTCACATCTACTACTTTCCAATCCAAGATTAAGGCAAACCCTTCTGCTTTCTCCACCCCAACTTCCCCTTGTAACCTGAGATGCAAGACAGTATCCAATTGTGCCCATTTTTAAGCCAGGTCTCCGTTATAGCCTCTATTTCATAACCTTATGTGGCATCTTGCGCCTGCGGCTCGTGAATCTTATCTGTAACACTCCTCGCATTAACACACATGCATTCCAACAGCATTTTTTCGTCATTTTAACTGCTGCTCTTTCTACATTATTATTTAATCTGTTTATGTTTGTCCCTCCTAGATTTCTATGCACCTTGTCTCTCCTATCTACTGCTGTGTCGGGGAACCCCTCCGTAAGTGTGTTTTTTGGCTATCTTATTTTATTTTACTGCTTTTCCATCCCTCTGTCTCGAGCCCCTTGTGCTTGTGTAGCAGAATGAGAATGTGCAGCGAAGAAATGGTCGAAGGAATGCGAGAGAGCAACAAAAAAGGTTATTGATTCATTAACAGCAGTGTGTGTGCAGATCGTGAGCTGCCTGTGGCGGCAGCAGAAGCCGACTTCACCTGATATTACCAGGCGATCTCCCACCTAAGTACTACCCAGGCCTGAACTCTACTTAGACTTCCAGAGATCAGACTAGATCTGGCGTTTTCAGACTAGTATGGCCGTAGGTATCTGCTATCTGGCATTCTCTTTACTTAAATGCACATAGGGCTGTCGTCCATTCTTTTTTCTTCATTTATGCGCTCATACAAGCATGCAGCACTCAATTTATATTGCTTTATTTTAGTTCCCCGCCCCCAACTCTTCTTCGTGCTCTTACTCCCACACAAACACACTAAACACCCTACCCTTCATTGTAGACAGAGGAACGCTGTTCCCATTAGTTGATGGTACAACTACGAGGGGAAACAGATTGAAGGTTTTGCGCAAGAGAAACGGGGGTGATGTGAGAAAGAACTTGATTACGCAGCGAGTGGTAATGACCAGGAACTCGCTGCCGACGTGGGTGGTGGAAGCCGAGAAAATCAATCATTTCAAAAGGAAATTGGATGCGCACTTGAGGGAAATAAACTTGCAGTGCCACGAGGAACAAGCGGGGGAATGGAACTGACTGGATTGCTCTACAGAGAACCGGCATGGGCTCGATGGGCCCAATGGCCTCCTTCTGTGCCTGAATGGCTGTATGACTCTCTGAACAATCCTGGCTACAATGGAATAACATTTGTAGAAGTCGTAAGCAGATGTCACATGATCAGGCAGCACATGGTCAGCAGTCATGTTGTGGGATGGTGACACAACCCCACATCCAGGAATCCCTCCAGGCCGAATTGGTCACACAACTTGCGAGAAAAGACTGCGCCCGATTATCTGTATTTTGAGACATGAAAAACAGCATTTTTTCTCAACAGAGTGATTTGGTTGAGCGAGTGAATTTGCGGTCGGGAGGAGGGGGTGATTAGTGAGTCGGTAATTTGGGGTGAGTGAGTGAATGGTGTTGGGGAGAAAATAAAATTCTCAGAGCCTAGATGAAGTTCAAAAACACACAGTTTATTAGACAAAGTACTTTGGGAGAAGAGCCAAAAAGGTCCCTTGACCTTGTGTACCCCCTTCTCGTTTAACCTTTGTTTAGTACAGCTTATATTCAATATTTTTGGCTACATGCCATCATACATCGATTTTCATCCAATTACATGGTATTACATTAATCACCTGATTATATTTTGCCTTTATCTATATTTATTTGGCAATAATCATAAAAGCAGTTACATCTTGTTATGCCTTTTTGAGCATAGTCTAATCCCACTGTTTACTACTGTATGTTATCTGTGATTGGCACCGTGCCTACGGTCTCTAGCTAACTTTGTAAAAGGCCCCTTTCAATACCGTTTATTAAATACTGAACCCTCCCTCAGAAATCTGTCTGGCAGCTGTAAGCTTATCTATTCCTTGTCTCAATTTGCAAAACCTTCACTGCTCATGGTTTTATTGCAAATTGTGTAGAAATTGAATTTGACCATTCCAAATTAACCCTTTCAAATGGTGAAAGGAAGGTAGTTATGCAGCTTATTAGAAGGCAATGAAGGGTAGGGAATTGTAGTTTGTTTGTGTGGGACTAAGTACACTAAGAAGAGTTGGGGGCGGGGGTGTAAAATAAAGCAATAGAAATTGAGTGCTGTATGCTTGTATGAACGCATAGATGAAGAAAAAAGAATGGACGACAGCCCTATGTGCCTTTAAGTAAAGAGAATGTCAGATAGCGGATGCCTACGGCCATACTCGTCTGAAAAGGTCCGATTTCGGAAACTAAGACACAGTCAGGCTTGTTTAGGATCGAACCCGCGACCATTGGTAGAAGTATCACCCCGTTCGCATCAACAGAGGTAACCGGCCACAAAGTGCCCAGTGGATGAGTTCGAGCCCAGGGGGGGGATTGTAATTCAGGCTCACACTGGGTGACAGAGTTACTGTAAAAACATTGAACACAGCACATCGCTTAAACATTGTTAACTGTTCATATATACAACTGGGCAGAGTTTAAATCGAAAGTATCAGAAGAAAGAGCTCTTTAATTTACCAAACTTCATTCTGAAATTTATTATTGCACCACCGCTGAACATCACCTCCATCAAACACTGTCCCGTTATAAAATGAGCCGGCTTCACACCCGCAGCGGGGGGCTGGAGCCAGATCCAGAGGATCAGATGCGGTTTCACACCCAGTCGATTCGGAGATGCGGGTTCAGCAGCGGAAAATCTCTCCTGATTCTCTCCTCTTATAATGAAGGAGACGCAAAGTAACCAAAACCTGGGATTCAAACAAGGACCTTTAGATCTATCAGTCTAACGTTGTCCCAACTGAGCTATTGCGGCTGCGCAGTAAACTAAATATTGTGTCATGATTTTGGAGGATTTTCTAACCCCGGGTGGAATTGCCACTCCCGCTCATTCCTCACTTCAGAGCATGGGACCCGACCAGATCTCGGAGCTCAGGTTGTGTTAATGTAAAGCTGGAGTGCTGATAAAGATACGAAGATGATACACCAGTGGGATCCTCACAGTGTTGGACACAGCGTGAAATAAACTGAAATGTTCCTATAAAGTTACAGAACACAACACATGTGTAAAATTCCCCGTTGTTTTCTCGGCACTGATGGGTTGTGAAGGGTGCGACTGGTTGAACTCCAACTAAGCCGCACTGATCCCGAGCAGCTGAAATTATGTCAAGTTCAAACTTCAGCAGCAGGTAAGGTGTTGAGCCCCACACAGAACTGAAAATGCCCAGGCTCCATCCCCGGCCTGTGGTCTCTTAGTTCCTCACTCAGTGGGCTACTGAGCAATACAGGAAGAGCTCAGGACTAATGAATATCTTAATGCTCAGGATAAGTTATCACTGCCCACGGCCCAGACACTCTCTGATTCCAGTCTTGCACACGTTGCTAAGTTTCAAATGGTAAATTTTTCACACTGCAATGAATTGATTGATAGCCGTGCTGTGATAAGCTAAGGTTGTTGGGGAGATGCAGTTCAACAAGATACATGGAAGGCTAATGATAAGCGTGACTGTTCTGACACTGTGAGCTGCGTTAAATGTGGGCATGTAAACATTGAAAGTGTCTCGTTCTACATGTTGACAGAAAGTGCTAGTCATTTCCTGCTGGCTTTGTTGAAACAGCTGGCATTTTACAGATGGCAAGGAAATGTAGTTTGTATCGCTTTACCGAATGACATATAAACTGGGCTGAAAAATAAGTTGTAGCTAATTCCACAAGATATAACTGCACTAAAAGTGAAAAGAACCGTACGTCAGAAGTGGAACTCTAACCCACGGCCAGAGCAATCTATAATCTAAATCCAGCGCCTTAGACCGCTCCACCAGCCTGAAGCAGGAAATCAGAATGAACCAAAAAACGAAACACAGTTAGCAGTTTTATGAATCTTTGGAAACGCTTTGGGAAACGGAATGAGAGGAGAATGAAGGGCTGAATTGCCTGACTGACCAGAAGCGGTCAATGCACCTTTCCCTGGTTTAAGATACTGGAACATTTACTCTGATGTTAGCGGGGAAGTTAACTTATCAGAGCAATATAAAAGATTCTCGTTAATGCAGATCAGGAATTAAAACATAATACCGGCATCTGGACAATCAGAATACTTCGTCACAGACAAGGCACCGAAAGGCTCGAAGAGAGACCGCGCCAATTGCGGGAAAGCTGGTTGACGGTGATATGGATGTGTCAGCAGTGAGCGGGACCAGACTGTAGCCAGGTATCCACAATCAATGTCCCACCCTTTATTTTGGAAAAGTAAAACTGATAGTGGACAAGTTCCATCCTGATCGGAGCAATCTGAATCTTTAACTCACTGACACCCTGGTTTAGGATGCGTTGCAAAAGGAGTTTGCATCTTTTTCTGTGGCGCAGTTGTTTAGCTGTTCGGCTGTTAACTCGAAAGTTTGGTGTTTCGACTCCACCCAGGGACGAAGTCTGTAACTGTTTTTTTTCCCCCTGCGGATTCAGTCCCATACACTTCCAGGTTGTTAATGTGCGCTTTGGCTGCAAGAAAATATACCACAAACATTGCCAGGGGTGCTGTTATCCACTGAGTTCCCACTCCAATACTTTTACGAGTATTTATTTCACGTAAAATGATAACAAAATGTAGATGGATCATATTCCTGTTTCCAACTCTTTGGAAATACATTTAATTTTATGGGATTTAAAGAAACAAATGAAAATTCATTCTATGATCCATATATTGAACGGGAACACGTCGTTTTACCGTGTGAGGCTACATTTAATTGTTGGCTTGAACACACACATCTAGGCAGACACTCCAGTGAAGTACTGAGGGAGCGCTGCAGTGTCGGAGGTGCAGTCTTTTGAATGAGACGTTAAACCGCGGCGCAGTCTGCTCTATCAGGGGGATGTAAAAGATTCCATGGTATTATTTAAAAGACGTCCAGGGGATTTACCCTCGGCGTCCTGGGCCAATATTTATCGCTCAAACAACATAAGAAAAACAGATGATCTGATCATTGTCACATTGCTGTTTGTGGGAGCTTGCTGTGCAAAAATTGGCTGCCACTTTTCCTACATTACAACAGTGACTCCACTTCAAAAAGTACTTCATTGGCTGAAAACCGCTTTGAGATGTCCAGTGGTGGGGAAAGCTGCTGTAGAAATGCAAGTCTTATGCCTCCGAAACAAAAAATATAAGAAGTGACCTGGTGTCTCCGGAACTTCGGACTCTTCCGGTACTGGGACTGCAGGCGTCCGACTGCGTAAAGGCCCACAGATCCCGGTTTGGAAGCGTCCCTGGGATCACGTGGGCCAGGCCAACCAATGACAAAGGGGGATTCCTTGATGCTTATGGGGATTCAGGACCTTTATTGTCCAAAGCTCCGGAGACACAAGGTACGTACGTAGTTTTCTTGCGGTTCGGAGGCGTATACGGGCGGCAAGCCTCCGATTACAATTTCAAGGCCCATGTTTGTTTTGCCTTTTCACAATAACCAGAACCTTGCCCTAAAGTCTGTCTCACTAGTTCCCCAGTGTCAGGCCGAGAATCGCCTGATGTCCTCATTTATTTAATGCAACAAGCAGAAACGAACACACATATTCTGTGAAGTGTTCCACACAGCTTGATAAACCATGCCCCGCTCCGCAGTTCCAGGGGATCTCCCAATAGAGTTGGAATCAAAAATATGAAAGCCAAATCCAAAGAGAGAGCTGTTAAGATATGTTACCAAAAGTGACAAGGAAAGCAATGGTCCTAAATACTGATAGCAACCCTTGGGGGAGCCCACATCTCTCCAGTCAGAAAAACATCCGTTCACCACTACATCTGCCTTCTATCCCTTAGCCAATTACAAACCCAAGTTACCACCGTGCCTTTCATCAATGTACTTCTATTCTCCGAGTAAGTCTGCTCGTGGTATTTTAAGCAAGTGCCTTTTGAAAGTCCATAGATTCAACATCCACTCCCCCACCCCTTCATCAACACTTTATGTTAGGTCTTCAAAGAACTCAATCAGATAGGTCAGGCACGATTTCCCTTTAACAAATCCATGCTGGCTGTCCGGTATGCTTATCCAAGTGAGAATTAATTTGACATTAATTAGGATCATTACTTTACTTGTTAAGTATACGTGATCTGGACTTGGCTTTAGGGAGTAGAATTTAGAAGTGTGCAACAGATGCAAAACTTGACAATGGACTCGAATAGTTTTCCCACCGCTGACATCAGACTGATTGTCTTGTGGTTTAACGCTTATCCCTCGCCCATTTTATGAATTAGTGTGTAACATTTGCAATCTGGCACCACTCCACACTTCGATCCAAGGAGGAGTCAAAGATTGTGGTCAGAGCCTCTGCTATCTGCACCCTAGCTTCCCTCAGCAAGCTAGTAACTGAGAGCGTGGGTGGGGTATTGTAGCGCCGCTGAAGGTAAACGATATTGGGAGGGAGGATATCATGAAAAGATTTAAATACCAGGATGTGAATTTGAATTTTGGGGCATTGAGAGGCCAGCCTGTCATTGTAGGTTAGTGCATTCAGGAGATGTGTGAGCGGCTCTTGGTGCGGGATAGAAGCATAGAAGATAGGAGCGGGAGTAGGCCATTCGGCCCGTTGAGCCTGCTCCGCCATTTAATGAGATCATGGCTGACCTTCCACTTTTGCTTTACTCCTTCCTGTCTTTTGCTTCTATCCTTGCTTCCTTTTCCTCTGTTTCCCTGCACATGTTCCCAACCCCCTGCTATTTAATTTCAACCCTCCCTAACAGCACTCGCAAACACTCCCCCGAGGACATCGGTCCCGGTCCTGCCCAGGTGTAGACTGCCCGGTTTGTAAGGTCCCACCTCCCCAAGAACCGGTTCCAATGTCCCAGGAATTTGAATCCCTCCCCCTTGCACCATTCCTCTCGCCACGTATTCATCTGAAATATCCTTCTATTTCTACCCTGACTAGCATGGGACACCGGTAGCCATCCTGAGATTACTACCTTTGAGGTCCTATTTTTTAATTTACCTCCTAACTCCCTATATTCAGCTTTTAGGACCTCATCCCGTTCTTTAACGATATCGTTGGTACCTATATGCACCAAGACAAGTGTCTGTTCTCCCTCACCCTCCAGAATGCCCTGCAGCCACTCCGAGACATCCTTGACCCTTGCACCAGGGAGGCAACATACCATCCTGGAGTCTCTTTTGCGGCCGCAGAAATACCTATCTATTCCCCTTACAATAGAATCCCCTATCACTATAGATCTCCCTCTCTTTTTCCTCCCGTCCTGTGCAGCAGAACCACCCATGGTGTCAGGAAGTTGGCTGCTGCTGCCTTCCCCCGATAAGCCATCTCCCTCAACAATATCCAAAGTGGTATATCTGTTTCAGAGGAGGATGTCCACAGGGGACCCCTACACTACCTGCATGCGCCGACTACTCTGCCTGGTGGTCACCCATTCCCTTCCTGCCTGGGCAGCCTTTACCTGCGGTGTGACCAACTCCATAAACTTGCTGTCCACGATATCTTCAGCATCGCGAATGTTCCGGTATGCATCCATTCACAGCTCCAGCGCCGCAATGCGGTCTGCCAGTAGCTGCAGCCGAATACACTTCCCGCACAAATGGTCAACAGGGACACAGGGAGTGTCCCCGATTTCCCACATAGTGCAGTAGGAGCATGCCACGGGGCTGAACTGTGCTGCCATGACTTATCCTTTAATTAATTTAAATTAACTCAAATCAATACCACAAATTACACTAAAATTAAATGATATACTGAAGGGCCCTTGTATACTAGCACTCCCTGCTACACAACAGAGACCTTAGAAACTACAACCACAAAACTTAGGGCCTTCTAAACTTGATAAACTATTAAACTTAACTGTCAAACTACCGAGTAGTATAAATACTCACCTGGCCGTACTCACCCAATCAGCTGCTTCCTCTTGTTTTTGAATTGTGACGTCACAACATGCGGTGGATGGAGGTGGGGTGAGTTTTATGACAGGAACGAATGAACTGGGTTGAAAAATCAGCTTCTGCTATTTCCACAAGATATAATTGCTCGTAAAAGTGAGAAGAACTGTATGTCAGAAATGATTTTCGAAGCCAGAGCTTCAGGGAATATTGCGATCGAAGCGCAGCACCTGAAACCTCTCGGCCACCCTCACCCATGGGACAGGCCTTCAATGTGCCTGAATTTCTCCAGAGGCCCAAAGAAAGTTCCACTCATTCTTGCCCACCGTAAATGCTGAGAGAAGATTTCGGGTCGAGAATAAATAGTTTTCCGGTTATCCTGTGCATGCGTTCTGTTTAAGCAGAGCAAACCATTCGGCCCATCGTACGAGTGCCCGCTCTTTTGGAGGCGAGATTTCGAAATCCCACCTCCATATAGAGCTCGGAACTATAACATGTTAGAGTTCTCCGGCTAAAACTCGCAAGGTTTTGTCGTAAATCCTGGTGTTAAGTGTATGTGTAATTATTGTATGATTATTAACTCTGACATTTAATGTTGCGAACTCTATCACTGTACTGCCCGTTTTCCAGCTGTGCTTGGAGCGACGTTCCCTTCAATGCATCGCTCACAGGGACAGTTCTTTTCACGTTTATTTCCTCTGGCCCTTGGTGAAATTTCAAAGATTGAAAGCGACGATTCTGAATCGCAACCTCTTCACCTACTCGCGAACCGTTACACAGCGACCACACTGTGCTCCCGTGAGATGGAAGCCCAGGTGCTGTGTCAATTTCGAGTGCAGTTACAAGCAGAGCTCATTCAAAGAAAGTCCACATCATTGAGGCGCCTGATTATTTGCACCGAACTCTTGCCCGAAGAGTTGAGATTGGTGTGAGATGAATTGGAAACATCTTTCCCCACATTACAACACTTCAAAGGTACTTCAATTGCTGTAAAGCGCTTTGTGACATCCTGAGTGGGTACAAGGCGCTGTAGAAAGGCAAATCTTTCTTGTTAAAAGTTTCAACTGCAAGTTCAAAACTCGGGCTCGTCCGGGATTTGAACACGGGACCTCGCAAAATTCAACCAACATTCCCGAAACGAGAATCACGTCCCTCGACAAATTTTCTAAAAGGACACCGAGACCGATTCCAATTGTAATTCGAATCCTGTCGCTGACCCTGTGTTTTCCTATAAATCTGTGTTGTTCTGCTCCCAAATTCTCAATGAGAAAGTTCCGAGCCTCATTTTTTACCTAAAATAAGTGCACCTCTTCAGTAGCGACACGCGAGGGCGAGATTCCCTAAATCAGCGCTAACTTTTCCGATAAAGAACTCATAGTCCACAACCAAAACTGTGTCCTATATGGGAAATATCATTGAGAATTATTTCACTCACTGTAGCTTTGCCATTTGAATGGCATAATCCGCCTATCAATGCGTATTTTATTTATACTTAACCAAACATGTAAATTATTGCAGTTTTCATATTTATTAAACTTGAATGGAGAAAAGGCATCAGATTGTCTTTACCCACTATCGAACGGTTGAGATTTCGTGTGTTAGCGGACTAGAGATAACCACTACACACCGGAAACCCTCCAGCACTGGGGTGCATTGCATTGCAGCGACTCAATAGTAACAGGAGGAGTCCATTCAGCCCCAGGAGCCTGTACGCCATTCAATTAGATCATGGCTGATCTGTATCTTAACTCCATCTACCCGCTTAGGTTCCCCAGCCCTTAATACCCTTACCCAACACAATTCTATCGACTGAGTCGGCAATCTTCAGCCTGAAACCAGCTCTAATACCGGATCCAGACAGAAAAGGCTTCTTACTGACGGCCACCATGCAGATTAAGGAACAGATTTCTGAACTTTACTCGGGAAGGAGTCGGAGATTCCCAAGGGAACAAAAGATGTAATGTGCGTCATTGTGAATCAGCCTCCTCTCACTCAAAGTTTATCTATGAATGAAGTGAAATAAAGAGCAGTTAAATAATAAGGGACCAGCCACTGCAGCCATTTTGACAGGAGAATAAACTCGCCTCTCGATGTTAATCCACAGCAAGTTGAAACATAATGAATCGACCCGGGATCAAACCGAAGATGTTTCGCATGTAAATCGAACGTGATAACCACTACACTACGGAACCCGCTGACATTACAGAGACAGCAGAGGGGACCTGACCAGTGAGCTCCCTCTGTGCTGATCGGGAATGTGTTGGTTTGCCTTAAACAACATCACTTGTGTCCCACACGAAAAGCTCTCAATCCATCTCCTCCACTGCATTTTACAGCTCACACACGGGAGAGGTGGGGAAACGCTTCCCGAGGGTTGGGGCTGCTGTCATGGATGGGACATAGAATCATAGAATCATACAGCACTAAAGGAGGCCATTGGCCCATCGTGCCTGTACCGCCTCTTTGAAAGAGCTTTCCAATTAGTCCCACTCCTCTGCTCTTTACTCTCAGCCCTGCAATGCTTTTCTTTTTCACCTTCCCTTTTGAAAGATACTGTTGAATCAGCTTCCACCGGCCTTTCAAACAGTGTATTCCAGATCATAACAACTCGCTGCCTAAAAAAATTCGCCTCGCCTACCCCTGGCTTATTGTTTTACCGATTATCTTAAATCTGTGTCCTCTTGTAACCGACTCTCCTGTCAGTGGAAACAGTTTCTCCCTGTCTGCTTTATCAACGCCCCCCCACCCGCCCCATCATTGTGAACACATCTATTAAATCTCCCATTAACCTACTGTGGCATAAGGAGAAATATCGCAGCTTCTCCAGCCTCTCCACATCACTGAAGTCCCTCATCCCTGGACATGATGTAAGGCGGAGGATTGCGACGACATTTAGAAATATTGCCAATTGGGAGCGGGAAACATCGAAAAGAACCAAACAAGAAAACACATTTAGCAGTTTTGTGAATCAATAGAAAAGCTTTGGGAAACGGAATGAGAGGAGAATGAAGGGCTGAACTGCCCGACTGACCAGAGGCGGTCAAAGCACATTTCCCAGGTTTAAGATGCTGGAACATTTACCCTGATGTTAGTGGGGAAGTTAACTGATCGGAGCCATTTAAAAGATTCTCGCGACTGCAGATCAGGAATTAAAAACTAATATAAATTAAAAGCAGAAAATGCTGGAGATACTCAGCAGGTCAATCAGCATCTGTGAAGAGAGAAACAGAGTTAACGTTTCAGGTCGATGACTTTTCGTCAGAACTGAAAAAAAAGCAGAATTGGAACAGATTTTTAAGCAAGTGCAGGGGCTGGGAAAGGGGGGAGGGGATGAAAGAACAAAAGGGAAGGATAGGATAGAAGGCAGGAGAGGTTAAGAGACATTAAGAGATATTCAAGGCAAAAGGAGATGGTAATGGGACAGGTTAAGAAACAAAGGATGGCTCTAGATGAAGTGTGAATTGCGCTGGCAGAATGAAAGACAGCTGCCATGTGGGAGAGAAGAAAAAAACACACAGACACAACGTGTGGATCTAAAATATATATATGAAAGGGGCCGAGGTTATGATCTGAAATTGTTGAACTCTATTTGAGTCCAGGTGGCTGTAAAGTGCCTAATCGAAAGATGAGGTGCTGTTCCTCGAGCTTGCACTGAGCTTCAGTTGAACAATGCAAGAGGCCGAGGACGGTGAGGTCTGAGTGGGAGTGGTGCGAAGAATGAAAGTGACAGGCGACTGGGAGCTTGGGGTCCCCCTTACGGACTGAACGGAGATGTTCCGCAAAGCGGTCACCCAATCTGCGTTTGATCTCCCCAATGTAGAGGAGACCACATCGTCAGCAGCGAATACAGGATACTAAATTGCAGGAAGTACAAGTAAATCGCTGTTTCACCTGGAAGGGGTGTTTGGGGCCCTGGACAGTGGGAAGGGGGGAGGTATAAGGGCATGTGTTGCATCTCCTGCGCTTGCACGGGAAGGTGCCGGTCGAAGGGGAAGGGGTGCTGGCGGTGGTAGAGGAGTGGTCTAGGGTGTCGCGGAGGGAGTGGTCCCTACGGAATGCTGAAAGGGGAGGTGAGTGGAAGATGTGTTTGGTAGTGGGATCACACTGGAGGTGGCGGAAATGGCAGAGGGTGATCCGTTGAATGTGGAGGCTGGTGGCGTGAAAGGTGAGGACAAGGGGAACCCTATCGTGGTTCAGGGAGGGAGGGGAAGAGGTGAGGGCAGAAGTGCGGGAGATAGAACGGACACGGTCAAAGGCCGTGCCAACCACAGTAGAGGGGAATCCTAGATTGGGGAAAAAGGAAGACATGTCGGAAGCACTGGTATGGAAGGTGGCATCGTCAGAGCAGATGCAGCGGAGACGGAGAAACTGGGAGAAGGGAATAGAGTCCGTACAGGAGGCGGGGTGGGAGGAAGTGCAGTCCAGGTAGCTGTGGGATTGAGTGGGCTTGTGGTGAATGTTTGTCAATAACCTATCCACAGAGATGGAGACGAAGAAGTCTAGGAAGGGAAGGGAAGAGTCGGAGATGGACCATGTGAAGGTGAGGGAATGGTGGAAATTGGAAGCAAAGTGAATGAAAGTTCAGGGCGAGAGCAGGAAACGGCACCAATACAGTCATCAATGTACCAGAAAAAGAGGTGAGGGAGGGGACTTGAGTAGGACTGGAACAAATAATGTTCCACATATCCCACGAAAAGGCAGGCATAGCTGGGACCCATGCGGGTTCCCATAGCAACACCTTTGATTTGGAAGAAATGAGTGGAGTAAAAGGAGAAGTTGTTCAATATGAGAACAAGTTCAGCCAGGCGGAGGAGGGTGGTGGTGGATGGGGACTGGTTGGGTCTCTGTTCAATGAAGAAGCGGAGCGCCCTCAGGCCATCCTGGTGGGGAATGGAGGTGTAGAGGGATTGAACATCCATAGTGAAAAGGAGGCGGTTGGGGCCAGGAAACTGGAAACTGTTAAAATGTCGGAGCGTGTTGGAAGAGTCGCGGATGTAGGTGGGAAGAGACTGGAGAAGGGGAGAAAACAGGGCTTAAACCTAATACCGGCTTCGAGACAATCAGAATACTTCGTCACAGACAAGTCTGGATGTGAGACCGCGCCAGTTGCGGGAGAGCTGGTTGGCGGTGACATGTATGTGTCTGCTGTGTGCGGGACCAGACTGCTGCCAATTATCCACAATCAATATCCCACCCTTTATTTTAACAGTAAAACTGATAGTGGACAAGTTCCATCCTGATCCGAGCAATCTGAAGCTTTAATTCACTGACACCCTGGTTCAGGGCGTCTTATATTAGCTGGCACTAGTCTCTGCAGTGCACTCGGATAGCGTCTTTAACCGTAAAAGTTGGCGATTCGAACCCACCCATGGACAGAACCTTGAACTGTTTTATTTCCCTTAAGGATTCAGTTCCAAACAGTTCCAGGTTGTCAATGTGCGCTTTGGGTGCACAAAAATATTCCGCAACCATTGGCAGCTGCGCTGTTATCCAATGCATTCCCACTCAAACACTTTCACGAGTACTCATTTCAAATAAAATGATTTATAAAACATTGTAGATGGATCATGTTCATCCATTAAAATGAACTAATGGGAATTGATTCCATGTATACATATATAGAACTGCAACCGTGTGAGGCTACATTTACTTTGTGGCTGGGATTCGGGTAACAATTCAGAACATGTTGGTCCATTTTAATGATAATTTACCCGCATGTAATAACTTCATATCTGTTAATGTAAATTTGGTGAAACACTGCGGCCCGATAACAAGCACATGAGAAAATGATACAATATTAGTGTAGGCTTCATGCTCTGGAATTCGCTGCCTAAAGCCCTCCACCTGGACCTCTCCGTCGCTTCCTTTCAGACGCTCCATAAACCGAGATCTTTCAGCAGTCTTTTGGGAACATTAATAGCTCCTTTTTGGGGTTTGGCATCCAAGTTTTGACTAAACCTCTGTGAAGCACTTTTGGACATCTCTAAAAGTGTGTGTATGCGTGCATTTAGAAAATCCTCCGAACTCTCTTACTTTGTTCCAAAGTGGATGATGTCACACTTGCGCACACTGAACTCGATTTGCCATTGTTTGCCCGCTTACTTCAACAGTCTCTGCCCCTTTGGTTACCTCCACGTTCCCATTTGCACGACTTCGTGCCTCCGAACTTAGTGCAATCTTCAAACTTGGATCTACAGCGCTCTATTGTCCCATCCAAGTCAATTATAAATACGGTTAAAAGTTGAAGATCCAATACGGATATCTGGGGGACGGCACTTGTCACATCTGACGCTGCTGCTAAAGAGCATGTCGTTTGTGGGAGGGAGAATATTTCTGAATTGAAGCAGGTTTGAGGCAGTCAGTCTGGATTTGTGAGAGAAATGCGCTGCACAGGCTGGATTACTGGACAAGAAATGGAATTTGCCGAGGCTGCAATGAAGCACGACAGCAAATGAAGGTCCTTTTCTGCGCTTTAGCCAACAAAAGCACGGGTAGCTTAGTCGGTAGAGCATCAGACTTTTAATCTGAGGGTTCAGGGTTCCAAGCGCTGCTTTTAAATCGCGGTAATCATCTGTACATTCGTGCTCTGATCCTTTAACAATGAGAATAGTAACAGGAGCAGGCCTTTTAACCGCTCGAGCCTTTCTGCCATTCAATTCGATCTGTGACCTAACTCTGTTTCCATCTCTTTGCTCCAGATCGCTTAAGTCCTTTGGTTAACAAAAATCTATCAATCAAAGTTGACAATTGACCCAGCTTTAAGTATTGTTTGTGGAAGAGAGTTACAAATTTCTACCACTCATTCCATGTAGAAGTCTTTCCTAACTTCACTCCTGAAAGGCTTGGATCTAATGTTGAGGCTATGTCCCCGAGTCCTCGACTAGACAATCATCGGAAATAGCCTCTCTCTATCGACACTATCAGTTCCCCTTAATATCGTGAATACCTCAATCAAATCACCACTTAAGCTTCCAAATTCCAGGGAATATAACCGTAGTTTGTGTAATCTCCGATTGTAATTTATCCCTTGGACTCTGTGTAGCACTCTGGTAAATCTACGCTTCACTTTTTAAGCCTGATACTATATTCTTAAGGGGTGATGCCCAGAATTTTTTTTTATTCGTTTACGGGATGTGGGCGTCGCTGACAAGGCCAGCATTTAGTGCCCATCCCTAAATGCCCTTGAGAAGGTGGAGGTGAGCAGCCTTCTTGAACCGCTGCAGTCCGTCTGGTGAAGGGTAGGGGGTTAGCTAGGCGGTTCCAGGATTTTGACCCTGCGATGTTGAAGGATCGGTGATATTCTTCTAAGTCAGAATGATGTGTGACTTGGAGGGGAACTTGGAGGTGGTGGTGTTCCCATGCGCCTGCTGCCCTTGTCCTTCAAGGTGGGAGAGTTCGCGGGTTTCAAAGGTGCTGCCTAAGAAGCCTTGGTGAGTTGCTGCAGTGCATCTTGTAGATGGTACACACTGCAGCCACGGTACGCCGGTGGTGCAGGGAGTGAATGTTTAAGGTGGTGGATGGGGAGCCAATCAAGCGGGCTGCTTTTTCCTGGATGTTTTCCAGGTTCTACAGTGTTGTTGGAGCTGCACACATCCAGACAAGTGGAGACTATTCCATCACACCCCTTATTTGTGCCTTGTAGATGGTGGAAAGGCTTTGGGGAGGGAGTCAGGAGGTGAGACACTCGCCGCAGAATACCTAGCCTTTGACCTGTTCTTGTTGCCAAAGTATTTAAGTGGCTGTTCCATTTAACTTTCTGGTCAATGGTGACCCCCAGGATGTTGATGGTGGGGGATTCGGCGATGGTAATGCCGTTGAATGTCAAAGGGAGGTAGTTAGACTCTAGCTTGTTGGAGATAGTCATTACCTGGCATTTCTGTGGTGCGATTGTTACCTGCCACTTATCAGCAAAAGACCGAACGTTGTCCAGGTCTTGTTGCATGCGGGAATGGATTGATTCATTATCTGAGGAGTTGTGAATGGCGCTGAACACTGTGCAGACATAGAAACATAGACATATAGAAACATAAAAGATAGGAGCAGGAGTAGGCCATTCGTCACCTCGAGCCTGTTCCGCCATTCAATGAGATCATGGCTGATCATCCAAATTCAGTACCCTGTCCCTGCTTTCGCCCCATATTCCTTGATCCCCGTGGCCTTAAGAAATATATTTAACTCCTTCTTGAATATATGTAATGAATTGGCCTCAACTGCCTTGTGTAGCAGAGAATTCCACAGGTTCACCACTCTCTGGGTGAAGAAATTCCTCCTCAGCTCTGTCCTAAATGGCTTACCACATATCCTTAGACTGTGACCCCTGGTTCTGGACTACCCCGCCATCGGGAACATACTTCTTGCATCTAGTCTGTCTAGTCCTGTTAGAATATTATAAGTTTCAATGAGATCCCCTCTCATTCTTCTAAACTCTACTGAATATAAGCCTAATCGACCCATTCTCTACTCATACGTCATTCCTGCCATCCCAGGTATCAGTCTGGTGAATCATCGCTGCACTCTCTCCATGGCAAGAACACCCTTCCTCAGATAAGTTGATCAAAACTGCACACAATACTCAAGGTGTGGTCACACCAAGGCCCTGTACAACTGCAGCAAGACATCCTTGCTCCTGTACTCGAATCCTCTCGCTATGAAGGCCAACTTACCATTTGCCTTCTTAACCGCATGCTGCACCTGCATGCTTACATTCAGCACCTGGTGCACAAGGACACCCAGGTCTCGTTGCGCTTCCCCTTTTCCCAATCTATTGCTGCTCAGATAATTATCTGTCTTCCTGTTTTTGCAACCGAAGTGGATAATCTCGCATTTATCCACATTATACTGCATTTGCAATGCTTCTGCCCAATGCCCAACCTGTCCAAATCATACTGGAGTTTCTCTGCATCCTCCTCACAGCACACACGCCCACCCAGCTTTGTGTCGTCTGCAAACTTGGAGATATTACATCTAGTTCCCTCGTCTAGATCATTTATATATATTGTGAAAAGCTGGGGTGCTAGCGCCGATCCCTGCGTTACCCCACCAGTCACTGCCTGCCACTCAGAAAAACAACAAGATTGCTAATTAATCCTTTCTCGTTACATAACACCCAGTCTAAGATGGCCTGATCTCTCATTGGTTCTTCGACATATTGTTCCAGGAAACCATCCCGTACACAGTATTGTTACTAATTTGGTTAGCCCAATCTATATGTAAATTAAAGTCACCCATGATAACTGCTGTGCCCTTATTGCACGCGTCTCTAATATCCCGTTTAATGCCATTCCCAAACTCTGCATTACTGTTTGGGGGTCTGTATAAAACTCCCACTAACGTTTTCTGCCCCTTGGTATTTCTCATCCCTGCCCATACAGATTCCGCATCATCAGAGCTAATATCCTTCCTTACTATTGTGTTAATCTCCTCTTTAACCAGCAATGCTACCTCACCTCCTTTTCCTTTTTTACTGTCCTTCCTGTATATTGAATACCCCTGCATGTTGAATTCCCAGACTTGGTCATCCTGGAGCCATGTCTCCGTAATCCCAATTATATCATATCCGTTTACATCTATTTGCGCAGCTAATTCATCCAACTTATTACGAATGCTCCTTGCATTAACACTCTTAGTCCTTTTAGAATTATTATTTACGTTGGCCCTGTTTGATTTACTCCCCTGATTTCTCTGCCTTCCACTTTTGATTTTCTCCTTCCTGTCATCAGCGAACATCCCCATTTCTGATCTTATGTTGGAGGGAAGTCCATTGATGAAGCAGCTGAAGATGGTTGGGCTTATAACTCTGCCGTTAAGAACTCCTGCAGCGAAGTTCTGGGGCGGTGATGAATGACCTTCAACCACCACAACCATTTTCCTTTGTGCTCGGTATGTCTCCGGCCAGTGGAGCGGTCCCCCCCCCCCCGATTTCCATTGACCTCAATTTACTTGGGGCTCCTTGATGCCATAGTCGGTCAAATGCTGCCTTGATTTCAAGGGCAGTCACTCTCACCTCACCTCTGGAATTCAGCTCTATTGGCTATGTTTGGACAAAAGTTGTAATGAGTTCTGGAGCCGATTGATCCTGGCGGAACCTGAACTGAGCGTTGGTGAGCAGCTTATTGCAGAGTAAGTGCCGATTGATAGCAATGTCGATGATACCTTCCATCATTTTACTAATGATTGAGAGTGGACTGATGGGGTGGTAATTTGTCGGATTGGATTTGCCCTGCTTTTTGTCGACATGACATATCTGGGCAGTTTTCCACATTGTCGGGTGAATGCAAGTGTTGTAGCTGTACTGGAGCAGCTAGGCTAGAGTCGCGGCTAGTTCTGGAGCACAAGTCTTCAGCACGACATCCGGGATGTTGTCAGGCCCATAACCTTTGCTGTATCCAGTGCGCTCAGCCTTTTCTTGTTATCACGTGGAGTGAATCCAATTGACTGAAAACTGGCTTCTGTGATGTTGGGAACCTCAGAAGGAGGCCGATATGGATCATCCACTTGGCACGTTTGGCTGTAGATGGTTGCAAACGCTTCAGTCTTGTCTTTTGCACTAATTGTGTTTGGGGATATTCCTGTAGCCTCATCCTCCCGTTAGCTGTTTAATGATCCACCACCATTCACGACTGGATGTGGCAGGACTGCAGAGCTTTGTTCTGATCCGTTGATTGTGGGATCCCTTAGCAGTGTCTATAACATGCTGCTTCCGCTGTTTAGCATGTTTGCTTCTCTATATGTTTCCCATTAGTTGCTGTTCTATAAAATACACCTAGTCGTGTAATGGCACCTCTATTAGTTCTTAACTCTAAACAAATAGATTCTGTACTTGACCCCTCAAGGACATCCTCTCTCTCCAGCACTGTAACATTCTCCTGAATCAATGCTGCCACACCTCCTACTTTCTTCCATTCCTTTTCTTTCCTGAACACCTTCTACCCAGGAATATTTAGTACCCAATCCTGCCCTTTTTTGAGCCAGGTCTCCGTTTTCACCACGAAATCATATTCCCATGTGGCTATTTGCGCCTGCAGCTCACCAACCTTATTCATCACACTTCATGCATTTACCCACATGCACTGTAAACCTGTATTGTATTCTTTTAGTCTGACCCCACATCATTCCCGAAATGCCGGTTTCCTGCATGCACTGCGCATGCGCGGGAAACCGGCACTTCCGGTATGGCATCGGGGCCGGTTCCAAGGTGAGCCGCGTGCACACTCGAAGCTGCGCGCACGCAGCACACTTAGGTTTTATTTCAGGTTTCAACGTGAGGGTAAGTAGTGAAGATTCTATGCTAGTAAAAAGGAGGCGTAAGACCCCTTTTGAACAAGGTAAGTAGTTAATTAAGTATAATTTAAAAAAAATTTCAGCAGGTTTATCTTTTTTAGAGACTTTAAAGAAAGGTAAGTTTATTTTTATAACTTTTAAAAAGTATTTAAATTTTTTGAAAAATTTAAATTTTGTTTAAAGTGGTTAATTTATTTAACTATAGTTATTTTATTAATGTGATGGTTTTTTAAAATTTATTTGAGGTTCAGCTGTTCTTTTGGGGCCGATTTCAATTCACAGATTTGACAGGTCTCCTGTCAAATTTATGAATGAAAGATGGTCTGCTGCCATTGGCTCTCCATGGCTCACGTGATCCCAGGGGTCGCATCGCACTAACTGCGTCCCTGGAACACGCAAGCACTGCTCGCCGGCACCAGGGAGAGGCCCAGGACCCGAAGTTCCTGTGGAGCCGAAACACAATGGCAGGCGCGGTGGGTCAGAGCGCGCGCAATCCTTACCCACGCAGCAAGCCGGCCACCCGAATTTCTAGGGCAATATATTATTATTTATTAGTCTTGTGCCATCCGTCTCTCCCAATCCTTTGTGCACCTTGTTTCTCCTTTCTAAAGCTACAGCCTGGTGCCCACCCCCTCCCAAATTAGTTTAAAACCTCCACAACAGCACGAGCAATCCCCCCCGCACCGTCGAGGCGATTGATTGCGGCCCTGTTGAGGTGCAACCTCTCAGGCCTGTACAGGTCCCACCTCGCCGAGACCCGGTCCCAATTTCTTAGGAATCTAAAGCACTCACTCCTGTACAATTTCCACAGCCACGCATTCATCTGCTCTATCCTCTTATTTCGATACTCACCAGCACAGTCACCGGGAGTAATCCGAAGATGACTACCTTTGAGGTCCTGATTTTAATCTCTTTCCTAGATCCCTAAAATCTGCTTACAGAACATCATCCCGCTTTCTAATTATGTCATTGGTACCGATAGGGAGAATGACCTCTGGCTATTCAAACTCGCCTCTCAGAATGTTCTTCAGCCGCTCAGTGACATCCTTGACCCTGGCCCCAGGCAGGCAACATACCATGCTGGATTCACGTCTGTGGCCGCAGAAACGCTTCTCTACTCTCCTACCTATTGAATCCCCTATCACTGTTGATTTCCTGATCTTTCTCCCCCCACCCGCCCCGCCTCCCACTGCACAGCTGAGCCACCCGTGGTGCTCTGGACATGGCTCTGGCTGCACTCGCCAAATGAACCATTGTCCTCTCCAGTATTATGAACTGAATACCGGTTAGAGAGCGAGATGCACTCAGGGGACTCCTGCACTACCTGCCTTGTCCTCATTTACTGTCTGGCGGTCACCCATTCCCTCTCTGCCTGCACACCCTTAAGCTACAGTGTGACCACCTCCTGAAATAAACTCAAGACTTTTAAAAATGTATTTAGAATTCGCATTGTTAAACTCTTCAAATAATCTGTAAAATCAGTTCTTGTTAGCATGGTAACGAACTAATCCTGTCTGGCAAGAGAGATATCATGCACTGTGATTTCGTGGGAATACGATATTACAGGACTTTGGACCACAGAGGTGGTGGGCGGGACTGGCTACTAGTTCGAGGTGCAGTATTAGTTTAAGGAGCTGCATTACTTTGATGTGCTGCATAAGTTTGGGGAGCTGTATTAGTTTGAGGAGCTGCATTAGTTCCAGGGGCTGTATTAGTTTGAGGGGCTGTATAGGTTTGAGGGGATGTAGTAGTATGAGGGGCTGTATTAGTTTGAGGGGGTGTATTAGTTTGATGTGCTGTATAGGTTTGAGGGGCTGTATTAGTATGAGGGGCTGTATTAGTTTGATGGGGTGTATAGGTTTGAGGGGCTGTATAGGTTTGAGGAGCTGTATTAGTATGAGGGTCTGTATTAGTTTGAGGGGTTGTATTAGTTTGAGGGGCTGTATAGGTTTGAGGCGCTTTATTAGTAAGAGGGGCTGTATTAGTTTGAGGGTCTGTATTATTTTAAGGGGCTGTATTAGTTTGAGGAGCTGTATAAATTTGAGGGGCTGTATTAGTTTGAGGGGGGTATTAGTTTGAAGTACTGTATTAGTTTGAGGGGCTGTATTAGTTTGAGGTGCTGTATTAGTTTGAGGAGCTGTATTAGTTTGAGGGTCTGTATTAGTTTGAGGGTGTGTATTAGTTTGAGGGTCTGTATTAGTTTGAGGGTCTGTATTACTTTGAGGGTCTGTATTAGTTTGAGGGGCTGTATTAGTTTGAGGAGCTGTATTTGTTTGAGGAGCTGTATTAGATTGAGGGGCTGTATTAGATTGAGGTACTGTATTAGTTTGAGGCGCTGAATTAGTTTGAGGGGCTGTATTAGTTTGAGGGTCTGTATTAGTTTGAGGGGCTGTATTAGTTTGAGGAGCTGTATTAGTTTGAGGGGCTGTATTAGTTTCAGTTACTGTATTAGTTTGAGGCGCTGAATTAGTTTGAGGGGCTGTATTAGTTTGAGGGTCTGTATTAGTTTGAGGGTCTGTATTAGTTTGAGGGGCTGTATTAGTTTGAGGAGCTGTATTAGTTTGAGGGTCTGTATTAGTTTGAGGGTCTGTATTAGTTTGAGGGTCTGTATTAGTTTGAGGGTCTGTATTAGTTTGAGGGGCTGTATTAGTTTGAGGTATTGTATTAGTTTGAGGAGCTGTATTATTTTGAGGGGCTGTATTAGTTTGAGGTATTTTATTAGTTTGAGGTACTGTATTAGTTTGAGGGGCTGTATTCGTTTGAGGTACTGTATCAGTTTGGAGATCTGCATTATTTTGAGGTACGGTATTAGTTTTAGGGGCTGTATTAGTTTGAGGTACTGTATTAGTTTGAGGTACTGTATTAGTTTGTGAGGCTGTATTAGTTTGAGGGGCTGTATTAATTTGAGGGTCTGTATAAGTTTGAGTTTCCGTATTAGTTTGAGGAGCTGTATTAGTTTGAGCTGCATTTTTAGTTTGAGGAGCTGTATTAGTTTGAGGGGCTGTATTAGTTTGAGGGGCTGTATTAGTTTGAGTGTCTGTATTAGTTTGAGGGTATGTATTAGTTTGAGGTATTGTATTAGGTTGAGGGGCTGTATTATTTTGAGGGGCTGTATTAGTTTGAGGGGCTGTATTAGTTTGAGGGGCTGTATTAGTTTGAGGAGCTGTATTAGTTTGATGGTCTGTATTGGTTTGAGGGTCTGTATTTGTTTGAGGGGCTGTATTAGTTTGAGTGTCTGTATTAGTTTGAGGTGCTGTATTAGTTTGAGGGGCTGTATTAGTTTGAGGGGCTGTATTAGATTGAGGGGCTGTATTAGATTAAGGTAATGTATTAGTTTGAGGGTCTGTATTAGTTTGAGGGGCTGTATTAGTTTGAGGAGCTGTATTAGTTTGAGGGTCTGTACTAGTTTGAGGAGCTGTATTAGTTTGAGGTACTGTATTAGTTTGAGGGTCTGTATTAGTTTGAGGGTCTGTATTAGTTTTAGGGTCTGTATTAGTTTGAGGGGCTGTATTAGTTTGAGGGTCTGTATAAATTTGAGGGTCTGTATTAGTTTGAGGCGCTGTATTAGTTTGAGGTCCTGTATTAGTTTGAGGGTCTTTATTAGTTTGAGGGGCTGTATTAGTTTGAGGTGCTGTATTAGTGTGAGGGTCTGTGTTAGTTTGAAGAGCTGTATTAGTTTGCGGTACTGTATTAGATGAGGGGCTGCATTAGTTTGAGGATCCATCGACACAAATTCACCACTTTCATTGTTTAACTAAATGGCCACAGTTAAGGCGGACAGCCCCATCCCAGAGTGCAGCAGAGCAGCCCTGAGAGGACACTCTCACTTTTGGAATTTAATTACTGAATGGCCACAGCAGAGCGAAGAACATCACCGAAACAATATGTGGTTTAGAGATGGGTCTGGTGGTGTTTGAAACAACAACCCCATTGCTGGGAGAATACAGCTGGCAATTGTCATTAGTTAATTTATGTGACCAGAATTCACCGGTCTTTGGGGTTTTCAATTATAATCTCAGCCCTAAATATATTCCATCACAACAGCGAATTAACTCGGCTGTCGTCATCTGTTTGTTCAAATGTTTTTTTAAACATTATTTTCAGCGATGTTGCAACCTCAATCTCCCCGTGGAGATCCCGCAGGGTATAAATGAAAGGCTCTGGGAATGTCCCGCCTCAGAGTATAATTCAGAGAGATTGCCTGCAGCACGAAGGGACACATCACTTCACACAGAAAATGCTTGACACATATGACAGTGTGGAGAAAATATACTACATGATCATTGCCGTCATTGGTGTTCCTGGTAAGTGATTATAACCATTGAATTTGTGTAAATCTGTGTGTGAGCTGATCTCTGGTTTTGCTATGTTACTGATAATGTTACATCCTGACCCAGTGGTCATCGTTATACAGACACTCGATCAGTGATAACATTTCGTTTAGACAAATGTACTGAATTATGTAAGGTTTTATTCCATTGCCTCAACTGAAAGTAAAACTCTGTTTGTACCTCACGGGCTCGCTGTGTTATGTAGTTGTTGACTTTCGTGTAATATTGTGTACTGTTGAATCAGACCTCAGTGTAAGGAACTCTCTGAGAGAAGGTATTGGTGGAAGGGTCTCTCACTGTAGAACTACTGAGTGTGGGTCACGAACCGGAGTGGAACACCTGACCCCAGTGGCCATGTATTACTGGGAGTATATGTCACTGTAGAAATGTACTGAGTGTGGTTCACTAACCGGAGTGGAACACATGACCCCAGTGGCCATGTATTACTGGGAGTATCTGACACTGTAGAAATGTACTGAGTGTGGGTCACTAACCGGAGTGGAACACCTGACACCAGTGGCCATGTATTACTGGGAGTATCTGTCTCTGTAGAATTGCACTGAGTGTAGGTCACTAACCGGAGTGGAACACCTATAGACTCTGGAACAGCTCCCATGTATTGGGGGGTAGCTAATGTAACCCCACTATTATAAAAAGGTGGTAGAGAGAAAATGGGGAATGATAGACCGGTAAGCCTGACATCGGTAGTGGGGACAATGCTAGAGTCCATTATAAATTATGTAATAGCAGAGCACTTGGAAAACAGTGACAGGATCAGACAAAGTCAACATGGATTTACAAAAGTTAAATCATGCTTGACTAATCTACTGGAATTTTTTGAGGATGTAACTGGTAGAATAGATTAGGGAGAACCAGTGGATGTAGTGTATTTGGAATTTCAGAAGGCTTTCAATAAGGTCCCGCATAAGAGATTAGCATGCATAGTTAAAGCACACGGGATTGGGGGTAAGGTACTGTCTTGGATAGAAAACTGCTTGGCAGACAGGAAGCAGAGAGTTGAAATAAACGGGACTTTTTCCGAGTGGCAGGCAGTGACTAGTGGGGTACCGCAGGGATCGGTGCCAGAACCCCAGTTATTCACAATATATATTAATGATCTAGAAGAGGGAACTAGATGTAATATCTCTAAGTTTGAAGATGACACACAACTGGGGGGGGCATGTGTGCTGTGAGGAGGTTGCAGAGAAACTCCAGTATGATTTAGACAGGTTGGGTGATTGGGCAGATGCACGGCAGATGCAGTATAATGTGAATAAATGCAAGGTTATCCACTTTTTTGGCAAAAGCAGGAAGGCAGATTATTATCTGAATGGCAATAGATTGGGAAAAGGCGAAGTGCAACGAGACCTGGGTGTCCTTGTGCACAACTCGCTGAAGGTAAGCATGCAGGTGCAGCAGGCGGTTACGAAGGCAAATGGTATGTAGGCCTTCATAGCGAGAGGATTCGAGTACAGGAGCAAATATGTCTTGCTGCAGTTGTACAGGGCCTTGGTGAGACCACACATTGAATATTGTGTGCAGTTTTGGTCACCTTATCAAAGGAAGGATGTTCTTGCCATGGAAAGAATGCAGCGAAGATTCACCAGACTGATACCTGGGATGGCAGGAATGACGTATGAAGAGAGATTGGGTCGATTGAGCTTGTATTCGCTTGAATTTAGAAGAATGAGAGGGGATCTCATGAAACTTATAAAATTCTAACAGGACTAGACAGACTAGATGCAGAAAGGATGTTCCCGAAGGTGGGGCAGTCCAGAACCAGGGGTCACAATCTAAGGATAAGGGGTAAGCCATTTAGGTTTGAGATGAGGAGGAATTTCTTCACCCAGAGAGTGGTGAACCTGTGGAATTCTCTAGCACAGAAGACAGTTGAGTCCAATTCATTAAATATATTCAAGAAGGAGTTAGTTATATTTCTTAAGGCTAAGGTGATCAAGGGATATCGGGAGAAAGCAGGGACAGGGTACTGAATTTGGATGATCTGCCATGATCGCATTGAATGGCGGAGCAGGCTCGAGGGGCCGAATGGCCTACTCCTGCTCCTGTTTTCTATGTTTCTATCCCAGTGGCAGGAAACGGCTATTGAGGTCGATGATCAGCCATGATTGTATTGAATGGCGGAGCTGTTTCGAGGGGCCGAATGGGCTACTCCTGCTCTTATTTCTTATGTTCTTATGTTCATATATAAGTTGAAATGCATTGATAATGCTTTGTTTCCTACTGAACAGCACCAACAGAAACAAATGTTAACTAATTACTGACAGATAAACAGCAGGACAGCAGTGTTACAGTATTCAAATCCTCTCTATATTGACTTATTCTTACTCTAAATAGAGTTATTGTAAATACTTTAATTGTTTCGGTGCTGATTAATCATCTTCCCCCAACACCGCCCTGAGAATCTGTGGTTCATGAGCACTGAATTTCATTATGTTACATAGAAGCATCGAAATTCCTCCTCATCTCAGTTCTAAATGTCTTACCCCTTATGCTTAGACTGAGACCCCTGGTTCTGGACTCCCCGGCCATCGGGAACATCCTTCCTGCATCTAGACTGTCTAGTCCTGTTAGAATTTTATTATTTTCAATGAGATCCCCTCTCATTCTTCGAAACTCTAGCGAATGTAAGCCTAATCGATTCAATTTCTCTTCATACTTCATTCCTGCCATCCCAGGTATCAGTCTGGTAGATCTTCGCTGCACTCCCTCCATGGCAAGAACATACTTCCTCAGATAAGGTGACCATAACTGCACACAATACTCAAGGTGTGACTCACCAACTTGTACAACTGCAGCAAGACATCCTTGCTCCTGTACTCGAATGCTCTCGCTATGAAGGCCAACATACCATTTGCCTTCTTATCTGCCTGCTGCACCTGCATGCTTACCTTCAGCGACTGGTGCAAAAAGACTCCCAGATAACGTTGCACTTCCCCTTTTCCCAATCTATTGCCGTTCAGATAATTATCTGTCTTCCTGTTTTTGCAACCAAAGTGGATAACCTCGCATTTATCCACGTTATACAGCATCTGCAATGCATCTGCCTAATCACTCAAACTGTCCAAATCATACTGGAGTTTATCTGCATCCTCCTCACAGCACACACGCCCACCCAGCTTTGCGTCGTCTGCAAACTGAGAGAGATTACATCTAGTTCCCTCGTCTAGATCATCAATATATATTGTGAATAGCTGGGGTCCTAGCACCGATCCCTGTGGTACCACACTAGTCTCTGCCTGCCACTCGGCAGAAGACCCGTTTATTCCAAATCTTTGCTTCCTGTCTGTCAACCAGTTCTCTATCCAAATCAGTACCTTACCCCCAATCCCATGTGCTTTAACTTTGCACGCTAATCTCTTATGCGGGAACTTATCGAAAGCCTACTGAAAGTCCAAATACACCACATCCTCTATTTCTCCCGTATCTGTTCTACCAGTTACATCCTCACAAAATTGCAGTAGATTAGTCAGGCATGATTTTCCTTTTGTAAATCCATGTTGACTTTGTCCGATCCTGTCTTACCAGTTTATAGTTCCCCGTTTTTTCTCTACCACCTTTTTTAAATAGTGGGGTTACATTAGCTGCGCTCCAATCCATGGGAACTGTTGCAGAACCTACAGAATTTTGAAAGATGACCAGCTTTGCATCTACTGAGTGCAAGTCAGCAGAGAGTGCTGAGTTTGGGTAAGTGTGAGTAGTTATTTAATTGTTAGTTCACTTTAAATCATTCTTGATAAGAGTACTTAAGCAGCTTAAGTGAAGGGGAAAAGTTAACTATTTGGGATTCTGTTGGTTTAAGAAGTGTAAAACAAGGTTACACTGCAGTAGAAGTAAATTGGCACAGCAGGCAGTGGAAATCAGTTTTCTAATCAATCAGCAGGGGTGACTCATTTGGCTGTAAACAAACAAACAGTAGAAAAAGACCAGTGCTAGTGAGAGCAAGCACTGAGTGCAAGTCAGCAGAGAGTGCTGATTTTGGGTAAGTGTGAGTTCGGGTGAGTGGGGTGAAGGGTGCTCTGTTCAAACTTTAACTCTGGCTTGTAGTTAATAAGGCCATTCTGGTGCAGAGTGACTGTTGGTAAACCATTTAACTGGTGTAATTTAGAGGGATTGATTTAATTTGAATCCATTTAATTAGAGGGGATACTCGCAGCTATAATCGGGCAGAGAGTGTCCATAACTAAGAATAAAAAAAATAATTAATTACATAGAATGGAGCAGGTGATGTGTTACTGTTGCAAGATGTGGGAGCCGGTGGACCCCATTGAGGCTCACAGTGATTACATCTGTGACAAGTGTCTGCTGCTACAGGAACTCCAGCTGCGTGTTGATGAGCTGGAGTCTGAGCTTCAGACACTGCGACACATTAGGGAGGGGAAGAAGTACCTGGACATTGTTTTTCAGGAGGTGGTCACACCTATGAAGTTAATTAATTGAGATGTAGCCCATGGTCAGGGACAGGACGGTGTGACTACGAGTGAGGCAGGTACGGGGATCCAGGAGGTAGTGTTGGAGGAGCCGCAGCCCTTGCTCTTGTCCAAAAGGTTCGAGGTTATTACTCCCAGTTAGGACGGGAGCAGGGACTGCAGGAAGGATGAGTTACCTGGCCACAGCACCGTGGAACGGGGGGCCATTCAAGAGGGGGGAGTAAATAGAAATGTTGTAGTGGTCGGGGATAGTATTATTAGGGGGATAGATAGAGTTCTCTGCAGCCGAGAGCAAGAGTCCCGTAGGCTGTGTTGCCTGCCCGGTGCCAGGGTTAAGGACATCTCCTCGGGGCTGGAAAGAACTTGCAGTGGGAGGGGGTGGATCCAGTTGTCGTGGTCCATGTTGGTACAAACGACGTAGATAGGACAAGGAAGTCGGTTATTTTAAAGGAGTATGAGCAGCTAGGGGTCAAATTAAAAAAACAGAACCTCAAGGGTAATAATCTCTGGATTATTACCTGAGCCACGAGCGAATTTGGCTAGGACAAATAAAAATAGAGATTTAAATGAGTGGCTCAAAGACTGGTGTGGGAGAAATGGGTTTTGCTTCCTGGGACACTGGCATCAGTACTGGGGCAGGAGGGAGCTGTTCCATTGTGACGGGCTTCACTTGGCCAGTGCTGGGACCAGAGTCCTGGCAGATCATGACTAGGGCTGTAGAGAGGGCTTTAAACTAACTAGTGGGGGGGAGGTTCCTATTGAGCAAATAATAAAAATGACAACGGAGAAGGTCATAGACTTAGGTAGCAGTGGGGAAATTAAAAACCAGATTGTGTCAGGAAGGGGCAGAAGGTATGGAGTAAAAGGTAAAGTAATAAAAAGGCAAAAGCAGGAACTAAGTGTCACAAAACATATTTGAAAGTTCTCTATCTGAATGCACGTAGCATTCGTGACAAAATAGACTAGTTAATGGCACAAATAAATACATATGTGTATGATCTTGTGGCCATTACAGAAACATGGCTGCAGGGTGACAATGCCTGGGAATTAAACATACCAGGTTATTTAACGATCAGGAAGGACAGGCAGGAAGGAAGGGGAGGTGGGGTGGCTATGTTAATAAAGTAAGGAATCACTGTAGTACAGAGAAATGATATTGGGTCAAAAGATCAGTATAATGAAACAGTTTGGGTGGAGATAAGGAATAATAAGGGGAAAAAAACACTAGTGGGCGTAGTCTAATAGCCTCCGAATAGTTGCAACTCTGTTGGATGGAGTATCAATCAGGAAATAGTTGAGGCTTGTAATAAGGGAACATCTATAATTATGGGGGATTTTAACTATCATATTAATTGGACAAATCAAATTGGGCAGGTCTGCCTTGAGGATGAGTTCATTGAGTTTATTAGGGATGGGTTTCTTGAGCAGTATATAACTGAACCGACCAGGTTGCAAGCAACCTTAGATCTGGTCCCGAGTAACGAGACAGGAGTAATTAAAAATGGCGTAGTAAAGGATCCCCTTGGAATGAGTGACCATAACATTGTTGAATTCCATCTTCAATTAGAGGGTGAGAAGGTCGGATCTCAAACAAGCGTGCTAAGATTGAATAAAGGAGACTATGAAGGTATGCGAGCGGAATTGAGTAGAGTGGATTGGGAAAATAGATTAAAGGGTAAGACGATACATGATCAGTGGTGTACATTTAAAGAGTTATTTTACAACTTCCAAAAAATATATATTCCACTGAGAAGAAAAGGGTGTAAAAGAAAAGACAGTCATCCGTGGTTAAGTAAATAAATTAAGGATGGTATTCGACTGAAAACAAGGGCTTATAATGTAGCCAAATCTAGTGGGAGGATAGAGGATTGGGAAAACTTTAAAAGACAGCAAAAAATAACAAAAAGATTGATTACTAAAGGGAAGATAGATTATGAAAGTAAATTAGAAAAAAAATAAAAACAGATAGTAAGAGTTTTTATATTTATATAAAAAGAAAAAGGGTGGCTAAAGTAAATGTTGGACTCTTAGAGGATGAGACCGGGAAATTAATGGTGGGAAATATGGAGATGGCAAATACACTGAATGACTATTTTGTATCAGTCTTAACATTAGAGGACACTAAGAATATCCCAACACTGGACAAACAGGGGGCTATTGGGAGGGAGGAGCTAAACACGATCAAAATCACTGAGGAAATAGTACTCGGTAAAATAATGGGACTCAAGGCGGATAAATCACCTGGACCTGATGGCTTACATCCTAGGGTCTTGAGGGAAGTGGCGGTAGGGATTGTGGATGCATTGGTAATAATTTTCGAAAACTCCCTGGACTCAGCAAAGATCACGGCAGACTGGAAAACTGCTAATGTAACACCCTTATTTAAAAAGGGCAGTAGACAGAAGGCTGGAAACTATAGACCGGTTACCCTAACATCTGTGGTAGGTAAAATTTTGGAGTCCATTATTAAGGAGACAGTAACGGGACATTTGGATAATCATAATTGAATAGGACAAAGTCAGCGTGGTTGTATGAAGGGGAAGTCATGTTTGACAAATTTGCTGGAGTTCTTTGAGGAAGTAACACTCAGGGTGGATAAAGGGGAACCAGTGGATGTGGTGTATTTAGACTTCCAAAAGGCCTTTGACAAGGTGCCACACAAAAGATTATTGCTTAAAATAAAACATCACTGGATTGGGGGTAATATTCTGGCATGGAGAGAGGATTGGCTATCTAAAAAAGGCAGAGAGTTGGGATAAATGGTTCATTCTCGGACTGGCAACCAGTAGCCAGTGGTGTTCCGCAGGGTCGGTGCTGGGTCCTCAACTCTTTACAATCTATATTAACGATTTGGAGGAGGGGACCGAGCGTAACATATCAAAGTTTGCAGATTATACTAAGATGGGAGGGAAAGTAGTGAGTGAGGAGGACATAAACAATCTGCAAGGGGACATAGACAGGCTAAATAAGTGGGCAGTGATTTGGCAGATGGAATACAATACTGGAAAGTGTGAGGTTATGCACTTTGGCAGGAAAAATAGTACAGCAAGTTATTATCTAAATGGCAAGAAACTGGAAAGTACTGAAGTACAAAGGGATCTGGGGGTCTTGGTGCAGGAAACTCAAAAGGTTAGTGTGCAGGTGCAGCAAGTGATTAAGAAGGCCAATGGAATGTTGGCTTTCATTGCTAAGGGGATAGAATATAAAAATAGGGAGGTATTGCTTCAGTTGTACAAGGTATTGGTGAGACCGCACCTGGAATACTGCATGCAGTTTTGTTGTCCATACTTAAGAAAAGACATACTTGCTCTGGAGTCAGTACAAAGAAGGTTCACTCGGTTAATCCCGGGGATGAGGGGATGGACATATGAGGAGAGGTTGGGTAGATTGGGAGTCTACTCATTGGAGTTCAGAAGAATGAGAGGCGATCTTATTGAAACATATAAGATTGTGAAGGGGTTGGATCGGGTGGATGCGGGGAGGATGTTCCCGATGATGGGTGAAACTAGAACTAGGTGGCATAGTCTTAGAATAAGGGGCTGCTCTTTCAAAACTGAGATGAGAAGGAACTACTTCACTCAGAGGGTGGTAGGTCATTGAATATGCTGCCCCCAAAAGCTGTAGAAGCTACATCATTACATAAATTTAAAACAGAAATAGACAGTTTCCTAGAAGTAAAGGGAATTAAGGGTTACGGGGAGCGGTCATGAATTTGGACATGAGTCTAGGTTCGGATCGGTCATGGCCCTGTGGGTAGCGGAGCGGGCCCAGGGGCCGTGTAGCCTGATCCTGCTCCTTATTCGTGTGTCCAATTCTGTTAGGTTCAGGAAATGGTACTGTGATAGTAGATTTGTAAGGGGGCGTGTCTCAGACGGTGCTGGTGCGAGGTTAGGACTACGTTGCCTAATACTATTGCTTGCTCTGGTCTTCGGCCAGCCTTTTTGTAATAAGCACCGGTGAGTGGTTCGACCTACTCGCCTTTACGGTTCTAACACTGGACTTAGGTGCAACGACCAGTAATTCAGAGAAAACGCAAATATACCCTGTTGAATAGTACAAATGGAAATCTTTATTGCATGGCATCTAAAATCATGAAGTACATGTCCTAGGCGCAAATCAACGAGAGTACAAGTAGACATACATTCATAAATCTTGATCTACGTAAATGAAGAACACACGGCACATCGTAAAAAGGGGAACACATTATACCTTAACCTTATTAAAAACCACCCTCCCTTAACAATACCTACACTACATCTAAATTTGTAGGATCGGAAAACATGGTCACCACTCGTGTTACTTCAGAGATTTTTAAAGTGAGGCACTCAGCTTGTTTCGCTGCAGCGCCTGACTGTCACGTGTTTGGAAGGGTCTCTGCACCCCACTTGTTTACTTTCGCTGCTGTGAAAAGCAGGCCAGACTCTCTGTTGTCATGAAGAACTCGGCATAACTCGGAATGTTTGTAAAATTCAAAGAAGAGTCTTCATGTGCTCGATACAGGTTGTAGTCGGTAGAACTCAAAGAAGAGTTCTTTATTTATATTTTCGGGCGCGGACGGGGTTTACTGACCGTGGCGGCACGTGGATTCTTCTCATCTTCTTCTCGTCTTGTCACTTCCGGCCTCCGGGTCCAGACACTGTTTACCGACACTCGGGATGGTGTACCCTGTTACTTGCCCTTGTCGGGGCGGCTCGTTCCGATTGACCTCCACCCAACATTCAAATAACCGACCAGTATGGCTAAGAGTCAAGAGTCAACAAAGTCCAGAGAAACACAAAGTCCAGCCCTAAGGAAGAGCTTCAGCAAGTGTCCGCCGAGAGATAAGAGCCAGCCGGGAGAATAAGAGTACAGCAGTCAGCAGCGAGATAAGAGACCGATGGACATTTGTTCTCTATAGTTATAGTGATGTGTCCCCTTAACTCCCGCTCAAACTTAATGTTTGTCCTTTGTGTAATATTGGCGCACAAAACTCCCAGCATGGGGCAATTCTTTTCTTTAACGGGTTTCGGTAGCACCTGAAACTGGCAAACTATCCGTTAATGTCTTCCCCATTGTTGAACCAGCCAGGATGTGTATGAATCGTCTCCCTGACTGGTTTTGGGGCCTCCCCGAATACTAACTTAATCACCGGTCAATGTCTCTCTCATTGTAGAGCCGTGGGGGTATATGTGTATTGATGTGTCTGGATGGGCCTTCAATTGCCCAGTACAATGGTCCTTACTGTGCATAGGAAAACGATTCCAGCACTTATATCTTTGCTATTGTTCCAAATGCAAACGTGTTGCATCCTGTCTTTATCAGTGTTTACCGAGTATGATCCAATCTTACACTGAATGTTTATTCAACGCCATCTTGTCTGCCCACTGTATTTCTGGAAGCTTCTGCCACGATGCGCGGCGGCCATTTTACAGGCGTCTGTGTCCTTTATTATCAGGACAGCATTTCGTTTAATAAAACTGATCAAACGAATCTGCTTCTCTCTTGTTATTTTGAATCGCGATAATTCCGAAACTTTACAGATTGGCGGTTAGGATCAGATCAGCCATGATCTTATTGAATGGTGGACCAGGCTCGAGGGGCCAATTGGCCTGCTCCTGCTCCTATTTCTTATGTTCTTATGTTCTTACTATTTCTATGGCCACTTCCTTTAGTACCCTAGGATGTAGATTATCAGGTCTTGGGGATTTATCGGCCTTCAATCCCGTCAATATCCCTACAATTGATTTCATTCAATTCCTCCCTCTCATTAGACAGGATGAATATTGGGCTGTGGTTATTGATTATTCCACTTCTGTAACTGATTAAGTTTTGACGAACCAGTTCTTACCTCTGATTCCTTATTAGTCGGGAAAAGGTATTGGGGAAATTGATGGGACTGAAGGCTGAAAAATCCCCGGGGCCTGATGGTCTGCATCCCAGAGTACTTAAGGAGGTGGCCTTGGAAATAGTGGATGCATTGACGATCATTTTCCAACATTCCTTAGACTCTGGATCAGTTCCGATGGAGTGGAGGGTGGCCAATGTAACCCCTCTTTTTAAAAAAGGAGGGAGGGAGAAAGCAGGGAATTATAGACCGGTCAGCCTGACATCGGTCGTGGGTAAAATGATGGAAGCAATTATTAAAGATGTCATAACAGACCATTTGGAAAGTGGCGACATGATAGGTCCAAGTCAGCATGGATTTGTGAAAGGGAAATCATGCTTGACAAATCTTCTGGAATTTTTTGAGGATGTTTCCAATAGGGTGGACAGGGGGGAACCAGTAGATGTGGTGTAATTGGACTTTGAGAAGGCCTTCGACAAGGTCCCACACAAGAGATTGGTGAGCAAAGTTAAAGCACATGGGATTGGGGGTAATGTGTTGACGTGGATTGAGAACTGGTTGGCACACAGGAAACAAAGAGTAGGAGTAAATGGGTACTTTTCAGAATGGCAGGCAGTGACCAGCGGGGTACCGCAGGGTTCGGTGCTGGGACCCCAGCTGTTTACAGTATATATTAATGATTTGGACGAAGGGATTAAATGTAATATCTCCAAATTTGCGGATGACACTAAATTGGGAGGCAGTGTGAACAATGAGGAGGATGCTAGGAGGCTACAGAGTGACTTGGACAGGTTGGGTGAATGGGCAAATGTATGGCAGATGAAGTACAATGTGGATAAATGTGAGGTTATCTACTTTGGTGGTAAAAATAGAGAGGCGGACTATTACCTGAATGGTGGCAGATTAGGGAAAAGGGGACGTGCAACGAGACCTGGGCGTCATGGTACATCAGTCACTGAAGGTGGGAATGCAAGTGCAGCAGGCAGTCAAGAAAGCAAACGGAATGATGGCCTTCATAGCAAGGGGATTTGAGTACAGGAGTAGGGAGGTGATGCTACAGTTGTACAGGGCCTTGGTGAGGCCACACCTGGAGTATTGTGCGCAGTTTTGGTCTCCTAGCTTAAGGAAGGACATTCTTGCTATTGAGGGAGTGCAGCGAAGGTTCACTAGATTGATTCCTGGGATGGCCGGACTGACATATGAAGAAAGATTGGGTCAACTGAACTTGTATCCTCTGGAGTTCAGAAGAATGAGGGGGGATCTTATAGAGACATTTAAAATCCTGACTGGTTTAGACAAATTAGATGCGGGCAGAATGTTCCCAATGGTAGGGAAAACTAGAACCAGGGGTCACAGTCTAAGGATTAAGGGGAAGCCATTTAGGACTGAGCTGAGGAGGAACTTCTTCACCCAGAGAGTGGTGAATCTATGGAATTCTCTTCCACAGAAGGTTGTTGAGGCCAGTTCGCTAAATATATTCAAAAGGGAGTTAGATATAACACTCACAACTAAGGGGATCAAGGGGTATGGCGAGAAAGCAGGAATGGGGTACTGAGTTAGCATGTTCAGCCATGAACGCATTGAATGGCGGTGCAGGCTCGAAGGACCGAATGGTCTACTCCTGTACCTATTTTCTATGTTTCTATGTTTCAAGTCTCTGCACAGGTAACCTGCAACGACCTCTGGCCTTAGCTCAGTGAGGTGTGTCCCTGCGAGGAGAGACATGCATAACTGAAGAACATGTATATCAGGTTTTCATAATACACATATCAGTCCCGAGGGCAGTAAATAATAGCATTAATAAATTGATAAAAATGTAATATATAGGGCAATGCCTGAATAAATAAAACACTTCAATATCCGCAATGATTAAATGAACTGATGAATGTGATTAATTTGTACTCAAGTTACGGAGAACTCCTTAGAATTTACAGCACAAAACAGGCCATTCGGCCACACTAGGTTATGCCAGTGTTTATGCTCCACAGGAGCCTCCTCCCACCCCTCTTCATCTCACCCGATCAGCATAACCTTCTACTGCTTTCTACCTCGTGTACTTCTCTCGCTTCCCCTTAAATGCATCTCTGCTATTCGCCTCAAGTACTCCAAGTTGTAGGGAGTTCCACATTCTAACCAATCTCTGAGTAAAGACATTTCTCCTCAATTCCGTATTGGATTTATTAGTGACTCTCTTTTATCGATAATCTCCAATTTTGCACTCACGTCACGAGTATAAACATCTACCCTATGTTACCCCTTCAAAATGTAAAGGCCTCTATTCGGCAACCCCTCAGCCTTCTCTTTTGTAAAGAAAGGAGCTCCAGCCTGTTCAACCTTTCCTTATTATGTCTCAGTTCTGGTGTCATCCTTGTAAAAATATTACACTTTCTCCAGAGCCTTAATATCCTTTATGTAATATGGAGATCAGAACTGCACACAGTACGCTCAGTGTGGTATAACCAAGGTTCGATATAAGTTAAAGCTAACCTCTTTGATTTACGATTCTATTCTTCAAGAAATGAACCCCAGTGCTTTGTTTCCATGTTTATGGTCATGTTAACATGCGTTCCTACTTTAATTAATTTGTTAATCGGTGCTCCTCTACCCCATTCCCACTCTGATTTCCAAGGAGTATTTGGGAAACTTATTCTTCCTAGCAAAATGCAGCAGCTCTCACTTAGCTATATTGAAATAAATTTGCCATTTAAACGCCCTTTTTGCAAGTGTATTAATGTCTGCAGGTATTGTGTTGCATTCTTCCACTATTAACTGTACTTCCAATTTGGATTCATCTGCAAATTTTGAATTTGTTCTTCTGCTTCCCGATTCAAGATCGTTTATGTAACTGGTGAACAACAATGATTGCAACGCCGATCCTTGTGGAACATCACTTCTCACCATCCACCTATCTGAGTAAAAAGCTTTATCCACTACTCCCTATTTTCTGTTCTTGCAGCCATCTTGCTATCCATTCTACTGCTTGTCTCCTAACTCCACTTGCTCTGTGATTCAGTCTGCTATGTGGTACCTTATCGAATGGCTTTAAAAAATCAAATATATCTCCTGCATAACCCTTATCTAATCTTTCTGATACTTATTCAAATCATTCACTAAGGTTACTCAAGCAAGACACTCCAAAGGGGGTGCAGGAACAGATGGACCAGGGGATACATGTACACAAATCTTTGAAGGTGGCAGGGCAAGTTGAGAAAGCAGTTAAAAATGCTTACTGGAATCTTAGCTTTATAAATAGAGGCATAGAGTGCAAAAGCAAAGAAGTTATGACAAACATTTATGAAACATTGGTTCGGCCACAACTGGAGTATTGTGTCCAATTCTGGGCACCGCACTTTAGGAAGTGGCATGAAGGCTTTAGAGAGGTTGCAGAAAAGATTCACAAGAATGGTTCCAGGGATGAGGGACTTCAGTTATGTAGATATACTAGAGAAGCTGGGGTTGTTCTCAGTAGAGCAGAGAAGATTGAGAGGAGATTTGATAGAGGTGATCAAAATCATGAGGGTTCTAGACAGAGTAGACAGAGCAGATAGAGAGAAGCTGTTCCCATTGGTAGAACGTTCAAGAACCAGAGGGCACAGGTTTTAGGTGATGTGCTGAAGATCCAAAGGTGACATGAGGAAAAACTTTTTAAGGGTTATGATCTGTATGCACTGCCTGAAAGGGTGGTGCAGGCAGATTCAATCGTGGCTTTCAAAAGGAAATGGAATAAGTACCTGAAGGAAAAGAATTGCAGGGCTGCGGTGAAAGGGCAGGGATTGGGATTAGCTGCAGTGAATGTGCAGAGAGTGAGCACGGGCTCGACAGGCTGAATTTGCCTCCTTCTCTGCTATAACCATTCTATGATTTCCTTTTGGAAAACCTGCTGACTACTCGTTATTATATTTTGTGTTTCTAGATGTTTTCTGTTACATCTTTGAGTAAGGATTCCATTAACGTTCTGCTAACTGGTCTGTAGATCCATGGAATTGTTCTATCTTCCATTTTAAATACAGGAATAACATTTAAATGGTGAACCACAGTGATCTTCCATTTCATTCCTCGACTTCTCGATCTTCATTTCAGGGTCTAGGCCATCCACCAATATCTACTATAATCCCACCAACTCCCACAGGAATCTTGAGTAGTCTTCCTCCCACCCGGCTTCCTGGAAGGGCTATATTCTATTCTCAAAGTTTCTCCGCCACCGTTGCATATGTTCTGACGATGCCACCTTTCACACATGTGCTTCCGAAATGTCTTCATATTTCCTCAGCCGAGTATTCACCTCCATTGTGAATGACAGGGCCCTCGACCGTGTCAATCTGCATTGCTCCCATCACCCCTTGTCCTCAGCTTCCACTGCACCAGCCTTCACATTCAACGGACCATCCTCTGCCATTTCCATCATGTCCAGCTAAGGCCAACAACAAACATATCTTCCCCTGCACTCCCATCCCCCCGGCCTTCGCAACACCCTGGTCCACTCTTCCATCACCACTAACATCTGCTCCCCTTCCCCGGCACCTTCCTATGCAAGCGCAGGAGATGCAACAGCTGCCCTTTCCCATCTTTCCATCCCACCAGCCAAGGCCCCAAACATTCCATCCACGTGAAAGACTAACTTACTTGTACTTCCACAATTTAGTAAATCATACTCGCTGCCCACGATCCAGTCTCCTGTGCATTGGGTGGACTAAGCACAGATTGGGTGATTGCTTTGCTGAACGCCTCCGTTCAGTCCACAAGTGTGATCCAGAGCTTCAGGTCACTTCCCACTTTAATTCTACATCCCACTCCCACTCTGATCTCTGTTCTCGGCCTCCTGCACTGTTCCCATTTTAAACTTAATGAGGAGCAGCACCTTATTTTTCGATTTGGCATTTTATTGCCTGCCGGATTCAACACTAAGTTTAAAAACTTCAGATCATAACCTCCGCTCCCGTTTTCTCGGACGACATGTGCTGGTAATGGAGGATGGCTCCACCAGAGCCACTGGGAGTGGAGGAGGTTTGGGCTGGGGCTTGGGGTGGCGATCCCGGTACACGGTCAGCGGGCTGGCCCAAACACCTGGGGTCTACCCAACTTTCTCTGCCACATGTGCCCTACTACCCCTCCCCCTTGTTATTCCGCTGTAACCATTTACACCTCCTCTAGACCCATCTTCTGTTTCTTTAATTGTCCCATTCGCCTTGCACCATCATCCCTTTTGTCATTGAATCACTGCTGCCCTCCAACCAATCACAGAGATTCCTATTTTTTCTATCCTTATGTTAAAGCACTTTTCTGTGACTCTATCATTGCTTTAATACTGATAATATCTGGAATCGTCCAGTTCTGATGAAAGTTCATGGACCTGAAATGTTAACTCTGTTTCTCTCTGCACATATGCTGCCTGACCCGCTGAGTGTTTTCAGCATTGTCTTTTTTAATAAATTAAAGCTAGTATTAAGTAAAAGGTGGAAGCTTATAAAGTTGCCAGAAAACAAAGTCAGCCTGAGGATTGGGATCTTTTAGAAATCAGCAAAGTGGAAACAAGAAATTGATATAGAAAGGGAAAATGGAATATGAGCACAAATTAGCGAAAAATATAAAAACGGATTGTAAAAGCTTCTATAGGTATGTGAAAAGGAAAAGATTGGCGAAGGTAAATGTAGGTCCTTTACATTCAGAGATAGCATCATTTATAATGGGGAATGAGGAAATTTCCGGGAAATTAAATAAATACTTTGTTTCTGTCTTCACGGAGGAAGACACTAAAAACCTCCCAGAAATACAAGAAAACCAAGGGTGTGGCGAGAATGAAGAACATAATGAAATTATTATTAGTAAAAACAACAGTACTAGCAAAATTAATGGGACTAAAAGTCAATAAATCCCAAGGACCGGATGACCTACATCCTCGGGTTTTGAAAGAGGTGGCCATTGGGATAGTGGACGCATTGGTTGTCATCTTCCAAAATTCTATAGATTCTGGAATGGTTCCTGCAGATTGGAGGATAGAAAATGTAACACCGCTTTTTAAGAAAGGAGGGAGAGAGAAAAGGGGAACTACAGACCTGCTAGTTTCACATCAGTCGTTGGGAAAATGCTGGAATCTATTATAAAGGATGCAATAACTGGGCACTTAGAAACTAATAGTAAGATTGGTCAGAGTCAACATGGATTTATGAAAGGGAAGGCCTGTTTGACAAACCGATTGGAGTTCTTTGAGGATGTAACTACTGGAGTAGACAAAGGGGAACCGGTAGATGTGGTGCATTTGGATTTTCAGAAGTCCTTCGAAAAGCTCCCACACAAGAGGTTGGTGAAAAAAATTAGGGCACTTGGAATTGGGGGTAATATACTAGCATGGATTGAGAATTGGTTAACAGACAGGAAACAGAGTAGGGATAAATTAGTCTTTTTCAGGATGGCAGGCTGTGACTAGTGGGGTACCGCAAGGATCGGTGCTTGGGCCCCAGCTATTCACAATCTATATCAATGATTTGGATGATGTGACTAAATGTAACATTTCCAAATTTACTGATGACACAAAGTTAGATGGCAGTGTCAGTTGCGAAGAGGATCTGAAGAGGCTTCAAGGGGATCTCGACAGGCTCAGTGAGTGGGCGAGAACATAGCAGATGGATTATAATGAGGATAAATGTGAAGTTATCCACTTTGGTCGAAAAAACGGAAAGGCAGAGTATTTCTTAAATGGTGAAAGATTGGGGAATGCAGATGCTCAAAGGTACCTGGGTGTTCTTGTACATGAGTCACTGAAAGTGACTGTGCAGGTGCAGCAAGCCATTAGGATGGCAAATGGTATGCTGGCCTTCATTACAAGAGGATACTTGCGTACAGGAGTAAAGAAGCATTCCTCCAATTCTATAGGGCCTTGGTGAGACCACACCTGGAGTACTGTGTACAATTGTGGTCTCCTTACATAAGGAAGGATATACTTGCCATAGAGGGAGTGCAACGAAGGTTCACGATATTTATTCCTGGGATGACGGATCGGTCGTATGAGAAGAGATTGAGCAAACTAGGCCTGTAAACTCCTGAATTCAGAAGAATGAGAGGGGTTCTCATTGAAGCATACAAAATTATTACAGGGCTTGATAGGGTGGGTGCTGGGAGAATGTTGCCCTTGGCTGGGGAGTCTAGAACCGGGGGCCACAGCCTTTGGATAAAGGGTAGGCCATTCAGGACAAGGATAAGAAGAAATTTATTCACACAGAGGGTGGTAAATCTTTCGAATTCTCTACCCCAGAGGGCTGTGGATGCTCAGTCATTGGGTATATTCAAAACAGGTCAATAGATTTCTGACTAGTAAGGCATCAAGGGTTATGGCGATAAGGCCGGTGATTGGAATTGAGGCAGAAGATCAGCCATGATCTCATTGAATGGCGAAGCAGTCTCGAAGGGTCAAATGGCCTACTCCTGTTCCTATTTCTTATGTTCTTATGTTTTTTATCAGAATTAAAGCAGTCTCCGTATTTTGCATTTGCTCATATACTTCCGCCTGGATATTAAGAGAGGCGGGTTATGTACGATGGCCGGAGGGTATGGGGTGGATGTGGAATATCAGACAGGATACCAGGAAGTCCAGGGGTGTCTTAACTCCACAGCATACGTCCTTTCTCCTTGACTGGTTCCCCACCCTGGAAGTCAGCCTGATTGACAGTCGGGCTTCCAGTCGGACGGGGTGGGGGAACTCCGGAGCAGGACCAGGTAGGTCGGATGGATGAAACTGGTTTGGATGGGTCGTCTGATCCCGCGATGTGTCCGATCATGGACCAGGGGATTAGACCTGTCCCGTGGGGTGTGACCAATTCCCGGGGATTTGAACGGTTCCGGGACATTGACTGGTCCCGGGGGATTGACCGGTCCCGGGAGTTTGACCGGTCCCGGTGTTTGACTGGTCCCGGGGTTTGACTGGTTCCGGGTGGTTGACTGGTCCCGGGTGTTGTGACCAGTCCTGGGGATTTGACCAGTCCCGGGGGTTTGACCGGTCCCAGGGATTTGACCAGTCCCGGGAGTTTGACCGGTCCAGGTGTTTGACTGGTCCCGGGGTTTGACCAGTCCCGGGGGTTTGACCACTCCCGGGGGTTGTGACCAGTCCTGGGGATTTGACCAGTCCCGGGGGTTTGACCGGTCCCGGGGATTTGACCAGTCCCGGGCGTTTGACCAGTCCCGGGGGTTTGACCAGCCCCGGGGGTTTGACCACTCCCGGGGGTTGTGACCAGTCCTGGGGATTTGACCAGTCCCGGGGGTTTGACCGGTCCCGGGGTTTGACCAGTCCCGGGGGTTTGACCACTCCCGGGGGTTGTGACCAGTCCTGGGGATTTGACCAGTCCCGGGGGTTTGACCGGTCCCGGGCGTTTGACCAGTCCCGGGGGTTTGACCAGCCCCGGGTTTTGACCAGTCCCGGGGGTGTGACCAGTCCCGGGGGTGTGACCTGTCCTGGGGGTTTGACCTGTCCCCGGGGTTTGATCTGTCCTGGGGATTTGATCGGTCCCGGGGGTTTGATCGGTCCCGGGGGTTTGACCAGACCCGGGGGCTTGATCAGTCCCGGGGGTTTGACCAGTCGCGGGGGTTTGACCAATCCCAGGGGTGTGACCAGTCCCGGGGGGTGTGACCAGTCCCAGGGATTTGACCAGTTCCAGGGATTTGACCAGTCCCGGGGCGTGTGATCAGTCGCGGGGGTTTGACCAGTCCCGGGGGTTTGATCAGTCCCGAGCGTGTGACCCGTCCCGGGGGTTTGACCGGTCCCGGGAGTGTGACCGGTCCCGGGGGTTTGAACTGTTCCGAGGGTTTGACCAGCTCCAGGGGGTTTGACCAGTTCCGGGGGTTTGACCGGTCCTGGGAGTGTATCCGGTCCCGGGGTGTTGACTAGTCCCAGGGGGTTTGTCCTGTCCCGGGGGATTGACCGGTCCAGGGGTTTTGACCGGTCCCTGGGGGTTGAACGTTTCCGGGGCTTTGACTGGTCCTGGATGTGTGACTGCACCCGGGGGTTTTACCGTCCCGGGGGATGACTGGTCCCGGGAGTGTGACCGGTCCCGGGGGTTTGACTGCTCCCAGGGAGTTTGACCAGTCCCAGGGGATTGACTGGTCCTGGGAGTGTGACCGGTCCCGGGTATTGACTGGTCCCAGTGGGTTTGACCTGTCCTGGGGGATTGACCGGTCCAGGGGCTTTGACCGGTTCCTGGGTGTTGACCGGTTCTGGGGCTTTGACCGGTCCTGGGGTGTGTGGCCGCACCTTGGGGTTTGACCGGTCCCGGGGGTTGACAGGTCCCGGGAGTGTGACCGGTCCCGGGGGTTTAACTGCTCCCAGGGGGCTTGACCAGTCACAGGGGTTTGACCGGTCCCGGGGTTTTGACCGGTCCCAGGGGCTTGTCCAATCTCCAGTCTTGGAGATGTCCGATCCGGACATAGAAACATAGAAACATAGAAGATTGGAGCAGGAGTAGGCCATTCGGCACCTCGAGCCTGCTCTGACATTCGATGAGATCATTGCTGATCATCCAAACTCAATACCCTGTACCTGCCTTCTCCCCATATCCCTTGATACCTTTAGCTTTAAGACATAAATCTAACTCATTCGTGAATATATGTAATGACTTTGCCTCAACTACCTTCTTTGGTAGAGAATTCCACAGTTTCACCACTCACTGGGTGAAGAAATTCTTCCTCATTTCTGTCCTAAATGGCTTACCCCTTTACCTTAGATTATGACCACTGGTTCTGGACTTTCCGACCATCGGGAACATTCTTCCTGCATCTAGTTTGTCCAGACCTGTCAGAATGTTATATGTTTCGATGAGATCCACTATCATTCTTCTATACTCCAGCGCGTATAAGCCCAATCGTCCCAATCTCTCCTCATATGTCATTCCTGCCATCCCAGGTATCAGCCTTGTGAATCTTCGCTGAACTCCTTCCATGGCAAGAACATCCTTCCTCAGATAAGGGAACCAAAACTGCACACAGTACTCAGGTGTTGTCTCACCAAGACCCTGTACAACTGCAGCAGGACATCCCTGTTCCTTTACTCAAACCCTTTCGCTATGAAGTCCAACATACCATTTGCCTTCTTCACCGCCTGCTGCACCTGCATGATTACCTTCAGTGACAGGTGCACAAGGACACCCAGGTCTCCTTGCACTTCCCCTTCTCCCAATCTATTGCCATTCAGATAATAGTCTGCCTTTCTGTTTTTGACACCAAAGTGGATAACCTCGCATTTATCCACGTTATATTGCATCTGCCACGCTTCTGCCCACTCACCCAACCTGTCCATATCATCCTGGAGTTTCTCGGCATCCTCCTCGCAGCACACACTCCCACCCAGCTTAGTGTCGTCTGCAAACTTGGAGATATTACATTTAGTTCCCTTGTCTAGATCATTAATGTATATTGTGAATAGCTGGGGTCCAAGGACCGATCCCTGCGGCACCCCACTAGTCACTGCCTGCCACTCGGAAAAAGACCCATTAATTCCTACTCTCTGCTTTCTGTCCGCAAATCAGTTCTCTATCCAGATCAATCCCTTGCCCCCAATCCCATGTGCCTTAACTGTACGCGCTAATCTCTTATGCGGGACCTTTTCAAAAGCCTTTTGAAATTCCAAAGACACCACATCCACTGGACCCCAGGTTTCCATCCATGGGGGGTTTCGGGCGTTGGGTAGAGTTTGGGGGATGGGGGGCGAAATCATTCCCGAGGCCCAGGAAGCCCGGCCAGCCGTAGTTAAACGTGTAAAACAAGTTAAATCAGAGGCTGCCCGCCTCATTAAAATATTGAACTTGCCAACCCGCCTCCTGGGAGCGGTTCGCTGCCCGCTCTCTGTCCCGTCTCCGTTAAACTCGGAAGCGGGCGGGTTGGAGGCGGGTTGGGGTCTGGAGGATATTGTTCAATTTTTACCTCTGACCCGACCCCAATTTGTCGGTTTTTGGGGTGTTAAAATCCAGCCCTGACTGTCTGGGCTCAGACACGGAGAATGTGTGATCAGTAATTTACAGTCTCTTTTCCCTTCTGTGTTTTACAGTGAATTTGCTGGCGATTGTGATCCTGTCCCGGGGAAAGTGCGGGCTCTCCACCTGCACCACTCGCTACCTGGTGGGCATGGCAGCGGCGGATCTCCTGGTCATTGTCACTGAGGTCATACTGTGGCGGATCAATGGTTATTATTTCCCAATGTGTTTCCTGGACATCATCCCTGTGTGTAATGTTATCATTGTCCTGACGTATGCAGCCACAGACTGTTCTGTCTGGTTCACCGTCACTTTCACCTTTGATCGATTTGTGGCCATTTGTTGCCAGAAGCTGAAAACGAAATATTGCACCGGGAAAACTGCGGCTGTGGTTCTGGCAACAACTGGCATTCTGCACTGTTTAAAAAACGTTCCCAACTACTTTACATTTCAACCCGCGGAGATAATCGACAATGTGCCGTGGTTCTGTGTCACAATCCCAAACTATTTTACTGAGCCCGGGTGGGTGGGATTTGAATGGTTTGCTAAGTTTTTAACCCCATTGCTCCCATTCGCTTTAATTTTGTTGCTCAACGCTCTGACCATCAGACACATTTTAGTGGCCAGTCGGGTCCGTAAGGGACTGAGGGGTGAGAGCAAGGGAGAGAATGGCAGAGACCCAGAGATGGAGAGCAGAAGGAAGTCTGTGATTTTACTCTTCACCGTATCCGGCAGCTTCATACTGCTGTGGCTGGTCTATGTTATAGATTTCTTATATTATAACATTACAGGAAGCACTGATTACACTGATTCTTTATATATCTTTCAACAAGTCGGAGTTATGCTGCTGAATTTAAGTTGCTGCACAAACACAATTATTTATGGGGTGACCCAGTCCAAGTTCAGAGAGCAGTTGAAGAGGGCGTTGAAATATCCGCTTACCTCAATTATTCAATTCATTAATAATCAGAAATAACTGAGCGCAGCCCAGAGGCGGCTCCCAGTGTTTCCAGCCCAGGAATGTAAGATTCAGCCCCAGACTGCCACCCACTGAATCACACCAGCAATCGCTGGAGATCTGAAGATACAGCCAGCGGCGGGGCGAGCACTGTGTTTAGGACTCGGCGCTGTTTCTGACTGACATTTCCCACATTGTCTTTCGGGACAGGACCACTAGTTTGCTGCTTTCACTCTGAGCTCTTCTGTAAAGTGTCCCTTCAGCGATTGAGGGCAGCAATTCATTCGCAGCTTCCAGAGTAAGAGCCTGGTCAATAGGTAGGCAGACAGAGCTGAGCTGAGCTGCAGTTCAGAGGATTATATTACCTGGAATATACAGCACACAAACAGGCCATTCGTCCCAGTCAGTCTGTGCTGGTGTTTATCCTCCATATCATTCTCCTCTCATTGCATCTACCTCATCTCAGTCTCTCAGAATATCTTTATATTCCCCTTTCTTGCATTTACTGGTGTAGTTTCATTCTGAAATAATCTAAACTATTTTCCTCAAGCACTTCCTGCGGTAGTAACATAGAAGATAGGAGCAGGAGTAGGCCATTCGTCCTCTCGAGCCTGCTCCGCCATTCGATGAGATCATGGCTGATCATCCAAACTCAGCACCCTGTACCTGCCTTCTCCCCATTTCCCTTGATACCTTTAGCTTTAAGAAATATATCTAACTCATTCTTGAATATATTTAATGACTTGGCCTCAACTACATTCTGTGGTAGAGAATTCCACAGGTTCACCACTCTCTGGGTGAAGAAATTCCTCCTCATTTCTGTCCTAAATGGCTTACCCATTATCCTTAGATTATGACCCCTGGTTCTGGACTCTCCGACCATCGGGAACATTCTTCCTGCATTTAGTTTGTCCAGACCTGTCAGAATTTTATATGTTTCGATGAGATCCCCTCTCATTCTTCTATACACCAGCGAGTATAAGCCCAATCGACCCAATCTCTCCTCATATGTCATTCCTGCCATCCCAGGTATCAGCCTTGTGAATCTTCGCTGAACTCCTTCCATGGCAAGAACATCCTTCCTCAGATAAGGCGACAAAAACTGCACACAGTACTCAAGGTGTGGTCTCACCAAGGCCCTGTACAACTGCAGCAGGACATCCCTGTTCCTAAACTCAAACCCTTTCGCTATGAAGGCGAACATACCATTTGTCTTCTTCACCGCCTGCTGCACCTGCATGCTTACTTTCAGCGACTGGTGCACAAGGACACCCAGGTCTCGTTGCACTCCCCATTCTCCAACTCTATTTCCATTCAGATAATAGTCTGCCTTTCTGTTTTTGACACCAAAGTGGATAACACGCTAATATCTTATGCGGGACCTTATCAAAAGCCTTTTGAAAGTCCAAATACACCAGCTCTACTGGTTCTCCCCTATCTATTTTCCCAGTTACATCCTCAAAAAATTCCAGTAGATTAGTCAACCACGATTTACCTTTTGTAAATCCATGTTGACATTGTCCGATCCTGTCACTGTTTTTCAAGTGCTCAGCTATTACATCCTTTATAATGGCCTCTTTCACATCTCCGATTGTAACCGCTCCACCATTGGCGGCTGTGCTTTCAGCTGCCTGGGCCCTAAGCTCAGGAATCCCCTCCCTGAACCTCTCTGCTTCCCTAAATCTCCCTCCTCCTTTAAGATGCTGCTGAAAACTTACCTCTTTGACTAAGCTTTTAGTCATCTTCCCTAATATCTCCTTATGTGGCTCAGGGTCAGGTGTTGTTCAATAACGCTCACGTGAATCGCTTGGGTCATTTTACTATGTAAAAGGCTTTATATAAATATAAGAAGTTGATGTTGTAAGTATTTTTTGCACTTTCTCCAGTTCTTCTTTGACCTTTTTATATTATGGAGACCATAACTATACACAGTTCTCTAAGTGTGACCTGACCCCGGTCCTATACATTTTTAATACAATTTACAAAGTATTTACAGCACAGAGACAGGCCATTCGACTCAAAATGTTCATGTTGATATCCATGCTCCACACGACCCTCCACCCACCCAACTTCATCTAACCCAGTCAAAATATCGTTCCATTCCTTTCCCCCTCATGTGCTTGTCTCGCTACCCCTTAAATGTCTCTCTGCTATTCGCATCAACTGCTCCTTGTAGTAGCGAGCTCCACATTCTGAACACTCATTTGGTAAAAAGTTTTCTCCTGAATTTCCCTGTTAGATTTATTAATGACTATCTTAAATCTATGGCCCCGAGTTCTAGTCTCTCCTGAAAGTGGAAAAACCTTCTCTAATCTACCCTATGAAACACTTTCATAATCTCAAAGAACTCTGTCTGATTATCCCTCAGTCTTCACTTTCCTAAAGATAAGAGCTCCAGCCTGTTCAGTCTTTCCTGACAGGTATAACCTTTCAGTTCTGGTATCATTCTAGTAAATACTGTTTGTACCTTCACCAGCCCCTCTATGTCCTTTTTATAAGAGGGAGACCATGTTGACAGTACTCAAAGTGTGGTCTAACCAAGGTTCCATACAGATTTAACATAACTTCTATTCTTTACAATTCTATCCCTCTGGAAATGAACCCCAGTGCTTTCTTTGTTTTTATGGCCTTATCAACCTGCATTGCAACTTTTAGTGATTTATATAACTGAACTCTCACACCACTCAGTCCCTCAACCTCGTTTACAACTTATTTTTCAAGGAGTAGTGACCTCCGTATTCTTCCTTTTAAAATGCACTACCTCACATTTCTCTATATGAGGTTCATTTGCCAGTTACACGCCCATTCTGCCAGTTTAATAGCGTCTTCCTGGATTGTGTCGCAGTCCTCCTCTGTATTAAGTATAAACCCACATTTGGGTGGCATCCACAATGTTTGAAATTGCACTTCCGATTCCTGAGTCCTAATTGTTTAAGTAAATGGTGAACAAAAGTTTTCCCAGCACCGATCCTTGTGAAACACCACTTCCCACCATTGGCCAACTTCACTTCTTTTGAATTCTATCGCCTTCGAAATAAACCCCAATTCATTGTTAGCATTTTAATTGCTTTGCTGTCCTGTGATACTGCTATTAATTATTTGTTCACCTGTAGCCCTAGAGCCATTTGCTTTTCTGCCACGTTCAGTTTCTTATTTTCTAAGGTATCGATGATTTTAGAATCATGGAATGATACAGCACAGAAGGAGGCCATTCAGCCCACCGTACCTGTGCCGGCTGTTGGTAGAGCTATCCAATTAAGACCACTCCTCTGCTCTTTCCACAGTATTTTTTTTTATCTCAAGTATTTTTCCAAATCCCCTTTGAAAGTTACTATTGAATCTGCTTCCACCGCCCTTTCAGGCAGCGCATTCCAGATCACAACAACTCGCTGTGTAAAGCAAAAGCTTCCTCATGTTGTCTTGGGTTATTTTGCCAATCACATTAAATCTGTGTCATCTGGTTACCGACCCCACTGCCACTGAAAACAGTTGCTCCTTAATTACTCTATTAAATCTATTTAGGCTTTTGAACACTTCTATCAAATCTGCTCTTAACTTTCGCTGCTCCAATCAGAACAACCCCTGCTTGTCAAGTCTATCCACATAACTGAAGTCCCTTGTCTCTGGTACCATTCTAGTAAATCTCTTCTGCACACGCTCCAAGGCCTTGACATTTTCCTTAGGTGTGGTGCCCAGAATTGGACACAATATTCCACCTGAAGCCTAATCAGTGCTTTATAATGTTTTCGCATAACTTCCTTGCCCTTGTACTCTACTGCTTATTAATAAAGCGAAGGATCCCAAATGCTTTATTAACATACTTCGCAAATTGTCCGGCCACCTTCAAAGATTAATGTACATACATGCCTAGGTCCCTCTGTTCCTGCACTCCCTTTAAAATTGTACCATTTAGTTCACATTGCCTCTTCTCATTTTTCACTTCACAACTCTCTGTGTTCAATAGAATCTGTGAAGTGTCTGCCTAATTGAATCAGAGTTCGGGCTATGCTGTAAGCAAAGGGATTGGATTCGGAAAGAAACGCCATCAGAGAAGTGTAGGATCATGTCAGGGACGTATCTGAAGCTCTCGAACCCTCCAGCCTGAGGAACAGTTTATAAGGGTAAAGACCCAGCCAAATGTTCTTGGCATTTAGATTCTTGCTTTCGGCTCCAATTATATTTTATTCTGTTATTGCAAGATATTCCAGTAAACTGAGTAAGGAGATAACTTTATATGCAGGAATGAGGGTCAGTTAGAAGGTATTGCATGAATGACTTTTTAACCGGAGGTCAGCCATGATCATATTGAATGGTGGAGCAGGATCGAAGGGCCGAATGGCCTACTCCTGCTCCTATTTCTTATGTTCTGTTGTTGACCAGTCAGTCTACGTCCTCCTGAAGTCTGTTACTATCCTCCTCATTGTGTACTACATTTCCGAGTTTTGATGCCCTGTATACCCAACTCTAGGTCATTAAAAAATATCAAACATAACACTCGTCCTAATACCAACCCTTGCGGAACACCACTGTATACTTCACTCCAGTCTGAAAAACAACCGGTCACCATTACTCTCTGCTTTCTGACCCTTAGCCAATTTGGTATCCATGGTGCCCTGTACCATTAATCACATGGGCTACAATTTCATGACCAGGTATGTCACGTGGTACTTTGTCAAACGCTTTTTGAAAGTCCATATACACAACATCAACCGCACTACCCTCATGATGTTTAAATTTTCCTACCAAAGTGCATCACCTCGAATTCATCTATGTTAAAGTTCACTTGACACTTAACTGCGCAGTCTGTATGGTTTCTAATGTCTATTGTGAGATGTCATCTAGAGAAATGTCTTTTCAATTTTGGAAGCAAAGCATCAGTGTTCTGAATAAAAAACAATAATAATGAATAAAGGCAGCCATCTAAAACTGTGTGTGGTTTTGGAATTTAATCAGAAAATCTGAGGATTTATTGCAGAGTAATCTCCTGGCTTGTCCCTTTGTACCACTGCTTTGCAAAGAAGTTGGTGAAGATATTATTTATTTCAAATAACAGAACTGCTCTCCTGTATTCTTCAGCCTCACTTTGTGACTTTCGAAATCTATTTATGCATCGAACATCCGAATCTCCTCCCCACCCCACCTAATATCCTCAGATCCTCCCCACCTCACCTAATATCCTCAGCTCCTCCCCTCCCCACCTAATATCCTCACCACCCCCCACCCCACCTAATATCCTCAGCTCCACCCCATCCCAACTAATATCCTCAGCTCCTCCCCACCCCACATAATATCCTCAGCTCCTCCCCAACCCACCTAATATCCTCAGATCCTCCCCACCCCACATAATATCCTCAGCTCCTCCACACACCACCTAATATCCTCAGCTCCTCCACACCCCACCTAATATCCTCAGCTCCTCCCCACCCCACCTAATCTCCTCAGCTCCACTCCATCCCAATTAATATCCTCAGCTCCTCCCCACCCCACCTAATATCCTCAGCTCCTCCCCACCCCACCTAATATCCTCAGCTCCACTCCATCCCAATTAATATCCTCAGCTCCTCCCCACGCCACATAATATCCTCAGCTCCTCCCCACCCCACCTAATATCCTCAGCTCCTCCCCACCTCACCTAATATCCTCAACTCCTCCCCACATCACATAATATCCTCAGCTCCTCCCCACCTCACCTAATATCCTCAGCTCCACCCAACCTCGCCTAATCTCCTCAGCTCCTCCCCACCCCACCTAATATCCTCAGCTCCTCCCCACCCCACCTAATATCCTCAGCTCTTCCCCACCCCACCTAATTTCCTCAGCTCCTCCCCACCTCACCTAAGATCCTCAGCTCCTCCCCTCCCCACCTAATATCCCCACCACCCCCCACCCCACCTAATATACTCAGCTCCTCCCCACCCCACCTAATATCCTCAGCTCCTCCCCACCCCACCTAATTTCCTCAGCTCCACCCCAGCTCACCTATATCCGCAGCTCCACCCAACCTCACCTAATATCCTCAGCTCCTCCCCACCACACCTAATATCGGCAGCTGCTCCCAAATCCACCTAATATCTGAAGAGATCGCAAAGTCTCTGTTTGAAGAATGTACTCAGTCGAGAATATTTTGTGGACTTTATGGGATTTTTCTGAGGGTATTTTCCCTGTGATGGGCTCACCCTGTGGAAATTTGTGAAAAACTGGTTTATTAAAACTCCAGAGAACGCAACGCAGTTGGGTGTGACAAAACAACTGTCAGTCATTCAGAATATGCAAAAGCACTTCTCACCTCCATCTCAGAAGAGAAGCAGAACAATGAACCCACTAGCCTAGCCAGCCGAAGAGGAGGCAGTTTTTCCCAACAAAAAGACCGAAATATATCCCAGACTTAGGGCCATTAGTCCAATCGCGGAATACTCATGGGTCTGAGGATGACCCCATCACTGATTAAGCACCGGAGTGCTTAGAAACAAAATGATTTTAAAAATTGGATCAATAGATAGGGGTAGCGAGACACCTATAAAGATAAACCCTTTCCCACCTTTCTCTCTCTCTCTCTCGCTCTCGCCCCAACAAGCTCGACCTAACAAGAAGTACCGCAGGAAGAAGCAGCTAAGTGGAGCGATCGAGACCGACTGTGTGTGTGTGGTGGTAAGCATGGTCTCGAGTGTCTCAAGCCGGTAACCAGAGGGCTTAGAGTTTTTCTCAGAAGTGAATCTTTTTGCCTATTCCGAGGGTGGGAGCTTCGTTTGGTTCTCCAGGAGAAGGGGCTTATGCGACTGGGTAATTCGTTGTTAGGGGTGGAATTAGAGTCCACCATAGCAACAAGGGAATTACTGCTTGTCATAGTCCTCAGTTTTGGAATGTATGTATGCTGTTTGTAACCCTGATTATATTCTCCACAGAGACAGTGATTTCGTTTAGTAGTGCACGTTTTAGCCAGTGTATGTGAGACCAAATAAATATAAGTTTGATTTTTCGCTGAAGCATTCCTGTCCATGACTTATTTAATTTACACTCTGAATAATAATTCCTGTGTATAGAACTTTCGTAAGGCGGGGGCGATTCGAACCGTCCGTCTAGAAATTGGGCTCGGATCAAAAAACACTAACATCTCTTTGCGACCGCGGCAGGACCTGGGTTAAAGGAGTGTAATTCAGTCATGGACAGTGCTTCTGGCGAAAGATCCCAAATGGAGGAAAGGATTTCTTCATATGAGTTTAAGAAGATTAACGTCACTAAGAAGTGGGTGCTAGGCTTGTTGCGTGCTGAGCATCCGGTGGACGCAGCGGCAGAATGGACGGAGGGCATGGAGCAGAGGCGCAGCATTGAAAAGGCGATATGGCTCGTCTGTCTACAAAGACAAGTCCAACTGCTAGATAAGCAGGTTGCGACGTTAGAGGCAGAGCTCAGGGAGTCCGAGGCACAGTCAGACGGAAGGGCTGTAGTAGGGATCAGGTTATGCACGGAGTTAAGGGATGAGAAGCAGGGAAAAATAAGCCAGGAGACAACCTTCCGTAACCATAAGGAGTTCCTGCAATGCCAGGTAACTGAGGCAAAGGGGAACGAGAGGGTGGTTAGGGAGGAGAACGCTCGCTTGTCGAGTGAGGTAAAGGTGCTGGGAGAGCAGTTGAAGGATATTCAGGTGGCATACAGAGTCGCCAGCGCTGGAGGGTTTGATACGGGTAATCATGGTCCTGGCCAGGAGCAGAACCGGAATTTGACCAATGCTCTATCTAAGGCCAAAGGGATGGTCTGCTTGGTAGCTCCGGGAATGGCCCGGGTAGATGAGGAAGAGCAGCAGGGAGATAAGGGGGACTGTGAGGCAGAGGAGGACGCTCGACCACCGCCCGAAGTGCCGGGACCAGGACCCATGTGCCCTGTCCGGCAGCGGAATACGGTGCGACCGTAGATGGTCAAGAGCAAGGAGCACTGCAGAGTGACTTCGTGGACCCGTATACGACCCCCCAGCTGCAGGCAATGGTCTCCAACCTGACCAAACTGACCAGCACAGGGGACCCATCTGTCCATTTTACGGATGTGGAGCAGGTGGGGGGGATCAATAATTGTAACCAAGCTGAGACAGACAAACTACTTCTATTTTCCCTGGATAGTAGGTTGTACCAGTCGCTCTCAGCGGGTAGCAAGAGGGGGCAGGGTACGTTAGAGGGGATAAAGGATGACATCCTAGAGGCTATGGGCCTCAATGATGGAAGTCCCTTCTCCCGAGTGGAAAGGACACTGCAGTCAGCTGGGGAGGCACCGCAGGCTTTCGCGGACAGGCTTTGGCCCGTCTACCGGAGTGCCTGTGCGGGGGTGCCCGACCGGGAGCAGCTGCAGGGGGAGCCTAGGGCTCATTGGCTGAGGACCTTGGTGGCAAACAAACTGCCCAGAATCAAGGCCAAAGCAGAGGGGTGGTTCGATTCCAGGGATCCCCAGACCACACAAATGAGTGTGATCCGGCAGTTAACGCACACTTTTAAGAATGGTAGGGGTGAGGATGACAAACCGAAGGGCAGAGTACACGAGTTAAAGCCTAGTGGAGGCAACGTTAGAAGAGAGTGGCGCCAGGAAGGGGGTAGCTTAGAGAAGAAGCAGGGTTGTTATGGATGCGGGAGTAAAGGGCACTGGTGGCATAGTGGTTAGCACTGGTGCCTCACAGCGCCAGGGACCCGGGTTCGAATCTGACCTCGGGTGACTGTCTGTGTGGAGTTTGCACATTCTCCCCGTGTCTGCGTGGGTTTCCTCCGGGTGCTCCGGTTTCCTCCCACAGTCCAAAAATGTGCGGGTTAGGCTGATTTGGCTATGATAAATTGACCCTTAGTGTTAGGGGGGGGATTAAATATGTGGGGTTATGGGGATAGGATGGGATATGTTAGGGGGAATTAAATACGTGGGGTTACGGGGGTCGGGTGGGATATGTGTACTGTGGGGATTAAAGCAGGGACAGGGTACTGGATTTGGATGATCAGCCATGATCGTATTGAATGGTGGAGCAGGCTCGACGGGCCGAATGCCCTACTCCTGCTCCTAGATTCTATGTTTCTATGTTTCTATGAAAGACTGCCCAGTCTCTGACAAAAGGAGCGGGAAAGGGGATCCTCCAGCGCCAGTGCAGAAAGCCGCAGCTGTGGCAGGAAGCAGCAGTGATCCGTTCGCGGTATTAGTGGCTGCTCTCCGCGCACTCTTTCCGGCAGGGCAGGGTAGGGTGGATGCAGCAGCGGGCAGCGAACTCCCATCCGCCCCAAACAATCCCGACCCATGACTAGGGGCTTCTCAGCCCGTTTACCTGTGCCCACTAAGTTATGATGCTTGGAAGAGACCGTGCGTGAAGATGGGAGTGGAGAAGGTGCAAGGGACCTATCTGCTGGACACTGGAGTTTCAAGCACCATTGTCTATGCGGATAACCCGACCACATCACCTCTATCAAGCGGGGTTCCATATAACTTAATAGGGTTCACCGGGAACAAACAAGCTGGGTCTTTCTCCATCTCGCTAGCCATCGATCTGGGTACACTCCATATGGAGTGGAAATGTGTCCTGATGCGGTGGGGGCGGGAGGGAATAGGCATTTTGGGGGCAGACTTCATACTGGCCCACAAGATATTGGTGGATTTCCGGAATCACTGTCTTTGGGGCGCAGTGTGCACGGGAAAGGAGGAGGAGGTGGTAGTTATACCAGGGAAGCAAGGCAAGGGAACCGTGTGTACGATGAAGCCCAAGGGTAGTTATGACCTTGAACTTTTCGTTACTTCTACCCCGGCGGAGTACATAGCAGATGTACGAGCCAACCTCGCGGCATTCGCTACACACAAGCACGACTGTGGGAGGGTAATAGGGGTGGAGGTCAGAGTAGAAGGAGATCCCATGGCCCGACCACAGAAACAGTACAACTTCCCCAGAGAGGCAGAGGCGGATTTAGAGATGGCATTGGGATCATTGATTGAGCAGGTTGTGTTGAGACCCATAGCGACCCATGTGAACTCTCGGATTTGGCTGGTTAGGAAACCGGTCAATTCGTGGAGAGCCACTGTGGACTATCGGGTTCATAAAGAACATCCCAGCCTGTGCCCCCACCATTGCAGCCATAGCCGACCTGATCGGGAGTATCCCAGCATCCGCGAAAACATTCACGGTGCTGGACATTTCAAAACGGATTCCGGTCGATCCCTCTGAAAAGGGAGGACCAGTATAAATTCGCATTCACTTTGAAGGGTCAGCAGTACACATGAACCTGCCTTCCCCAAGGGTTTCATAACAGCCCTTCTATTTTCCACCAATATATGGCCAACTGTTTAAAAGGGTTCAGCAGACCGCAGCGGCTTGTGCAGTACGTGGACGATCTGCTTTTGTTCTCCAACGAGGGGGAAGAGCATGGCCCCCTCTCGGCTGAGCTGCTGAGTCTGTTAACGGAAGCTGGGTTCAAGGTTAATCCCAAGAAAGCACAGATCGGCCAGCAGGACGTAAAATTCCTCAGGCAGACCATACGTGCTGGGGAGAGGGCCATCGATGAGGCGAAAAGGAAGGCGGTACAGGAGTTATGACTCTATGGGGTAGAAATTAGGTCGCGCCCCATTTGGGGCGCAAATATCGTCTGGACGCAAATATTAGCACCTGGCGCTAATTATCGGCACTGACTGGAAACTTCACTTTTACCGCCCCGGGAGGTGAGTGGAGCGCTAAAGCAGGCGCTGCACACCTGTCTTAAGGCGCAAAGGCCAAGGAGTGAGGCGCTAACTCAGAGCGCTGGCGAAGCTCATGTAATGTCAGTCAGCAATGGAACACACACACAATGGCACGGGCCAGTTCTTAAAGGGGATGGTTAATCTTGCATTCCATCCACATCCTGTTCATTGCAGCCTTGAATCTCGGCCTGGAGAGACTTGCACATCAAATGTGCTGGAAAGAACAATGGAGAGTACCAGGCAAAGAGCTCAGAGTGCAGCTCCCACAGTCTCTGCTAAATCGATACAAGGAAGGGCAAATCAAAATGAACCTGCAAAGTGCTGCTCAGTACCCAAAACTCCTTCACACAACATTGAATCTCTCCAGAAGTCTCTCCCTCTCTCTCTCAGAATGCGTAGTTCAAAAATGCCACCAACAATAAAAGACAGGAAGAGGCCCCCTTTAAATAGCGCCCCCCCCAGCCCCACAGCGATTGATAGCGTTCCTGTCTTCTGGTCGTTGCTAGTGTCAGGCGGTAAGGCAGGGGGCGCCACTCAATTTCTGCTCCGGGGCGCCACAAGGGCGTTGCACCATGGAATGACGTCACAATCTGCGCTCGCAGGTGATCGCAGCGGTAAAGTTTAGCGCCGCCGCACAATGTCTAGTTAAGTTCCCGAGCGGCGCAAACATCGCTGCGCCCGGGCGTTAGCGGCTTTGCGCCCCATTAGCGCCCTCTTAAGGCGCTAACGGGAGGCGCAACCAACTGAATTTTTACCCCTATGACTCTAAAGGAAGGGATGGTTTTCAGAGGGGATCAGTGGGTAGTTCCGCAGCAGCACCGGAGAGAATACATTCAGTTGGCCCACGAGGGTCCAGGAGCGGGGTAGCCCGGGCCGGAGACCACCTGGCAACGGGTGAAACAGGCCGGGTGGTGGCCGCAACTGAGGGAGGAATTCCGCGACTTCTGCGTGGATTGCTTGGTGTGTGTTGCAAATAACCTTGACTCACAAAAAAGGAAGGTATCCATGGGACACAATAGGATGGTGGAGGGACATTGGCAGTCCATACAGCTCGATTATATCGGACCGCTGCCCACCTCGCAGGGGGGTTACAAGTGCTGCCTGATCCTGGTGGATGTGTTCCCTAAATGGGTAGAAGCCTTCCCATGCCGAACAGCCACAGCTTTGTGGACCGCAAGAATTCATTCGGAAGATCAGCCATGAACTCATTAAATGGCGGAGCAAGCTCGAGGGGCCGAATGGCCTACTCCTGCTCCTATCTTCTATGATGCTATGCTTCTATGATCCTAGTGAGAGAAGTGTTCTCTAGGTGGGGGCTACCACGGTATGTGGAGTCCGATCAGGGGAGTCACTTCACAGGGGCAGTCATGCAGGCGACTCTGAAGATGCTAGGTGTAGAGGGTAAATGGCACGTCGCACACAACCCGCAGTCATCGGGGATTGTGGAGCGGATGAATAGGACCATCAAGGAAAGGTTATGGAAGGAGACGGGAGACTCGCCTAGAAAAAGGGCGGTTGTCTTGCCGTTAGTTGTCATGGGGGTCTGAGCCAGCCCGTCTAGAAGCACAGGGTATTCCTAGCATGAGCTCGTGACTGGCAGGGTCATGAGAACGCCCTGCCATGTACTGGCCCCGGTTCTCACGGAAGGTCAGTTGAGAGAGGTGAACCGGGACAGGTTTGTTAAGAATTTGTTTGAGCATCTCAGACAGACCCATTGGCAGGCTGCCAGTAACATGGGGAAGCAACATCGTAGAAATCGTTTATTGCTTGAGCCTCAGAGGCACCACGAGTGGAAGGTCGGAGATCAAGTAATGGTTAGAAACTTCGCCAGGGTAGGGACTTTTGAACCGCTATACATGGGACCGCACAGTATCTTTGATAGGGCTAGTCCGATGGTATATGCGGTCAAAATGCCTCGACGCACTAAGTGGTCCCATATCAATCAGTGCAAGTTTTTCAACCCCGGGGAAAGAGCTGATAAGAGGAGGAAACAGCAGGGAGTGGTGAGCTGCGCTACAGGTGTGGGTCTCCAGCCCATAATCTGGGACCGTGAGGAGCCCACAGAGGGACCAGTTGTTCCGCCTGTGGGGGCAGGAGTGAGAAGGAGTGCCAGGATCCCACGGCCGAGGGTGCCGTGGACGCCTCCTTACACACCGTTGAACGAAGGAAGCCGGAGTCGTAGTCGGCCCAGGGTCGAGGAGACCTAGTGTGGGCTCCCGGAGACAGGTGGCGCTGTACATAAGTTCTTTCTCTCCTGTCTGTTGCCTTAGCTTGTCTGTATAGTTTGGATTTACATGTATGCTGTGGATACCAATTGTAATCGTGTGTAGCTGTGTCTGGACAGGTGAGGCATCACCCAAGGACAACGTTGCATTCTGTGTCTTTTCAGGGAACGCCTAAGAACAAGATGATATCAGCCATGGTAGTCCTGATCGTCATGATTGAAGCCAGCGAGAGTCACAGGGGCAACACTGAGGAATCAGTTATCTTCGGCTGCGCCGGCGGAGACGGACCGACTGTGACCACTGGAGGTGGCTCGAAGGATGGGGCGAGCGTCTATCTCCACGAGGGATTATGGCCTGGATGGCTGGGGTCGAATTCCACCCGGTATTCCAGCCATGACAAGTTCACCTATGGTGAAGCGTCCATCCCATGCCCGAGAATAGGGGTTACCACCTTCCGGGTTAGGGTAACAGAGGGCAAACGGGTGTGCGTTAGCTGTAGGGGACACATTCCACTGGGAAGGTGGTGGTGGCTCAGGAAACTGAGCGTGGATACAGGGGACCAGACAGCTGACTGGGAAATACTAAGTAATGACAAGGGTTCTCAGGGAGGAGTGAATGTGTGTTGGGATAAGTGGAGGGAATGCGAGGAAGGGATATATGTGTGTATATGGGGGTCGGAAAAGATCTGCCTAGCGGCTGTGTCGATTGCGTTTAGCAGGCGATGACAGGACGCCGGGGGTGGGATCGTTTGGGATCGGAGTGTGGACTCCTGTGTGATCCCAATACCCCCGAACACCATCAACGTCACAGAGCTCATCTCATACACCAGGAAGCCCCCGCCCAGAGCCCCGACGGTACAGACGTCTGTAGATGGGTGTCCCACCACCACCAGGGGTCCAGGGAATGGGTTGGTGTTAATCCGGACTGACAAAGTGTTGTTTCAGAACGTGCTCTACGCCGTGGCATCCGTGACCCTGAACCTGACTGAAGCCCATCTGCCTGTGTGGTGTCCAAGGAAGACGGAGAAGCTTTATGAAGCTCTGTTAAAAGCGATGTTTCAGGATATTTTATGAACTGGACTATGGAAATGTAGAGAAAGAACAGCTTTATAATCTGAAAGTTGGGGATGGTGTGGGGTCCGGGAGGCAGAGAAGAGGGACCTGGAACAATTCCTTTTCTGCCGGAACATCTCACTGAGTTAATAAAGACCGTTGAACTCTCCCAGAAACATTTTTACACTTTGGAGCAAAAGACAGTAGAAGTGGGTGAGGAGATGAAGGGGATTGTCTCGCCACCATGGTGGGACATCGGTCTGAGTATAGAGATTCCTCCCTGGATCCGCATCTGTTCCCATGCATTAGTTATCATACAATTGTTCCTTGTAAGCTACTTGTTCTACACCAGCAGCAGGTGATGGAGCCAGATGCTCCGAGCGCGGTGGCAAGGGGTGTTAGATCGATCCGGAAAGGTGTCATTGATTTATGTTGATGATGGTTTCTCCCTGCAAAACTTGTAATGTACCAAGGTTCTGTAAGCAAGTGTACAGTATTCTGGTTATAGCTTTACACTCTGTATTGTGTGATGTGCCCTGTTGTATTTTTGTAATGTGTTACCACCTGTCAATGCTGTACTGTGTGATGTGCGCGGTTGTATTTTTGTAATGTGTTACCACCTGTCAATGCTGTACTGTGTGATGTGTGCTGTTGTATTTTTGTAATGTGTTACCACCTGTCAATGCTGTACTGTGTGATGTGTGCTGTTGTATTTTTGTAATGTGTTACCACCTGTCAATGCTGTACTGTGTGATGTGTGCTGTTGTATTTTTGTAATGTGTTACCACCTGTCAATGCTGTACTGTGTGATGTGCGCTGTTGTATTTTTGTAATGTGTTACCACCTGTCAATGCTGTACTGTGTGATGTGCGCGGTGACTTTTTGGTAACCTCCTGTGGATCTTATTAATGTTCTGTATTTTGACATGAAGTCTGTCGGTGGGAATTGGAACCCAGCCATTTGAATGTGTTCAGAAGCCGTTTCGCTGATGTTTTGACTCGGTAGAAGGGAACTATGACACGCAGTAAGGGGGAACAGTTCTGGGGTTAAAATGTAAAATCAGAGAAACAGCTTCACTTGCGGGAGACTTTGGCCTTTGCTCTCTCGTCGAGTGATGCTTTGTGGAAAGAAAAACATCAAACGGGGGACTGAAGAGATCAGAAAGTCTCTGTTTGAAGAATGTACTCAGTCGAGAATATTTTGTGGATATTATGGGATTTTTCTGAGGATATTTTCCCTGTGATGGGCTCACCTGGGCAGATATGTGAAAAAGTGGTTTGTTGAAACTCCAGAGAACGCATGGCAGTTGGCTGTGACGAAAGAACTGTCAGTCATCCAGAATATGCAAAAGCACTTCTCACCTCCATCTCAGAAGAGAAGCAGAGCAATGAACCCACTGGCCTAGCCAGCCGGAGAGGAGCCAATTTTTCCCAACACAAAGACCGAATTATGTCCCAGACTTAGGGCCATTAGTACAAACACGGAGTACACATGGGTCTGATGATGAACCCTAACTGATTAAGCACCGGAGTGCTTAGAAACAAAATGATTTTAAAGATTGACGAGAAAGATAGGGGTAGCAAGACTCCTATAAAGATAGATCCTTTCCCACCATCTCTCTCTCTCTCTCTGTCTCGCTCTCGCCCCAACAAGATCGAACTACCAAGAAGTACCAGAGGAAGAAGCATCTAAGTGGAGCGATCGAGACTGACTGCGTGTGGGGGCAAGCATGGTCTCGAGTGTCCCAAGCCGGGAACCAGAGGGATCAGAGTTTTTCTCAAAAGTGAAGCTTTTAGGCTATTCCGAGGGTCGGGTCTTCCTTTGGTTCAGCCAGGCGAAGGGGCTTATGCGACTGGGTAATTCGTTGGTAGGGGTGGAATGAGAGTCCTCAGTTTTGTACTGTATGTATGTTGTTTGTAACCTGGATTTTATTCTCCACAGAGACAGTGATTTCGTTTAGTAGTGCATGTTTTAGCCAGTGTATGTTAGACCAAATAAATATAAGTTTGATTTTTCACTGAAGCATTCCTGTCCGTGACTTATTTCATTTACACTCTAAATAATACTTCCCGGGTATAGAACTTTCGTAAGGCGGGGGCGATTCGAACCGTCCATCTAGAAATTGGGCTATGATCAAAAAACACTTACATAGGGAAACGGTGTTAGGGAAATTGATGGGATTGAAGGCCGATAAATCCCCAGGGCCTGATAATCTAAATCATAGAGTATCTGAGGAAGTGCCCCAAGAAATAGTAGATGCATTGCTGATTATCTTCCAAAATTCTATCGACTCTGGTACAGTACCCATGCATTGGAGGATAGCTAATGTAACCCCACTATTTAAAAAAGATGGTCGAGAGAAAATAGGGAATTATAGATCAGTAAGTCTGACATCGGTAGTGGGAAAAATGCTTGAGTCCATTATAAAAGATGTAATAGCAGAGCACTTGGAAAACAGTGACAGGATCGGACAAATCCAACATGGATTTACAAAAGGTAAATCATGCTTGACTAATCTACTGAAATTTTTTGAGGATGTAACTGGTAGAATAGATAAGGGAGAAACAGTGGATGTGGTGTATTTTGACTTTCAGAAGGCTTTCGATAAGGTCCCGCATAAGAGATTAGCAAGCAAATTTAAAGCACATGGGACTGGGGGTAAGGTACTGCCTTGGATAGATAACCGGTTGCCAGACAGGAAGCAGAGAGTTGGAATAAACGGGTCTTTTTCCGAGTGGCAGGCAGTGACTAGTGGGGTACCGCAGGGATCGGTGCTAGGACCCCAGCTATTCACAATATATATAAATGATCAAGACGAGGTAACTAGCTGTAATATCTCCAAGTTTGTAGACGACATAAAGCTGTGTGTGTGTGTGTGTGCTGTGAGGAGGATGCAGAGAAACTCCAGTATGATTTGGACTGTTTGGGTGATTGGACAGATGCTTGGCAAATGCAGTATAATATAGATAAATGCGAGGTTATCCACTTCAGTGGCAAAAACAGGAAGGCAGATTATTATATGAACGGCAATAGATTGGGAAAAGGGGAAGTGCAACGAGACCTGGGCGTCCTTGTGCACCAGTCGCTGAAGGTAAGCATGCAGGTGCAGCAGGCGGTTAAGAAGGCAAATGGTATGATGGCCTTCACAGCGAGACGATTCGAGTACAGGAACAAGGAGGTCTTGCTGCAGTTGTATAGGGCCTTGGTGAGACCACACCTTGAGTATTGTGTGCAGTTTTGGTCGCCTTATCTGAGGAAGGATGTTCTTGCCATGGAGAGAGTGCAGCGAAGATTTACCAGACTGATACCTGGGATGGCAGGAATGACATATGAGGTGAGATTGGGTCGATTAGGCTTATATTCGCTAGAGTTTAGAGAATGAGAGTGGATCTCATTGAAAATTATAAAATTTTAACAGGACTAGACAGACTAGATGCAGGAAGGATGTTCCCGATGGCGGGGGAGTCCAGAACCAGGGGTCACAGACTAAGGATAAGGGATGAGGATGAGGACTGAGATGAGGAGGAATTTCTTCCTCCAGAGAGTGGTGAACCTGTGGAATTCACTACCACAGAAGGTAGTAGAAGACAATTCATTAAATATATTCAAGAAGGAGCTAGATATATTTCTTAATGCTAAAGGAATCAAGGGATATGGGGAGAAGGCAGGTACAGGGTACTGAGTTTGGATGATCAGCCATGATCTCATTAAATGGCGGAACAGGCTCGAGGAGCCGAATGGCCTACTCCTGCTCATATCTTCTATGTTTCTATGTTTCTTTGAAACAGAGAACTGGGGAAGTAAGGGGAACACAGTAACTGTTTAATTAGAAACAGAGAATAGGGGGAGTAAGGAAGACACGGTAATTGTTTTGTTAGATACAGCGGACAGGACCATTATGGGGAACACAACAACTGTTTAAATAGAAATAGAGGACTGCGAAATTTAGCGGAACACATTGACTGTTTATTTGGAAACAGAGTATAGGGGAAGAAAGATGTACACGGTAACTTTTCAATTAATACCTAGGACAGAAATAGATGTCTTCAAATATCCTAATATATACTGGGATAGAAATCGTGTAAAGGGCAGAGAGGGGAAGCAATTTCTGAAGTGTGTTCAGGAGAACTTTCTTGATTAGTATGCTTCCGGCCCAACGAGGAAGGGGAGATTGCTAAATCTGGTTCTGGGGGGATGAGGTGGGTCAAGTGGAGCAATTTCTGTAGGGGAACATTTAGGGAACAGTGATCATAGAATCATAAGGTTTAGATTAGCTATTAAAAAAGGACAGGGAGCAATCTAGAGTAAAAATACTTATTTGGAGGAAGGCCAATTTCAGTGGTTTGAGAACTGATCTGGCCTGGGTAAATTGGAATCAAAGATTGCCAGGCAAAACTGTATTTGAACAAGGGGCTGCCTTTAAAGAGGAGATGGTTTGGGTACTGCCGAGGTACTTTCCCACAAGGGGGAACGGTAGGGCAACAAACGCCAGAGCTCCCTGGATGATGAAAGAGATGGAGAATAAGTTGAAGGAGGAAAAGGGGGAGTATGACAGATGTCTGGTTGAGAATACAAGTGAGAACCAGGCTGAATATAGAAAGTTCAGAGTTGAAGTGAAAAAGGAAATAAGAGGGGAAAAGAGAGCAGGAGAATAGACTGACAGCTAACATAAAATGCAATCCAAAAGTCTTATATATGCGTATAAATAATAAACGGGTAGTAAGAGGAGGGGTGGGATCGTTTAGGGACCAAAAGGGAGACCTACGCATGGAAGCAGAGGGCATGGCTGAGGTACTAAATGAATACTCTGCATCTGTCTTTACCAATGAAGGAATGATGCCAAAGTCTTAATGAAAGAGGAGGTAGATGAGATACTGGATGGGATAAAAATAGGTGAAGAGGAGGTAGTAGAATGGCTGGCAGAACTTAAAGTAGATAAATCACCAGGACGGGATGGGATGCATCCTAGGATACTGAGGGTGGTAATGGTGGAAATTGCGGAGGTACTGGCCATAATCTTCAAATCCTCTTTAGATACAGGGGTGATGCCAGAGGAAAGGAGAATTGCAAATGTTACACCCTTGTTCAAAAAAAGGCTGGGAGGATAAATCCAGCAACTACAGACCAGCCAGTTTAACCCCGATAGTGGGGAAGCTTTTAGAAACGATAATCCGGGACATAAGTAACAGTCACTTGGACAAGTGAGGATTAACTGAGGAAAGTCTGCACGGATTTGTCAAAGGCAAATCATGTTTAACTAACTTGAGTAGTTTTTTGATGAGGTAACAGAGAGTGTTGATGAGGGCAATGCGGTTGATGTGGTGTACATGGACTTCAAAAAGGCGTTTGATAAACTGCCAGATAATAGGATTGCCAGAAAAGTTGAAGCCCATGGAATAAAAGGGACAGTGGCAGCATGGTACGAAATTGGCTAAGTGACAGGAAACAGAGTGCCAGAAATTCGGCTCTCCATGGGTGAGTACGCGCTGTGTACTCACCCGTAAGGCCACCTGAAGTGCCGTTTTCACGCATGCACTGTGCATGCGCTAGAAACCGGAACTTCCGTTCCCCTGAAGGAAGGGGTTCAGAAGTCGAATGCGTGCGTGGGAAAGGCAGCGCGCACGCAGCAAACTTCGTTTTTTTCAGCTTTCTCTGTGAGCGTAAGTATGGAGAAGCTGCGCTTTTAAAAAGGAGGTGCAAGACCTGTTTTAAACAAGGTAAGTGGTTAATTAAGTACAATTTAAACATTTTTTCAACATGTTTATGTTTTTTACATACTTTCAAGAAAGGTAAGTTTATTTTTAGCACCGTTAAAAAGTGTAATTAATTTTTTCAAAAATTTAAACTTTTGTTTAAAGTAGTTCATTTATGTAATTTATAGTTGTTTTAAAAAATGTGATGTATTTTTTGAATTTATTTGAAGTTTTAGTGTGGTTTTGGGGCCGATCTCTATTCATACATTTGACAGGTCTTCCTGTGAAATCTATGAATGAAAATTCCCTGCTAGGATTGGCTCTCCATGGCCCACGTGATCCCAGCGGACGCTTCGAACTAACTGCGCCCCTGGGATACGCGAGCACTGCGCGCCGGCAGCTGCAGGAGACCCAGAACCCGAATTCCTCGTGGACCCGAAGCACAATGGCAGGCGCGGTAGGTAAGTACGCGCGTGATGCTTGCACCCACAGGAAGCCGGAGAGCCGAATTTCTGGCCTAGAGTAGTGGTGAGCGGTTGTTTTTCAGACTGGAGGAAAGTATGCAGTGGTGTTCCCCAGGGGCCGGTACAAGGGCCACTGCTTTACTTGATATATATTAAAGTCTTGGACTTGGGTATACAGGGCACAATTTCAAAATTTACAGATGAAACAAAACTTGGAAGTAAAGTGAACAGTGAGGAGGATAGTGATAGACTTCAAGAAGACATAGATAGGCTGACTGAATCGCTGGACACCCGGCAGATGAAATTTAACGCAGAAACATGCGAATGATACATTTCGGTAGGAAGAATGTAAAGAGGCAATATAAACTAAAGGGTGCAATTCTGAAGGGGGTGCATGAACAGAGCATCCTGGGGGTATATGTGCACAAATCGTTGAAGGTGGCAGGGTAGGTTGAGAAAGCAGGATCCTGGGCTTCATAAATAGAGGCAGAGAGTAGAAAAGCACGGAAGTTATGATGAACCTTTACAAAACAATATTTCGGTCTCAACTGCAGCATTGTGTCCAATTCATGGCACCACACTTTAGGAAGGATGTGAAGACCTCAGTGAGGATGCTGAAAAGATTTACAAGAATGATTCCAGGTATGAGGGATTTCAGTTACATGGATAGACTGGAGAAGCTGGGGTTGTTCTCCTTAAAGCAGTGTAGTTTGAGAGGAGATTTGATGGAGGTGTTCAAAATCATGAGGTGTATAGTCAGAGTAGATAGAGCGAAACTGTTCCCATTGGCGGAAGAGTCGCGAACCAGAGGACACAGCTTTAAGGTGATTGGCAGAAGAACCAAAGACGACATTTGGAAAAAAAAATGATGCAACGAGTGGTTATGATCTGGAATGCCCTGCCTGAAAAGGTGGTGGAGACAGATTCAATCGTGGCTTTCAAAAGGGAATTGGATAAGTACGTGAAGGAAAAATGATCAGGGCTACGGGGACAGGGAAGGGGAGAGGGTCTAGTTGAAGTTCTCTTGCAGAGAGCTGGCACGGGCCCGACGGGCCGAATGGCCTCCTTCTATGCGGTAAATTTATATAATTTTATTATTGTCCTTTACAATGGATTAGCACTTTACAATAGAATAGATCTTTTCAATATAATAGTAATTTGCAATTGAATAGCACTTTGCAATATCATTGTCCTTTGCAATGGAATAGATCTTTTTAATATAATAGTAATTTGCAATTGAATAGCACTTTGCAATATCATTGTCCTTTGCAATATAATGGTCATTTGCCATGGAATAGCAACTTGCAATGGAATAGTCCTTTGCAATGAAATAGCACTTTGCAATATAATAGTCCTTTGCAATGAAATAGCACTTTGCAATGGAATAGTCCTTTGCCATGCAATAGCACTTTGCGATGGAATAGTCCTTTGCAATATATTAGCACTTTGCAGTATAATTGCGCTTTGCGGCGGACTGTGATTTTAAATGGGCGCCACTTGTGTTGCAGGATGGGCTCCCGCCCCGCTGCTTTGTGCCATTGTCTGGAGCCGCTCACAGGCTGCACTGCTGCTCACACATACCCAGGCAGGCAGCACATGGTGCAGGGAGGAAGGAAGGAAGTATTGGCGGCTGCAGCTCGCCAGCTCGGCTCCTGTTGTGAGTGAGTGTGGAGCTCAGGACCAAAAGGGGCTGGGGGATTGGAGGGGGTGAAATGCATGTAGGGGGTGATTGACGCCCCAAGAGATGGGCACGGAGGGAGGGTGAAAAGAAGCAAATAAAATCAAGAATAAATAATAATAATAACATTTGTTCTTTACTTCTGTCAATGAAATGTCTGCATTCTGTGATTTGAGTGGACTGGAATGAAATGAATGGAAAGATCCCACAGCAGCTTTTGCTCTGAAAACACTCGACAAACATTCCCCAATAGATCCCAGTCGAGAAAAACATCAAATAGATTATTCTGAAAATAATAATAAAATAAATATAATATATATATACTGTGTTTTTACAAAAGTCTTGTCTTGTCTTAGTTGGGTTGGGAATTAAAGGGAGAGTAAGGTCCCACAGCAGGATATGCTCTGACACTTCCCACAAACATTCCCCGATAACGTCCAGTCCAGAAAAAATTCAAATGGCTTGTTGTAAATATGTAGCTTTGATTTTTACAAGTCTTGAAAGAAAGGCAAAGTAAGCTCCCACAGCAGTGCGGTCTGGAATGAAATCAGTATGATCTAATAGTGTAAACTTTCTGTTTTTTCAGACATGAGATGCAGTATCAATGCACACGGCAGATAACTTGAACACAGACAAGCCCTGCATACACACCAGCTTTGGCTCTCTGTCTCTCTCTCTCTCACACACACACACACACACACACACAGGCCAGCCTGCAAAATTGCCACACAACACTGTCAGCAATGAAGGAAAGTTGATTTCTCTCATTGCTCTGCGCTGTTTAGCAGTTTAAAAGCAAACAGACAGTTTCCAGTATTTTATCTTTTCAGTTTGCGGCCTACAGAAACAGGCTTTCTAATCTGCATCAAAAGCAAATCCTGTGGAAGTGGGAAATCTGAAATAAAATCAGAAAATGTTGGAAATACTTAGCAGGTAAGGCAGCATCTGTGGAGAGCAAGAGAAACAGAGTTAATATTTCAGCTCGATTACCTTTTGTCAGTTTCTGGCAAGGTTCTGATGAAAGGTCACCGAGCTGAAACATTTACTCTGTTTCTCTGTATCTCCACTGATGCTGCCTAACATACTGAGTATTTCCAGCATTTTCTGTTTTCATTTCTATTCTGCATGTTGTCTTGATTTCATGTGTCTCTCTCACTGCCTGCCTGCCTTGTCTTGATTTGAGTAGTGTGGAATAAAAAGAATGCAAAGATCCCAGAGCAGCTTTTACTGACAGACAGTCCACAAAGACATTTTCAGTATCTCACTGACTGACTGTCGGTCTTGAAGTGAAATGAAATAAAGTGCAATGAAGTGATACACAACAGCATTACATGTGGACCAGGCCAGAATGAAATCAACAGGGTTTAATACAACGACAGCATGTAATAAGACAGCAGACCACATCTCACACAAACACCAGCTTTTGCAATCTCTCTCTCTCACACACACACTCACAGCCTGGCAGATGACTGCCGTGTTGGAAGATTAAAACCGAAATGAGACTTGTCAGTATCTTATCTTTTCACATTGTGGCCTACAGAAACAGGCTTTCTACTCTGCTACTTGCCTTTTGATTTCATGTCTCTCTCGCTCTCACTGACTGACTGTCTGTCTGTCACTCACACAGTCTCCCTCCCACCCACATTGAACTAAAATTTACAGTAACATGACACACAAACTCACACCGACTCTGCAATTTGCAGAAACTCACCCTCACACACACACATCCATTTTGAAAGATGTGGAGCCTGGGAGTGTCAAATTCTGATGATGTCCCTTCCTGGTTGTCCGACCATGTTTGATGAGGGCAAACAAAGAGGAAGAAGCGAAGCCGAGGCCCAAGAAATCCGGGTCCCCGAGAGGAAATGAAAGCCCGGGAGGATGAACAGAAGTAAATAAAATCAGGAATAAATAATAGTATGTATACTTTACTTCTGGTAAGTAAATGTCTGCCTGTATGTGGTTTGCCTGGAGTGTAATAAAATGAATGGAAAGATCGCACAGCAGCTTTTGCTCTGAAAACATCCCAAGCACATTCCCCAATAAAGCCCAGTCCAGAAAAAAATCAAATGGCTTTTTCTGAAAATCATTTAAAAAATATATTCTGCACGTTTTTTTTTACAAATGTCTTGTCTTGTTTGAGTTGGGCTGAAGGGGAGAGTATGATCCCACAGCAGGATGTGCCATGAAACACTCCACAAACATTCCCCAATAAAGTCCAGTCCAGAAAAATATCAAATGGCTTGATGTATATATGTAGAATTGCTTTTTACAGAATTCTTGAAAGAAAGGCAAAGTAAGATCCCACAGCAGTGCGGTCTGGAATTAAACCAGCATGATCTAATGGAGTTTACTTTCTGTTTTTTTCAGACATGAGATGTAACACCAATGCACACGGCAGAGAACTTGAACACGGGCAGGCCCTGCATACACAGCTTTTGCTGTCTGTCTCTCTCTCTCTCACTGACTAACACACACAGAGGCCAGCATGCAAAATCACCACAAATCACCGTGAGCAATGAAAGAAAGTTGATTTCTATCATTGCTCTGCTATGTTTGGCAGTTTAAAAGCAAACAGACAGTTTTCAGTATTTTATATTTTCAGTTTGCGGCCTACAGAAAATGGCTTTCTATTCTGCATCAAAAGTAAATGCTGTGGATGTGGGAAATCTGAAATAAAAACAGAAAATGCTGGAAATACTCAGCAGGTAAGGCAGCATCTGTGGTGAGAGAGAGAGCAACAGAGTTAATGTTTCAGCTCGATTACCTTTTGTCAGATTCTGGCAAGGTTCTGATGAAAGGTCATCGAGCTGAAACATTTACTCTGTTTCTCTGTATCTCCACTGATGCTGCCTAACATACTGAGTATTTGCAGCATTTTCTGTTTACATTTCTATTCTGCATGTTGTCTTGATTTCATGTGTCTCTCTCACTGCCAGCCTGCCAGCCCTTTTCTTGATTTGAGTAGAGTGGAATAAAAAGAATGGGAAGATCCCAGTGCAGCTTTTACTGTCAGACAGTCCATAAAGACATTTTTCAATATCTCACTGACTGACTGTCGGTCTTGAAGTGAAGTGAAATGAAATAAAGTGCAATGAAGTGATACACAACAGTATTACATGTGGACCAGGCCAGAATGAAATCTATAGGGTTTAATACAACAGCTGCTAATAAAACAGCAGACCACATCGCAAACAAACACCAGCTTTTGCCCTCTCTCTCTCTCTCACACACACACTCACAGCCTGGCCAGCCTGCAGAGGGATGACTGCCGTGTTGGAAGATTAAAACCAAAAAGACACTTTTCAGTATCTTATCTTTTCACTTTGTGGCCTACAGAAACAGGCTTTCTACTCTGCTACTTGTCTTTTGATTTCATGTCTCTCTCGCTCTCACTGACTGTCTGTCTGTCTGCCACTCACACAGACACCCTCCCACCAACATTGAACTAAAATTTACAGTAACATCACTCACACCCTCACACAAACTCTGCAATTTGCAGACACACAGACACCCACGCACACACATACACACTCACACCGACTCTGCAATTTGCAGAAACTCACCTCACACACACACACAATTATTTTGAAAGATGTGGAGCCTGGGAGTGTCAATTTTTGATGATGTCCCTTCCTGGCTGTGTGGCCATGTTTGATGAGGACAAACAAACAGGAAGAAGTGAAGCCGAGGCCCCAGAAATCCGGGTCCCCGAGAGGAAGTGAAAGACCGGGAGGGTGAAAGGAAGTAAATAAAATCAGGAATAAATAATAATATATACTTTACTTCTGTTAACTAAATGTCTGCCTGTCTGTGGTTTGCTTGGAGTGTAATAAAATGAATGGAAAGATCGCACAGCAAGTTTTGCTCTGAAAAAATCCCAAGCACATTCCCCAATAAAGCCCAGTCCAGAAAAAAGTCAAATGTATTATTCTGAAAATAATTTAAAAAATATAATATATATTTATTTTTAACAAATGTCTTGTCTTGTTTGGGTTGGGCTGAAGGTGAGAGTAAGATCCCACAGCAGGATGTGCCATGAAACAATCCCCAAACATTCCCTATAAAGTCCAGTCCAGAAAAATATCAAATGGCTTGATGTATATATGTAGATTTTCTTTATACAAAATGTTGTAAGAAAGTAAAGTAAGATCCCACAACAGCGCAGTCTGGTATTAAATCAATATGATCTAATGGTGTATACTTTCTGTTTTTTTCAGACTTGAGATGCAGAACCAATGCACATGGCAGATAACTTGAAGAACAGACAAGCCCTGCATACACACCAGCTTTTGCTGTCTGTCTCTCTCTCACTCACACACACACACAGGCCAGCCTGCAAAATTGCCACAAATCCCTGTCAGCAATGAAAGAAAGTTGATTTCTATCATTACTCTGCTCTGTTTAGCAGTTTAAAAGAAAACAGACAGTTTTCAGTATTTTACCTTTTCAGTTTGCGGCCTACAGAAACAGGCTTTCTATTCTGCATCAAATGCAAATCCTGTGGAAGTGGGAAATCTGAAATAAAATCAGAAAATGCTGGAAATACTCAGCAGGTAAGGCAGCATCTGTGGAGAGAGAGAGAAACAGTGTTAATATTTCAGCTCGATTACCTTTTGTCAGATTCTGGCAAGGTTCTGACGAAAGGTCATCGAGCTGAAACATTTACTCTGTTTCTCTGTATCTCCACTGATGCTGCCTAACATACTGAGTATTTCCAGCATTTTCTGTTTTTATTTCTATTCTGCATGTTGTCTTGATTTCATGTGTCTCTCTCACTGCCAGCCTGCCTGTCTGCCTTGTGTTGATTTGAGTAGAGTGGAATAAAAAGAATGCAAAGATCCCAGAGCAGCTTTTATTGTCAGACAGTCCACAAAGACATTTTCAGTATCTCACTGACAGACTGTCTGTCTTGAAGTGAAGTGAAATGAAATAAAGTGAAATGAAGTGATACACAACAGCATTACATGTGGACCATGCCAGAATGAAATCAATAGGGTTTAATACAACAACAGCAGGTAAGGAGACAGCAGACCACATCTCACACAAACACCAGCTTTTGCCCTTTCTCTCTCTCTCTCTCTCTCACAAACACTCACAGCCTGGACAGCCTGCAGAGGGATGACTGCCGTGTTGGAAGATTAAAACCAAAAAGACACTTTTCAGTATCTTATCTTTTCAGTTTGTGGCCTACAGAATCAGGCTTTCTATTCTGCTACTTGCCTTTTGATTTCATGTCGCTCTCCCTTTCACTGACTCTCTCTCTGTCTCTCACTCACACAGACACCCTCCCACCCTCATTGAACTAAAATTTACAGTAACATGACACACACACTCACACAGTCTCTGCAATTTGCATAAAACTCACCCTCACACTCACACATACATTTTGGAGTGAGGTGCAGCCTGGGAGTGTCAATTTTTGATGATGTCCCTTCCTGGTTGTGAGGCCATGTTTGATGAGGACAAACAAACAGGAAGAAGTGAAGCCGAGGCCCAAGAAATCCGGGTCCCCGAGAGGAAATGAATGCCCGGGAGGGTGAAAAGAAGTAAATAAAATCAGGAATAAATAATAATATGTATACTTTACTTCTGTTAATTAAATATCTGCCTGTCTGTGGTTTGCCTGGAGTGTAACAAAATGAATGGAAAGATCGCACAGCAAGTTTTGATCTGAAAACATCCCAATCACATTCCCCAGTAAAGCCCAGTCCAGAAAAAAATAAAATGGACTCTTCTGAAAATAATTTTAATATAATATATACTTATTTTTAACAAATGTCTTGTCTTGTTTGGGTTGGGCTGAAGGGGAGAGTAAGATCCCACAGCAGGATGTGACATGAAACAATTCACAAACATTCCCCTATAAAGTCCAGTACAGAAAAATATCAAATGGCTTGATGTATATATGCAGATTTGTTTTTTACAAAATTCTTGAATGAAAGGCAATGTAAGATCCCACCATAGCATAGTCTGGAATTAAATCAATATAATCTAATGGTATATACTTTCTGTTTTTTTCAGACATGCGATGTAATACCAATGCACTCAGCAGATAACTTGAACACAGACAAGCCCTGCATACACACCAGCTTTTGTTGTCTGTCTCTCTCTCTCTCTCTCTCTCACACACACACAGCCAGCCTGCAAATTTGCCACAAATCACTGTCAGAAATGAAAGAAAGTTGATTTCTTCCATAGCTCTGTTCTGTTTGGGAGTTTAAAAGCAAACAGACAGTTTTCAGTATTTTATTCTGCATGTTGTCTTGATTTCTCTCACTGCCTGCCAGCCTGCCTTGTCACACACAAACTCACAGCCTGGCCAGCCTGCAGATGGATGACTGCCGAGTTGGAGGATTAAAACCAAAATGACATACAGACACTCTCACACAGATTCTGCAATTTGCAGAAACTCACATACAGACACTCTCACACAGACTCTGCAATTTGCAGAAACTCACATACAGACACTCTCACCCAGACAGACTCCGCAATTTGCAGAAACTCACATACAGACACTCACACACAGACTCTGCAATTTGTAGAAACTCACATGCAGACACTCTCACACAGACAGATTCTGCAATTTGCAGAAACTCACATACAGACACTCTCACTCACACAGACTCTGCAATTTGCAGAAACTCACATACAGACACTCTCACTCACAGAGACTCTACAATTTGCAGAAACTCACATAAAGACACTTTCACACAGACTCTGCAATTTACAGAAACTCACATATAGACACTCTCACTCAGACTCTGCAATTTGCAGAAACTCACATACAGACACTCTCACACAGACAGACTTTGCAATTTGCAGAAACTCACATACAGACACTCAGACAGACTTTGCAATTTGCAGAAACTCACATACAGACACTCAGACAGACTCTGCAATTTGCAGAAACTCACACTCACACATTCTTTTGAAAGGGGTGCATCCTGGGAGCGGTTGAGTCACGTGACCCTGTGGCTGAGCCTCTGACCTCACAATGGGCGATGACGCGATCAGCTCCTGCAGTAACTCCAGCTGTTTCTGTCCGTCTGAACTGAACCGATTCCACCCCAGCCTGAAACAGTTTAAAGATTAAACAGGGAATAAACAGATCGAACAACAGTGTAAATAACCGCGAGACTGGGGTTAATATTTCAATAATAATTACAGACAAATATTACCCATTAAAGTGAATGAATCCCATTGATATTTTATTTATTACATTAAACATTAACACAAACACTCACTGGATCCGCTCCAGACTCCAGCAGGTCAGTGTGAGGCGGAGGAGAGCGGGGACAGATCGGTCTGTGAAGGAGTTTAATGATGCGGAGATGCCGGTGTTGGACTGGGGTGGACAAAATTGAGAGGTCGCACAACACCAGGTTATAGTCCAACAGTTTTATTTGAAATCACAAGCTTGTGGTGAGCAGCAGCAGCAGAGTGGTGGTCTCTGTGGCCAGGAAGAGGAGAAGGAGAAGGAGACCAGGCAGCAGACCACCACCAACAACAACCACTACAACCACAACTGCTGAGGTGCCTGGAGAGAGAGGACAGGAGAGGAGAGAGAAAAGAAAAGAAGGCCAAGGCCATCAACAACAGAGGAGAGGCCTTTCCACACTGCCTCCTCAATTGGCCTCCATTTTAGGAGAGGGAGAGAGGGGAGAAAACAACACAACATCCATCATCTGTTTGGAAGGAGGAAGGAAGGAAAGAACAACAGCTACAGGTGGGTGTGATTCTGGGGCACTCTCCCAGAGACTTTGTTTTGTAGGTGGGGGGAGGAAAGAAGAAAAGAAGAAGGCCGGAACATCTAAGGGGTGTGTGTGTGTGTGTGTGTGTGTGGCTTTTGTAAAAGCTAGGCCGCACACACCATATTAAACACCCCTTCCCATTGCCTGACCTGGGACAGCTGGAGCTGCCTAGGTGAAGTTCCCCAATTAATTTAATCCAATTGGGCATCGTTAAGACCTGGTGCAGGACTGAGCCTGGGCATCTCCAGCTATCCCAGGTGAAGACATCTTCTCCCCCCACCAGAAGACCACCACCAAAGACTTGTATTACATCGGAGAGTGCACCCCCCTGCCAACACCCACCCACCCACCATCCTGAGTGGCGACCCTGCCCTTGCGGCTTCCCTCCTTCCCACCCCCCTCTCTCTCTCTCTCTTTGTCTCTTGTCTCTCTCTGCCTCTCTCTCTCTAAGAGGCACCTCATCTATTTTTAATTAAGTACCCATCGAGCAGAGGGGAGAAGGCCCCTCTCCCAATTCAATCAACTAAAGGGAGAGGTGTGCCTTCAATTTAAGAGCTCCCTCTGCTCGGGGTAAAACAAAAAAAAAACCGAGGCCATTAACACCTTCAGGCCTGTGACTTGGGGTGAGTGTAGCCCTTAAAGAACCCTCCATTATGGCGAGTACATCTTCGTCGGTGGCGGGGGCAGCGAGGACGTACGCAAGCGTGGCAGCCGCGGCCACGGCCGCAGCCACGAGTCCTCCTGTTACCCCGTCACCTTTTACCCTCCTTACGAGGAAGAATGGGGTCAAGAGCTACACTCACCCCAACATGACTATAGAGGCGTGTGTAAAAGCCATGGCTGGGGTTGTCGGCCCTTCAGCCATCGTCGCCGCCTCTAAAATGTACGGCAAGGCTGTGTTCTTCCTGGGGTCGGAGCGGGCGGTGTCCCTGGCCATCGAGAAGGGGCTCACCGTGGGCGGGACCTTCCTGCCGGTGGACCCCCTTGAGGCCACCGCGCAAAGGATTGTGGTTTCCAACGTCCCGCCCTTTGTTCCGGGTGAGCTCCTCCTCCCCCACCTACGTCAACTGGGGGAGGTGAGGTCGGGGATCACACCCATCCCGCTCGGCTTCCGGGAAGCCAGCCTTCGGCACGTCTTCTCCTTCCGGCGCCAGCTTTTCGTCCGGCTGGCGCGGGAGGAGGACGCGGACGGCGCGTTCACGGTGCTCCACGGGGGGACCGCCCACCGCGTCTTCTGGACCTCGGACGGCGCGCGGTGCTACGCCTGTAAGGAGGTGGGGCACGTCCGCAAAAACTGCCCCGCCTCCAAGGCCGCCACGACACCTGGCGCGGCCGGGGTTGGCGCCACCGCCCCCCCTCCCCCTGATACTGTCCGCGCGTCGACGGCGACGGATGCGCGGTCGAAATCGGAGGCCAACTCCACCACGGCCTCCGGCGGGGAGGAGGGAGAGCGTCCGGGGGGAAGGAAGGCGCGTAGGAAAAATAAACACATAAGGGCGGATCCCCTCGCGGAGGAAACATCTGAATTGGCCGAACTCACGCCCGAGTATATCGCGGAGTTGGTCGGGATGCATGAGACTGGGGGGGTCCTCGTGCCCGGGCCCGTGACCGTGACCGCAACTGCTGAGGCAGCTGAATCAAGACCTGCGGCCGGGCTCGGGCCCGAGGGGCCCAAGAAACCCAGTCGTCGGAAAGGGGCAGAGAGGGAGGCCCCAGCAGACATGGAGGCCTCCCCCTCTCCGGGCCCCAATACGTTAAAAAGAAAGCTCCGCCCCCAGCAGGAGGACTGCGAGGAGGAAGGTCCCTCCGCAAAAGGGGGGCAGTCGCCCGCCGCGGGTGCTGCGCCCCACCCCACCACCGTCATCGTCGCGCGCGATCGGCAGGGGTCGTCTGTCCCTCGGGAGGGTGAGACAGCGGAGTCTGTCCGACCTGTGCCTCCCGGGGATGGGGAAGAGACCCTGCCCGTGGGGGGGGGCGCGGAACAACCCGCGGAGGGAAATGTAGTTACAGAACCGTTGCTCCTCGCCGGGTCGGGCGTCCTGGGGACTGGGGCGGGCGAGGCCAAAGAGGCTGAAGCCGAGCCCGCCTTTTATAACCCAGATATCTCCCAGGGACTGCTCGACCTGGTGGAGGAGTGTAGCAATCCCCAGACCGCTGGGTCGGAGGTTGGTGGCGGGGAGACGGAAAGCCCCCTGACTCCGTCTCTGTCGTTGGCGCCGGACGTGCTGGAGGAATTTGGGATTATTTTCTCCCCGGTTTCTCCGGTCGCCCCGGCGCCTGAGGCGGGGGGGGGCCCCGAACCGCCGCCGCCGCCTCCCGGCCCGGCGCCCCTGAAGGAGCCCAGGGTGGACTCCTCTGCCACCGATCCTGGGGGTGGGATCGTGACGGAGGCGGGGCCGGCCGGTGCGGCCGAGCCGTTCGCTGCACCCTGTGTGACGGACGGGTTGGCCGCCGGTGACGACCTCCCGGAGGAGGACGGGGACTCGGTGGGGGGCATCGAGGACGATTTGGAGTCCATCGGCAGCGAGGCGATGGACGCCCTCGTGCCCTTCACCGACTCTCCCCTCATCCCCGTAGGGGAACTCCGGGATTTTATGGCCATGAGCCAGGGTCGTCACAAGAAGATCCGGCTGGCCCTCGACAAGTGGTCGGAGCTGACGCTGCTCGTCGTGTCCGTCCGCGCCGCCGTTAAAATCATGGGCGCGGACAAGGACGTTGGCCGGCTCGAGCTGCGTCGGCTCAAGACGTTCCACACTCGGCTGCTGAGGGAGTGGCGGTCGTCAGTGACCGCCCTCCCTCCCCTCCGTTAGGTAGAGGTTGCACTATGCTTCTGAGATGAAGATAACCATAGCCAGCCTCAACATCAACGGCAGCAGGGAGGCGCGCCGTAGATTCAATAACTTCTCGGTCCTTCGGGACGGGAAATATGCGGTGTGCTTCCTGCAAGAAACCCACACCGTTCCGGGAGACGAGGCCACGTGGCTCCTGGAGTGGCAAGGAGGGGTCAGCATGAGTCACCTCTCCAACAATTCCTGCGGGGTGGCTGTCTTGCTGGCCCCGCATTTTCAGCCGGAGATCTTGAGGGTCAAGGAGCACGTGCCGGGCCGCTTGCTCCAGGTCACTGTTCGCCTGGGAGGCGTGCCGCTCCATTTAGTGAACGTGTACGCCCCCCGGACCGGTGCGCAGCAAGTGCGCTTCTTCGGAGAAGTGTCCGCTCTTCTGGGCTCCATCGACGTGGGCGAGTGCGTCATCCTCGGGGGGGATTTCAATTGTACCCTCGAGGCGCGGGACCGGTCGGGTCCCCCGCGAAGCCCGGCGGCGATGGAGAAGTTGCGGGACCTGGTCGGGTCCTTCGACTTGGTGGACGTCTGGCGAAATCTCCATCCCGACTCCAGCGCCTTCACGAGCGTGAGGTCTGGAGGAGGAAGGTCCAGAATCGACCGCCTTTACATTTCCCGGGCGTACGTCTCCTGCGTTCCGGCGGCTTCCATGCGGCCGGTGCCGTGCACGGACCACCACCTGGTGTGGGCGGAGCTGGCTCCGCTGCGCGCGCGGGGGGGGTCCGCGTACTGGCATTTTAACAACCTGCTGCTGGAGGACGCGCGGTTCCGGGATTCGTTTCGCCGGTTCTGGGCCGACTGGAGAAGGAAGCGGGGAGGCTTCCCCTCCTTGAGGCTATGGTGGGACGTGGGCAAGGCTCACGTCCGCGTCTTCTGTCAGGAGTACGCGAAGGGGTCGACCAAGAGGCGGGAGGCCCGGGTCGGGCGATTGGAGAAAGAAGTGCTCGACCTGGAGTCCCGTCTCGGTCAGGTCGTCGAGGACCCGGCCCTGCGGAAGGTGTACGAAGAGAAGAAGGGCGCGCTGAAGGACCTGCAGCTGGTCGGGTCCCGAGGCGCGTACGTGAGGTCGCGGATCCAGCTCCTGCATGACCTGGACCGCGGCTCCCCCTTCTTCTACTCGCTGGAAAAAAGACGGGGGGTCCGTAAGCAGCTCTTGGGGCTGCTGGCCGACGACGGATCTCTGGTCTCGGATCCGGAGGGCATCAGCGCGGAGGCCCGGGCCTATTACGGGGCTCTGTTCTCTTCGGATCCGTCCAGCGAGGATGCGCGCAGAGTTTTGTGGGAGGACCTGCCGAAGGTCGGCCCGGAGGGCGCCGAGAATTTAGAAGTTCCGCTAAGCCTGGCGGAGCTGACCGGCGCCCTGCGCCAGCTCTCGAGGGGCAAGTCCCCGGGGCTGGACGGGCTGACCGTGGAGTTCCACAGGGCGTTCTGGGACGTCTTGGGGGACGACTACGCGCGGGTCCTGGGGGAAAGTCTGGCGACCGGGGAGATGCCCCTCTCTTGGCGCAGGGCAGTCATCGTCCTGCTGCCCAAGAAGGGCGATCTCCGCCTACTTAAGAACTGGCGCCCGGTCTCCCTCCTCAGCACAGACTACAAAATTTTCGCCAGGGCTATGTCTGCTCGCCTTGGCACCGTGCTGGCCCGCATGATCCACCCCGACCAGTCCTACACGGTCCCGGGCCGGAGTATCCACGATAACATCCATCTGGTCCGGGACCTGGTCCACCATTCCCAGAGGGCTGGTCTGTCGGTCGCCTTCCTTTCCCTGGATCAGGAGAAGGCGTTCGACAGGGTGGATCACGAGTATCTTTTCGGGACTCTGCGCGCATTCGGGTTCGGGACGCATTTCGTCGCCCGGATCCGACTTCTGTACGCCGCCGCGGAGTGTCTGATTAAAGTTAACGGGTCTTTGACGGCGCCCCTTCGCTTCGGGAGGGGGGTGCGTCAGGGATGCCCCATGTCCGGTCAGTTATACGCCGTTTGCGTGGAGCCTTTCCTGCGCCTCTTGCGGAAGAGGTTGACGGGACTGGCTCTGCAAGGGCCGGGCGTGGAGGTGGTCCTCTCGGCTTACGCCGATGACGTGCTCCTCGCGGTCACGGATCCCGTCGACTTGCGGAGGATGCGAGAATGCCAGCAGATTTACTCGGACGCATCCTCCGCCAAGATCAACTGGGAGAAATGTTCTGGACTCCTGGTGGGCCCATGGCGGGTGGACTCCCTGCCGGAGGAGTTCGGGCCTTTCGCCTGGAGCACCACGCACCTCCTCTACCTGGGAGTCTACCTCAGCCCGGCCGAGGACGCCTGGCCGGCGAACTGGCAAGAGCTGGAGGCCAAAGTCACCGCTCGCCTAGGACGCTGGACAGGACTGCTCCGAGTGTTGTCCTACAGGGGTCGAGCGCTGGTCATAAACCAGCTGGTGGCCGCCATGTTGTGGTACCGGTTGGTCACTTTGATCCCTCCCCCTGCGTTTGTCGCCAAGATGCAGAAGAAGCTCGTCGACTTCTTCTGGGACAAAAGGAAGCACTGGGTCTCTGCTGCGGTTTTGAGTCTCCCGCTTAGGGAGGGCGGTCAGGCGCTGGTGTGCCTTCGCACCCAGGCGGCGACTTTCCGTCTTCAGACGCTGCAGAGATACCTGTACATGGAGAATCCTCCTAGGTGGCGTGCGCTGGCGACGTATTTCTTCCGCCAGCTGCACGGCCTCAATTACGACACGCAGCTCCTGTTTGTGAGAGTGGGTGGCACGCGTGCCAGCCTGCGGGAGCTGCCTGTCTTCTACCAGGAACTGCTATGGGTTTGGAACAGCGTCGCCTCCGAGCGCAGTTCTCCCCCGTCAGGAGCGGCGGCCGTCCTTCGGGAGCCGCTGTTCAGGAATCCGCACCTCCACGACCGCGGGTTCGGCTGGCTGGCGGAGGGCAGGGCTGTGCCCGGTAAGGTGACCAGAGTCGGGGACCTGCTCGATGGCGGAGGAGCGGGCTGGATGGCGCCGGAGGAGTTGGCGAGGCGCATGTCTTGGGTCAACGTCCGGCTCGCGGTCAAAGCCATCGAGTCGCTAAAAGTGGCACTGGGCCCCGTCTCCACTAGGTGTGTCGAGGAGGCTCAAGCACGTGGGGCGATCCCGTCCGAACTGACCCCCGTTCGGACGGAATTCCTTATCGGCGCCCGGCCCCGAATCCTCCCTCGGGAGCCGCCGCCTCACCACTTGAGCCTTCTCGGAGAAATGCCCTCCGTGCCCTTTCAATCCGCACGGAGGCGTTTCCTGTACGGGCTGCTCCTGCACACTCTCCACTTTGCCATCTTCGTCTGCCGTCCGGACACGCCTTGGCGTACCATCCTGCCGTCCGGCGGAGGCGAAGGTCCCCATTGGAAGGCTCTCTACGCGGGAGTCTTCCCTTGTTCTATTGGGGACTTGGCCTGGAGGGTGTTGCACGGAGCAGTCCCGTGCAATAGGATTTTAAGTAGGTTTACGGACTCCCAGGCTGCTTGCCATTTTTGCGGCCTGGAGGAGTCCGTTTATCACATTTATGTTGAATGTGAGAGGTTGCAGCCCCTCTTTCATTATTTGAAGGGGCTGCTCCTCAATTTCTGGTTGCACTTCAGCCCCACGCTCCTGATCTACGGTCACCCGGTGCGGAGGGGAGCGGGTAGGTCGGAGGACCTCCTCGTAGGACTGCTCCTGGGCCTGGCCAAGAAAGCCATTAATTGGTCCAGGCAGCGGGCGGTCGAGGGGGTCGTTCGGCCCGATTGCCTGCCTCTCTTCCGCGGCCATGTTCGCGCCCGGGTGGCCCTGGAGATGGAGCACGCGGTGTCCGCCGGCACGCTTGAGTTTTTCCGCGACCGGTGGGCGCCGCGGGGACTGGAGTGCATCGTCACCCCGGACTTTCAAATTTTAATTTGATTTATTAAGTTTCATTTCAAGTTTTAATTGATTTACAGTAAATTTGCGTTCTGTCAAACCAAAAAGATCAACACCAGGTTATAGTCCAACAGTTTTATTTGAAATCACAAGCTTGTGGTGAGCAGCAGCAGCAGAGTGGTGGTCTCTGTGGCCAGGAAGAGGAGAAGGAGAAGGAGACCAGATAGCAGACCACCACCAACACAACCAACAACTACAGCTGAGGTGCCTGGAGAGAGAGGACAGGAGAGGAGAAAGAAAAAGAAAGGAAGGCCAAGGCCATCAACAACAGAGGAGAGGCCTTTCCACACTGCCTCCTCAATTGGCCTCCATTTTAGGAGAGGGAGAGAGGGGAGAAAAACATCACAAACATCCATCATCTGTTTGGAAGGAGGAAGGAAGGAAAGAACAGCAGCTACAGGTGGGTGTGATTCTGGGGCACTCTCCCAGAGACTTTGTTTTGTAGGTGGGGGGAGGAAAGAAGAAAAGAAGAAGGCCGGAACATCTAAGGGGTGTGTGTGTGTGTGTGTGGCTTCTGTAAAAGCTAGGCCGCACACACCATATTAAACACCCCTTTCCCATTGCCTGACCTGGGACAGCTGGAGCTGCCTAGGTGAAGTTCCCCAATTAATTATATCCAATTGGGCATCGTTAAGACCTGGTGCAGGACTGAGCCTGGGCATCTCCAGCTATCCCAGGTGAAGACATCTTCTCCCCCCACCAGAAGACCACCACCAAAGACTTGTATTACATCGGAGAGTGCACCCCCCTGCCAACACCCACCCACCCACCCACCCACCATCCTGAGTGGCGACCCTGCCCTTGCAGCTTCCTTCCCTCCTTCCCACCCCCCTCTCTCTCTCTCTCTTTGTCTCTTGTCTCTCTCTGCCTCTCTCTCTAAGAGGCACCTCAATCTATTTTAATTAAGTACCCATTGAGCAGAGGGGAGAAGGCCCCTCTCCTAATTAATTCATAAAAAGGGAGAGGTGTGCCTTCAATTTAAGAGCTCCCTCTGCTCAGGGGAAAACAAAAAAAAAACCGAGGCCATTAACACCTTCAGGCCTGTGAATTGGGGTGAGTGTAGCCCTTAAAGAACCCTCCATTATGGCGAGTACATCTTCGTCGGTGGCGGGGGCAGCGAGGACGTATGCGAGCGTGGCAGCCGCGGCCACGGCCGCAGCCACGAGTCCTCCTGTTACCCCGTCACCTTTTACCCTCCTTACGAGGAAGAATGGGGTCAAGAGCTACACTCACCCCAACATGACTATAGAGGCGTGTGTAAAAGCCATGGCTGGGGTTGTCGGCACTTCAGCCATCGTCGCCGCCTCTAAAATGTACGGCAAGGCTGTTTTCTTCCTGGGGTCGGAGCGGGCGATGTCCCTGGCCATCGAGAAGGGGCTCACCGTGGGCGGGACCTTCCTGCCGGTGGACCCCCTTGAGGCAACCGCGCAAAGGATTGTGGTTTCCAACGTCCCGCCCTTTGTTCCGGGTGAGCTCCTCCTCCCCCACCTACGTCAACTGGGGGAGGTGAGGTCGGGGATCACACCCATCCCGCTCGGCTTCCGGGAAGCCAGCCTTCGGCACGTCTTCTCCTTCCGGCGCCAGCTTTTCGTCCGGCTGGCGCGGGAGGAGGACGCGGATGGCGCGTTCACGGTGCTCCACGGGGGGACCGCCCACCGCGTCTTCTGGACCTCGGACGGCGTGCGGTGCTACGCCTGTAAGGAGGTGGGGCACGTCCGCAAAAACTGCCCCGCCTCCAAGGCCGCCACGACACCTGGCGCGGCCAGGGTTGGCGCCGCCGCCCCCCCACCCCCTGATACTGTCCGCGCGTCGACGGCGACGGATGCGCGGTCGAAATCGGAGGCCAACACCACCACGGCCTCCGGCGGGGAGGAGGGAGAGCGTCCAGGGGGAAGGAAGGCGCGTAGGAAAACTAAACACCTAAGGGCGGATCCCCTCGCGGAGGAAACATCGGAATTGACCGAACTCACGCCCGAGTACATGGCGGAGTTGGTCGGGACGCATGAGACTGGGAGGGTCCTCGTGCCCGGGCCCGCGACCGTGACCGCAACTGCCGAGGCAGCTGAATCAAGACCTGCGGCCGGGCTCGGGCCCGAGGGGCCCAAGAAACCCAGTCGTCGGAAGGGGGCAGAGAGGGAGGCCCCAGCAGACATGGAGGCCTCCCCCTCTCCGGGCCCCAACTTGTTAAAAAGAAAGCTCCGCCCCCAGCAGGAGGACTGCGAGGAGGAAGGTCCCTCCGCAAAAGGGGGGCAGTCGCCCGCCGCGGGTGCTGCGCCCCACCCCACCACCGTCATCGTCGCGCGCGATCAGCAGGGGTCGTCTGTCCCTCGGGAGGGTGAGACAGCCGAGTCTGTCCGACCTGTGCCTCCCGGGGATGGGGAAGAGACCCTGCCCGTGGGGGGGGGCGCGGAACAACCCGCGGAGGGAAATGTAGAACCTGAACCGTTGCTCCTCGCCGGGTCGGGCGTCCTGGGGACTGGGGCGGGCGAGGCCAAAAAGGCTGAAGCCGAGCCCGCCTTTTATAACCCAGACATCTCCCAGGGACTGCTCGACCTGGTGGAGGAGTGTAGCAATCCCCAGCCCGCTGGGTCGGAGGTTGGTGGCGGGGAGACGGAAAGCCCCCTGACTCCGTCTCTGTTGTTGGCGCCGGACGTGCTGGAGGAATTTGGGATTATTTTCTCCCCGGTTTCTCCGGTCGCCCCGGCGCCTGAGGCGGGGGGGGGGGCCCGAACCGCCGCCGCCGCCTCCCGGCCCGGCGCCCCTGAAGGAGCCCAGGGTGGACTCCTCTGCCACCGATCCTGGGGGTGGGATCGTGACGGAGGCGGGGCCGGCTGGTGCGGCCGAGCCGTTCGCTGCACCCTGTGCGACGGACGGGTCGGCCGCCGGTGACGACCTCCCGGAGGAGGACGGGGACTCGGTGTTGGGCGCTGAGGAAGATTTGGAGTCCATCAGCAGCGAGGCGATGGACGCCCTCGTGCCCTTCACCGACTCTCCCCTCATCCCCGTAGGGGAACTCCGGGATTTTATGGCCGTGAGCCAGGGTCGTCATAAGAAGATCCGGCTGGCCCTCGACAAGTGGTCGGAGCTGGCGCTGCTCGTCGTGTCCGTCCGCGCCGCCGTTAAAATCATGGGCGCGGACAAGGACGTTGGCCGGCTCGAGCTGCGTCGGCTCAAGACGTTCCACACTGGGCTGCTGAGGGAGTGGCGGTCGTCAGTGACCGCCCTCCCTCCCCTCCTTTAGGTAGAGGTTGCACTATGCTTCTGAGATGAAGATAACCATAGCCAGCCTCAACATCAACGGCAGCAGGGAGGCGCGCCGTAGATTCAATAACTTCTCGGTCCTTCGGGACGGGAAATATGCGGTGTGCTTCCTGCAAGAAACCCACACCGTTCCGGGAGACGAGGCCACGTGGCTCCTGGAGTGGCAAGGAGGGGTCAGCATGAGTCACCTCTCCAACAATTCCTGCGGGGTGGCTGTCTTGCTGGCCCCGCATTTTCAGCCGGAGATCTTGAGGGTCAAGGAGCACGTGCCGGGCCGCTTGCTCCAGGTCACTGTTCGCCTGGGAGGCGTGCCGCTCCATTTAGTGAACGTGTACGCCCCCCGGACCGGTGCGCAGCAAGTGTGCTTCTTCGGAGAAGTGTCCGCTCTTCTGGGCTCCATCGACGTGGGCGAGTGCGTCATCCTCGGGGGGGATTTCAATTGTACCCTCGAGGCGCGGGACCGGTCGGGTCCCCCGCGAAGCCCGGCGGCGATGGAGAAGTTGCGGGACCTGGTCGGGTCCTTCGACTTGGTGGACGTCTGGCGAAATCTCCATCCCGACTCCAGCGCCTTCACGAGCGTGAGGTCTGGAGGAGGAAGGTCCAGAATCGACCGCCTTTACATTTCCCGGGCGTACGTCTCCTGCGTTCCGGCGGCTTCCATGCGGCCGGTGCCGTGCACGGACCACCACCTGGTGTGGGCGGAGCTCGCTCCGCTGCGCGCGCGGGGGGGGTCCGCGTACTGGCATTTTAACAACCTGCTGCTGGAGGACGCGCGGTTCCGGGATTCGTTTCGCCGGTTCTGGGCCGACTGGAGAAGGAAGCGGGGAGGCTTCCCCTCCTTGAGGCTATGGTGGGACGTGGGCAAGGCTCACGTCCGCGTCTTCTGTCAGGAGTACGCGAAGGGGTCGACCAAGAGGCGGGAGGCCCGGGTCGGGCGATTGGAGAAAGAAGTGCTCGACCTGGAGTCCCGTCTCGGTCAAGTCGTCGAGGACCCGGCCCTGCGGAAGGTGTACGAAGAGAAGAAGGGCGCGCTGAAGGACCTGCAGCTGGTCGGGTCCCGAGGCGCGTACGTGAGGTCGCGGATCCAGTTCCTGCGGGACCTGGACCGCGGCTCCCCCTTCTTCTACTCGCTGGAAAAAAGACGGGGGGTCCGTAAGCAGCTCTTGGGGCTGCTGGCCGACGACGGATCTCTGGTCTCGGATCCGGAGGGCATCAGCGCGGAGGCCCGGGCCCATTACGGGGCTCTGTTCTCTTCGGATCCGTCCAGTGAGGATGCGCGCAGAGTTTTGTGGGAGGACCTGCCGAAGGTCGGCCCGGAGGGCGCCGAGAATTTAGAAGCTCCGCTAAGCCTGGCGGAGCTGACCGGCGCCCTGCGCCAGCTCTCGAGGGGCAAGTCCCCGGGGCTGGACGGGCTGACCGTGGAGTTCCACAGGGCGTTCTGGGACGTCTTGGGGGACGACTACGCGCGGGTCCTGGGGGAAAGTCTGGCGACCGGGGAGATGCCCCTCTCTTGGCGCAGGGCGGTCATCGTCCTGCTGCCCAAGAAGGGCGATCTCCGCCTACTTAAGAACTGGCGCCCGGTCTCCCTCCTCAGCACGGACTACAAAATTTTCGCCAGGGCTATGTCTGCTCGCCTTGGCACCGTGCTGGCCCGCATGATCCACCCCGACCAGTCCTACACGGTCCCGGGCCGGAGTATCCACGATAACATCCATCTGGTCCGGGACCTCGTCCACCATTCCCAGAGGGCTGGTCTGTCGGTCGCCTTCCTTTCCCTGGATCAGGAGAAGGCGTTCGACAGGGTGGATCACGAGTATCTTTTCGGGACTCTGCGCGCATTCGGGTTCGGGACGCATTTCGTCGCCCGGATCCGACTTCTGTACGCCGCCGCGGAGTGTCTCATTAAAGTTAACGGGTCTTTGACGGCGCCCCTTCGCTTCGGGAGGGGGGTGCGTCAGGGATGCCCCATGTCCGGTCAGTTATACGCCGTTTGCGTGGAGCCTTTCCTGCGCCTCTTGCGGAAGAGGTTGACGGGACTGGCTCTGCAAGGGCCGGGCGTGGAGGTGGTCCTCTCGGCTTACGCCGATGACGTGCTCCTCGCGGTCACGGATCCCGTCGACTTGCGGAGGATGCGAGAATGCCAGCAGATTTACTCGGACGCATCCTCCGCCAAGATCAACTGGGAGAAATGTTCTGGACTCCTGGTGGGCCCATGGCAGCTGGACTCCCTGCCGGAGGAGTTCGGGCCTTTCGCCTGGAGCACCACGCACCTCCTCTACCTGGGAGTCTACCTCAGCCCGGCCGAGGACGCCTGGCCGGCGAACTGGCAAGAGCTGGAGGCCAAAGTCACCGCTCGCCTAGGGCGCTGGACAGGATTGCTCCGAGTGTTGTCCTACAGGGGTCGAGCGCTGGTCATAAACCAGCTGGTGGCCGCCATGTTGTGGTACCGGTTGGTCACTTTGATCCCTCCCCCTGCGTTTGTCGCCAAGATGCAGAAGAAGCTCGTCGACTTCTTCTGGGACAAAAGGAAGCACTGGGTCTCTGCCGCGGTTTTGAGTCTCCCGCTTAGGGAGGGCGGTCAGGCGCTGGTGTGCCTTCGCACCCAGGCGGCGACTTTCCGTCTTCAGACGCTGCAGAGATACCTGTACGTGGAGAATCCTCCTAGGTGGCGTGCGCTGGCGACGTATTTCTTCCGCCAGCTGCACGGCCTCAATTACGACACGCAGCTCCTGTTTGTGAGAGGGGGTGGCACGCGTGCCAGCCTGCGGGAGCTGCCTGTCTTCTACCAGGAACTGCTATGGGTTTGGAACAGCGTCGCCTCCGAGCGCAGTTCTCCCCCGTCAGGAGCGGCGGCCGTCCTTCGGGAGCCGCTGTTCAGGAATCCGCACCTCCACGACCGCGGGTTCGGCTGGCTGGCGGAGGGCAGGGCTGTGCCCGGTAAGGTGACCAGAGTCGGGGACCTGCTCGATGGCGGAGGAGCGGGCTGGATGGCGCCGGAGGAGTTGGCGAGGCGCATGTCCTGGGTCAACGTCCGGCTCGCAGTCAAAGCCATCGAGTCGCTAAAAGTGGCACTGGGCCCCGTCTCCACTAGGTGTGTCGAGGAGGCTCAAGCACGTGGGGCGATCCCGTCCGAACTGACCCCCGTTCGGACGGAATTCCTTATCGGCGCCCGGCCCCGAATCCTCCCTCGGGAGCCGCCGCCTCACCACTTGAGCCTTCTCGGAGAAATGCCCTCCGTGCCCTTTCAATCCGCACGGAGGCGTTTCCTGTACGGGCTGCTCCTGCACACTCTCCACTTTGCCATCTTCGTCTGCCGTCCGGACACGCCTTGGCGTACCATCCTGCCGTCCGGCGGAGGCGAAGGTCCCCATTGGAAGGCTCTCTACGCGGGAGTCTTCCCTTGTTCTATTGGGGACTTGGCCTGGAGGGTGTTGCACGGAGCAGTCCCGTGCAATAGGATTTTAAGTAGGTTTACGGACTCCCAGGCTGCTTGCCATTTTTGCGGCCTGGAGGAGTCCGTTTATCACATTTATGTTGAATGTGAGAGGTTGCAGCCCCTCTTTCATTATTTGAAGGGGCTGCTCCTCAATTTCTGGTTGCACTTCAGCCCCACGCTCCTGATCTACGGTCACCCGGTGCGGAGGGGAGAGGGTAGGTCGGAGGACCTCCTCGTAGGACTGCTCCTGGGCCTGGCCAAGAAAGCCATTAATTGGTCCAGGCAGCGGGCGGTCGAGGGGGTCGTTCGGCCCGATTGCCTGCCTCTCTTCCGCGGCCATGTTCGCGCCCGGGTGGCCCTGGAGATGGAGCACGCGGTGTCCGCCGGCACGCTTAAGTTTTTCCGCGACCGGTGGGCGCCGCGGGGGCTGGAGTGCATCGTCACCCCGGACTTCGAAATTTTGATTTGATTATTAAGTTTCATTTAAAATTTTAATTGATTTACAGTAAATTTGTGTTGTCCAACCAAAAAGATCAACACCAGGTTATAGTCCAACAGTTTTATTTGAAATCACAAGCTTGTGGTGAGCAGCAGCAGCAGAGTGGTGGTCTCTGTGGCCAGGAAGAGGAGAAGGAGAAGGAGACCAGATAGCAGACCACCACCAACACAACCAACAACTACAGCTGAGGTGCCTGGAGAGAGAGGACAGGAGAGGAGAAAGAAAAAGAAAGGAAGGCCAAGGCCATCAACAACAGAGGAGAGGCCTTTCCACACTGCCTCCTCAATTGGCCTCCATTTTAGGAGAGGGAGAGAGGGGAGAAAAACATCACAAACATCCATCATCTGTTTGGAAGGAGGAAGGAAGGAAAGAACAGCAGCTACAGGTGGGTGTGATTCTGGGGCACTCTCCCAGAGACTTTGTTTTGTAGGTGGGGGGAGGAAAGAAGAAAAGAAGAAGGCCGGAACATCTAAGGGGTGTGTGTGTGTGTGTGTGGCTTCTGTAAAAGCTAGGCCGCACACACCATATTAAACACCCCTTTCCCATTGCCTGACCTGGGACAGCTGGAGCTGCCTAGGTGAAGTTCCCCAATTAATTATATCCAATTGGGCATCGTTAAGACCTGGTGCAGGACTGAGCCTGGGCATCTCCAGCTATCCCAGGTGAAGACATCTTCTCCCCCCACCAGAAGACCACCACCAAAGACTTGTATTACATCGGAGAGTGCACCCCCCTGCCAACACCCACCCACCCACCCACCATCCTGAGTGGCGACCCTGCCCTTGCGGCTTCCCTCCTTCCCACCCCCCCCTCTCTCTCTCTCTTTGTCTCTTGTCTCTCTCTGCCTCTCTCTCTCTAAGAGGCACCTCATTATCTTTTTAATTAAGTACCCATTGAGCAGAGGGGAGAAGGCCCCTCTCCCAACTCAATCAACTAAAGGGAGAGGTGTGCCTTCAATTTAAGAGCTCCCTCTGCTCAGGGGAAAAAAAAAACCGAGGCCATTAACATCTTCAGGCCTGTGACTTGGGGTGAGTGTAGCCCTTAAAGAACCCTCCATTATGGCGACCACATCTTCGCCGGTGGCGGGGGCAGCGAGGACGTATGCGAGCGTGGCAGCCGCGGCCACGGCCGCAGCCACGAGTCCTCCTGTTACCCCGTCACCTTTTACCCTCCTTACGAGGAAGAATGGGGTCAAGAGCTACACTCACCCCAACATGACTGTAGAGGCGTGCGTTAAAGCCATGGCTGGGGTTGTCGGCCCTTCAGCCATCGTCGCCGCCTCTAAAATGTACGGCAAGGCTGTGTTCTTCCTGGGGTCGGAGCGGGCGGTGTACCTGGCCATCGAGAAGGGGCTCACCGTGGGCGGGACCTTCCTGCCGGTGGACCCCCTTGAGGCCACCGCGCAAAGGATTGTGGTTTCCAACGTCCCGCCCTTTGTTCCGGGTGAGCTCCTCCTCCCCCACCTACGTCAACTGGGGGAGGTGAGGTCGGGGATCACACCCATCCCGCTCGGCTTCCGGGAAGCCAGCCTTCGGCACGTCTTCTCCTTCCGGCGCCAGCTTTTCGTCCGGCTGGCGCGGGAGGAGGACGCGGATGGCGCGTTCACGGTGCTCCACGGGGGGACCGCCCACCGCGTCTTCTGGACCTCGGACGGCGCGCGGTGCTACGCCTGTAAGGAAGTGGGGCACGTCCGCAAAAACTGCCCCGCCTCCAAGGCCGCCACGACACCTGGCGCGGCCAGGGTTGGCGCCGCCGCCCCCCCTCCCCCTGATACTGTCCGCGCGTCGACGGCGACGGATGCGCGGTCGAAATCGGAGGCCAACACCACCACGGCCTCCGGTGAGGAGGAGGGAGAGCGTCCGGGGGGAAGGAAGGCGCGTAGGAAAACTAAACATCTAAGGGCGGATCCCCTCGCGGAGGAAACATCGGAATTGACCGAACTCACGCCAGAGTACATGGCGGAGTTGGTCGGGACGCATGAGACTGGGGGGGTCCTCGTGCCCGGGCCCGTGACCGTGACCGCAACTGCTGAGGCGGCTAAATCAAGACCTGCGGCCGGGCTCGGGCCCGAGGGGCCCAAGAAACCCAGTCGTCGGAAGGGGGCAGAGAGGGAGGCCCCAGCAGACATGGAGGCCTCCCCCTCTCCGGGCCCCAACTTGTTAAAAAGAAAGCTCCGCCCCCAGCAGGAAGACTGCGAGGAGGAAGGTCCCTCCGCAAAAGGGGGGCAGTCGCCCGCCGCGGGTGCTGCGCCCCACCCCACCACCGTCATCGTCGCGCGCGAGCGGCAGGGGTCGTCTGTCCCTCGGGAGGGTGAGACAGCCGAGTCTGTCCGACCTGTGCCTCCCGGGGATGGGGAAGAGACCCTGCCCGTGGGGGGGGGCGCGGAACAACCCGCGGAGGGAAATGTAGAACCTGAACCGTTGCTCCTCACCGGGTCGGGCGTCCTGGGGACTGGGGCGGGCGAGGCCAAAGAGGCTGAAGCCGAGCCCGCCTTTTATAACCCAGATATCTCTCAGGGACTGCTCGACCTGGTGGAGGACTTTAACAATCCCCAGCCCGCTGGGTCGGAGGTTGGTGGCGGGGAGACGGAAAGCCCCCTGACTCCGTCTCTGTCGTTGGCGCCGGACGTGCTGGAGGAATTTGGGATTATTTTCTCCCCGGTTTCTCCGGTCGCCCCGGCGCCTGAGGCGGGGGGGGGGCCCCGAACCGCCGCCGCCGCCTCCCGGCCCGGCGCCCCTGAAGGAGCCCAGGGTGGACTCCTCTGCCACCGATCCTGGGGGTGGGATCGTGACGGAGGCGGGGCCGGCCGGTGCGGCCGAGCCGTTCGCTGCACCCTGTGTGACGGACGGATTGGCCGCCGGTGACGACCTCCCGGAGGAGGACGGGGACTCGGTGGGGGGCTTCGAGGACGATTTGGAGTCCATCGGCAGCGAGGTGATGGACGCCCTCGTGCCCTTCACCGACTCTCCCCTCATCCCCGTAGGGGAACTCCGGGATTTTATGGCCGTGAGCCAGGGTCGTCACAAGAAGATCCGGCTGGCCCTCGACAAGTGGTCGGAGCTGGCGCTGCTCGTCGTGTCCGTCCGCGCCGCCGTTAAAATCATGGGCGCGGACAAGGACGTTGGCCGGCTCGAGCTGCGTCGGCTCAAGACGTTCCACACTGGGCTGCTGAGGGAGTGGCGGTCGTCAGTGACCGCCCTCCCTCCCCTCCGTTAGGTAGAGGTTGCACTATGCTTCTGAGATGAAGATAACCATAGCCAGCCTCAACATCAACGGCAGCAGGGAGGCGCGCCGTAGATTCAATAACTTCTCGGTCCTTCGGGATGGGAAATATGCGGTGTGCTTCCTGCAAGAAACCCACACCGTTCCGGGAGACGAGGCCACGTGGCTCCTGGAGTGGCAAGGAGGGGTCAGCATGAGTCACCTCTCCAACAATTCCTGCGGGGTGGCTGTCTTGCTGGCCCCGCATTTTCAGCCGGAGATCTTGAGGGTCAAGGAGCACGTGCCGGGCCGCTTGCTCCAGGTCACTGTTCGCCTGGGAGGCGTGCCGCTCCATTTAGTGAACGTGTACGCCCCCCGGACCGGTGCGCAGCAAGTGCGCTTCTTCGGAGAAGTGTCCGCTCTTCTGGGCTCCATCGACGTGGGCGAGTGCGTCATCCTCGGGGGGGATTTCAATTGTACCCTCGAGGCGCGGGACCGGTCGGGTCCCCCGCGAAGCCCGGCGGCGATGGAGAAGTTGCGGGACCTGGTCGGGTCCTTCGACTTGGTGGACGTCTGGCGAAATCTCCATCCCGACTCCAGCGCCTTCACGAGCGTGAGGTCTGGAGGAGGAAGGTCCAGAATCGACCGCCTTTACATTTCCCGGGCGTACGTCTCCTGCGTTCCGGCGGCTTCCATGCGGCCGGTGCCGTGCACGGACCACCACCTGGTGTGGGCGGAGCTCGCTCTGCTGCGCGCGCGGGGGGGGTCCGCGTACTGGCATTTTAACAACCTGCTGCTGGAGGACGCGCGGTTCCGGGATTCGTTTCGCCGGTTCTGGGCCGACTGGAGAAGGAAGCGGGGAGGCTTCCCCTCCTTGAGGCTATGGTGGGACGTGGGCAAGGCTCACGTCCGCGTCTTCTGTCAGGAGTACGCGAAGGGGTCGACCAAGAGGCGGGAGGCCCGGGTCGGGCGATTGGAGAAAGAAGTGCTCGACCTGGAGTCCCGTCTCGGTCAAGTCGTCGAGGACCCGGCCCTGCGGAAGGTGTACGAAGAGAAGAAGGGCGCGCTGAAGGACCTGCAGCTGGTCGGGTCCCGAGGCGCGTACGTGAGGTCGCGGATCCAGTTCCTGCGGGACCTGGACCGCGGCTCCCCCTTCTTCTACTCGCTGGAAAAAAGACGGGGGGTCCGTAAGCAGCTCTTGGGGCTGCTGGCCGACGACGGATCTCTGGTCTCGGATCCGGAGGGCATCAGCGCGGAGGCCCGGGCCTATTACGGGGCTCTGTTCTCTTCGGATCCGTCCAGCGAGGATGCGCGCAGAGTTTTGTGGGAGGACCTGCCGAAGGTCGGCCCGGAGGGCGCCGAGAATTTAGAAGCTCCGCTAAGCCTGGCGGAGCTGACCGGCGCCCTGCGCCAGCTCTCGAGGGGCAAGTCCCCGGGGCTGGACGGGCTGACCGTGGAGTTCCACAGGGCGTTCTGGGACGTCTTGGGGGACGACTACGCGCGGGTCCTGGGGGAAAGTCTGGCGACCGGGGAGATGCCCCTCTATTGGCGCAGGGCGGTCATCGTCCTGCTGCCCAAGAAGGGCGATCTCCGCCTACTTAAGAACTGGCGCCCGGTCTCCCTCCTCAGCACGGACTACAAAATTTTCGCCAGGGCTATGTCTGCTCGCCTTGGCACCGTGCTGGCCCGCATGATCCACCCCGACCAGTCCTACACGGTCCCGGGCCGGAGTATCCACGATAACATCCATCTGGTCCGGGACCTGGTCCACCATTCCCAGAGGGCTGGTCTGTCGGTCGCCTTCCTTTCCCTGGATCAGGAGAAGGCGTTCGACAGGGTGGATCACGAGTATCTTTTCGGGACTCTGCGTGCATTCGGGTTCGGGACGCATTTCGTCGCCCGGATCCGACTTCTGTACGCCGCCGCGGAGTGTCTCATTAAAGTTAACGGGTCTTTGACGGCGCCCCTTCGCTTCGGGAGGGGGGTGCGTCAGGGATGCCCCATGTCCGGTCAGTTATACGCCGTTTGCGTGGAGCCTTTCCTGCGCCTCTTGCGGAAGAGGTTGACGGGACTGGCTCTGCAAGGGCCGGGCGTGGAGGTGGTCCTCTCGGCTTACGCCGATGACGTGCTCCTCGCGGTCACGGATCCCGTCGACTTGCGGAGGATGCGAGAATGCCAGCAGATTTACTCGGACGCATCCTCCGCCAAGATCAACTGGGAGAAATGTTCTGGACTCCTGGTGGGCCCATGGCAGGTGGACTCCCTGCCGGAGGAGTTCGGGCCTTTCGCCTGGAGCACCACGCACCTCCTCTACCTGGGAGTCTACCTCAGCCCGGCCGAGGACGCCTGGCCGGCGAACTGGCAAGAGCTGGAGGCCAAAGTCACCGCTCGCCTAGGGCGCTGGACAGGACTGCTCCGAGTGTTGTCCTACAGGGGTCGAGCGCTGGTCATAAACCAGCTGGTGGCCGCCATGTTGTGGTACCGGTTGGTCACTTTGATCCCTCCCCCTGCGTTTGTCGCCAAGATGCAGAAGAAGCTCGTCGACTTCTTCTGGGACAAAAGGAAGCACTGGGTCTCTGCCGCGGTTTTGAGTCTCCCGCTTAGGGAGGGCGGTCAGGCGCTGGTGTGCCTTCGCACCCAGGCGGCGACTTTCCGTCTTCAGACGCTGCAGAGATACCTGTACGTGGAGAATCCTCCTAGGTGGCGTGCGCTGGCGACGTATTTCTTCCGCCAGCTGCACGGCCTCAATTACGACACGCAGCTCCTGTTTGTGAGAGTGGGTGGCACGCGTGCCAGCCTGCGGGAGCTGCCTGTCTTCTACCAGGAACTGCTATGGGTTTGGAACAGCGTCGCCTCCGAGCGCAGTTCTCCCCCGTCAGGAGCGGCGGCCGTCCTTCGGGAGCCGCTGTTCAGGAATCCGCACCTCCACGACCGCGGGTTCGGCTGGCTGGCGGAGGGCAGGGCTGTGCCCGGTAAGGTGACCAGAGTCGGGGACCTGCTCGATGGCGGAGGAGCGGGCTGGATGGCGCCGGAGGAGTTGGCGAGGCGCATGTCTTGGGTCAACGTCCGGCTCGCGGTCAAAGCCATCGAGTCGCTAAAAGTGGCACTGGGCCCCGTCTCCACTAGGTGTGTCGAGGAGGCTCAAGCACGTGGGGCGATCCCGTCCGAACTGACCCCCGTTCGGACGGAATTCCTTATCGGCGCCCGGCCCCGAATCCTCCCTCGGGAGCCGCCGCCTCACCACTTGAGCCTTCTCGGAGAAATGCCCTCCGTGCCCTTTCAATCCGCACGGAGGCGTTTCCTGTACGGGCTGCTCCTGCACACTCTCCACTTTGCCATCTTCGTCTGCCGTCCGGACACGCCTTGGCGTACCATCCTGCCGTCCGGCGGAGGCGAAGGTCCCCATTGGAAGGCTCTCTACGCGGGAGTCTTCCCTTGTTCTATTGGGGACTTGGCCTGGAGGGTGTTGCACGGAGCAGTCCCGTGCAATAGGATTTTAAGTAGGTTTACGGACTCCCAGGCTGCTTGTCATTTCTGCGGCCTGGAGGAGTCCGTCTATCACATTTATATTGAGTGTGAGAGGTTGCAGCCCCTCTTTCATTATTTGAAGGGGCTGCTCCTCAATTTCTGGTTGCACTTCAGCCCCACGCTCCTGATCTACGGTCACCCGGTGCGGAGGGGAGCGGGTAGGTCGGAGGACCTCCTCGTAGGACTGCTCCTGGGCCTGGCCAAGAAAGCCATTAATTGGTCCAGGCAGCGGGCGGTCGAGGGGGTCGTTCGGCCCGATTGCCTGCCTCTCTTCCGCGGCCATGTTCGCGCCCGGGTGGCCCTGGAGATGGAGCACGCGGTGTCCGCCGGCACGCTTGAGTTTTTCCGCGACCGGTGGGCGCCGTGGGGACTGGAGTGCATCGTCACCCCGGACTTCCAAATTTTGATTTGATTTGTTAAGTTTCATTTAAAGTTTTAATTGATTTACAGTAAATTTTGATTTGACAAACCAAAAAGAGCAACACCAGGTTATAGTCCAACAGTTTTATTTGAAATCACAAGCTTGTGGTGAGCAGCAGCAGCAGAGTGGTGGTCTCTGTGAGCAGGAAGAGGAGAAGGAGAAGGAGACCAGATAGCAGACCACCACCAACACAACCAACAACTACAGCTGAGGTGCCTGGAGAGAGAGGACAGGAGAGGAGAAGGAAAAGAAAGGAAGGCCAAGGCCATTAACAACAGAGGAGAGGCCTTTCCACACTGCCTCCTCAATTGGCCTCCATTTTAGGAGAGGGAGAGAGGGGAGAAAACAACAAAACAACCATCAACTGTTTGGAAGGAGGAGGAAGGAAAGAACAGCTACAGGTGGGTGTTATTTCTGGGGCACTCTCCCAGAGACTTTGTTTTGTAGGTGGGGGGAGGAAAGAAGAAAAGAAGAAGGCCGGAACATCTAAGGGGTGTGTGTGTGAGTGTGTGTGGCTTCTGTAAAGGCTAGGCCGCACACACCATATTAAACACCCCTTTCCCATTGCCTGACCTGGGACAGCTGGAGCTGCCGAGGTGAAGTTCCCCAATTAATTTAATCTTATTGGGCATCGTTAAGACCTGGTGCAGGACTGAGCCTGGGCGTCTCCAGCTATCCCAGGTGAAGACATCTTCTCCCCCCACCAGAAGACCACCACCAAAGACTTTTATTACATCGGAGAGTGCACCCCCCTGCCAACACCCACCCACCCACCATCCTGAGTGGCGACCCTGCCCTTGCGGCTTCCCTCCTTCCCACCCCCCTCTCTCTCTCTCTTTGTCTCTTGTCTCTCTCTGCCTCTCTCTCTCTAAGAGGCACCTCATTATCTTTTAATTAAGTACCTATTGAGCAGAGGGGAGAAGGCCCCTCTCCTAATTCAATCAACTAAAGGGAGAGGTGTGCCTTCAATCTAAGAGCTCCCTCTGCTCAGGGGAAAACAGAAATAAAAAACCGAGGCCATTAACACCTTCAGGCCTGTGACTTGGGGTGAGTGTAGCCCTTAAAGAACCCTCCATTATGGCGAGTAAATCTTCGTCGGTGGCGGGGGCAGCGAGGACGTATGCGAGCGTGGCAGCCGCGGCCACGGCCGCAGCCACGAGTCCTCCTGTTACCCCGTCACCTTTTACCCTCCTTACGAGGAAGAATGGGGTCAAGAGCTACACTCACCCCAACATGACTATAGAGGCGTGCGTTAAAGCCATGGCTGGGGTTGTCGGCCCTTCAGCCATCGTCGCCGCCTCTAAAATGTACGGCAAGGCTGTGTTCTTCCTGGGGTCGGAGCGGGCGGTGTCCCTGGCCATCGAGAAGGGGCTCACCGTGGACGGGACCTTCCTGCCGGTGGACCCCCTTGAGGCCACCGCGCAAAGGATTGTGGTTTCCAACGTCCCGCCCTTTGTTCCGGGTGAGCTCCTCCTCCCCCACCTACGTCAACTGGGGGAGGTGAGGTCGGGGATCACACCCATCCCGCTCGGCTTCCGGGAAGCCAGCCTTCGGCACGTCTTCTCCTTCCGGCGCCAGCTTTTCGAAAGGCTGGCGCGGGAGGAGGACGCGGATGGCGCGTTCACGGTGCTCCACGGGGGGACCGCCCACCGCGTCTTCTGGACCTCGGACGGCGCGCGGTGCTACGCCTGTAAGGAGGTGGGGCACGTCCGCAAAAACTGCCCCGCCTCCAAGGCCGCCACGACACCTGGCGCGGCCAGGGTTGGCGCCGCCGCCCCCCCTCCCCCTGATACTGTCCGCGCGTCGACGGCGACGGATGCGCGGTCGAAATCGGAGGCCAACACCACCACGGCCTCCGGCGGGGAGGAGGGAGAGCGTCCGGGGGGAAGGAAGGCGCGTAGGAAAACTAAACACCTGAGGGCGGATCCCCTCGCGGAGGAAACATCGGAATTGACCAAACTCACGCCCGAGTATATCGCGGAGTTGGTCGGGACGCATGAGACTGGGGGGGTCCTCGTGCCCGGGCCCGTGACCGTGACCGCAACTGCTGAGGCAGCTGAATCAAGACCTGCGGCCGGGCTCGGGCCCGAGGGGCCCAAGAAACCCAGTCATCGGAAGGGGGCAGAGAGGGAGGCCCCAGCAGACATGGAGGCCTCCCCCTCTCCGGGCCCCAATACGTTAAAAAGAAAGCTCCGCCCCCAGCAGGAGGACTGCGAGGAGGAAGGTCCCTCTGCAAAAGGGGGGCAGTCGCCCGCCGCGGGTGCTGCGCCCCACCCCACCACCGTCATCGTCGCGCGCGATCGGCAGGGGTCGTCTGTCCCTCGGGAGGGTGAGACAGCCGAGTCTGTCCGACCTGTGCCTCCCGGGGATGGGGAAGAGACCCTTCCCGTGGGGGGGGGCGCGGAACAACCCGCGGAGGGAAATGTAGTACCGGAACCGTTGCTCCTCGCCGGGTCGGGCGTCCTGGGGACTGGGGCGGGCGAGGCCAAAGAGGCTGAAGCCGAGCCCGCCTTTTATAACCCAGACATCTCCCAGGGACTGCTCGACCTGGTGGAGGAGTGTAGCAATCCCCAGCCCGCTGGGTCGGAGGTTGGTGGCGGGGAGACGGAAAGCCCCCTGACTCCGTCTCTGTTGTTGGCGCCGGACGTGCTGGAGGAATTTGGGATTATTTTCTCCCCGGTTTCTCCGGTCGCCCCGGCGCCTGAGGCGGGGGGGGGGCCCCGAACCGCCGCCGCCGCCTCCCGGCCCGGCGCCCCTGAAGGAGCCCAGGGTGGACTCCTCTGCCACCGATCCTGGGGGTGGGATCGTGACGGAGGCGGGGCCGGCCGGTGCGGCCGAGCCGTTCGCTGCACCCTGTGCGACGGACGGGTCGGCCGCCGGTGACGACCTCCCGGAGGAGGACGGGGACTCGGTGTTGGGCGCTGAGGAAGATTTGGAGTCCATCAGCAGCGAGGCGATGGACGCCCTCGTGCCCTTCACCGACTCTCCCCTCATCCCCGTAGGGGAACTCCGGGATTTTATGGCCGTGAGCCAGGGTCGTCACAAGAAGATCGGCTGGCCCTCGACAAGTGGTCGGAGCTGGCGCTGCTCGTCGTGTCCGTCCGCGCCGCCGTTAAAATCATGGGCGCGGACAAGGACGTTGGCCGGCTCGAGCTGCGTCGGCTCAAGACGTTCCACACTCGGCTGCTGAGGGAGTGGCGGTCGTCAGTGACCGCCCTCCCTCCCCTCCGTTAGGTAGAGGTTGCACTATGCTTCTGAGATGAAGATAACCATAGCCAGCCTCAACATCAACGGCAGCAGGGAGGCGCGCCGTAGATTCAATAACTTCTCGGTCCTTCGGGACGGGAAATATGCGGTGTGCTTCCTGCAAGAAACCCACACCGTTCCGGGAGACGAGGCCACGTGGCTCCAGGAGTGGCAAGGAGGGGTCAGCATGAGTCACCTCTCCAACAATTCCTGCGGGGTGGCTGTCTTGCTGGCCCCGCATTTTCAGCCGGAGATCTTGAGGGTCAAGGAGCACGTGCCGGGCCGCTTGCTCCAGGTCACTGTTCGCCTGGGAGGCGTGCCGCTCCATTTAGTGAACGTGTACGCCCCCCGGACCGGTGCGCAGCAAGTGCGCTTCTTCGGAGAAGTGTCCGCTCTTCTGGGCTCCATCGACGTGGGCGAGTGCGTCATCCTCGGGGGGGATTTCAATTGTACCCTCGAGGCGCGGGACCGGTCGGGTCCCCCGCGAAGCCCGGCGGCGATGGAGAAGTTGCGGGACCTGGTCGGGTCCTTCGACTTGGTGGACGTCTGGCGAAATCTCCATCCCGACTCCAGCGCCTTCACGAGCGTGAGGTCTGGAGGAGGAAGGTCCAGAATCGACCGCCCTTACATTTCCCGGGCGTACGTCTCCTGCGTTCCGGCGGCTTCCATGCGGCCGGTGCCGTGCACGGACCACCACCTGGTGTGGGCGGAGCTCGCTCCGCTGCGCGCGCGGGGGGGGTCCGCGTACTGGCATTTTAACAACCTGCTGCTGGAGGATGCGCGGTTCCGGGATTCGTTTCGCCGGTTCTGGGCCGACTGGAGAAGGAAGCGGGGAGGCTTCCCCTCCTTGAGGCTATGGTGGGACGTGGGCAAGGCTCACGTCCGCGTCTTCTGTCAGGAGTACGCGAAGGGGTCGACCAAGAGGCGGGAGGCCCGGGTCGGGCGATTGGAGAAAGAAGTGCTCGACCTGGAGTCCCGTCTCGGTCAGGTCGTCGAGGACCCGGCCCTGCGGAAGGTGTACGAAGAGAAGAAGGGCGCGCTGAAGGACCTGCAGCTGGTCGGGTCCCGAGGCGCGTACGTGAGGTCGCGGATCCAGTTCCTGCGGGACCTGGACCGCGGCTCCCCCTTCTTCTACTCGCTGGAAAAAAGACGGGGGGTCCGTAAGCAGCTCTTGGGGCTGCTGGCCGACGACGGATCTCTGGTCTCGGATCCGGAGGGCATCAGCGCGGAGGCCCGGGCCTATTACGGGGCTCTGTTCTCTTCGGATCCGTCCAGCGAGGATGCGCGCAGAGTTTTGTGGGAGGACCTGCCGAAGGTCGGCCCGGAGGGCGCCGAGAATTTAGAAGCTCCGCTAAGCCTGGCGGAGCTGACCGGCGCCCTGCGCCAGCTCTCGAGGGGCAAGTCCCCGGGGCTGGACGGGCTGACCGTGGAGTTCCACAGGGCGTTCTGGGACGTCTTGGGGGACGACTACGCGCGGGTCCTGGGGGAAAGTCTGGCGACCGGGGAGATGCCCCTCTCTTGGCGCAGGGCGGTCATCGTCCTGCTGCCCAAGAAGGGCGATCTCCGCCTACTTAAGAACTGGCGCCCGGTCTCCCTCCTCAGCACGGACTACAAAATTTTCGCCAGGGCTATGTCTGCTCGCCTTGGCACCGTGCTGGCCCGCATGATCCACCCCGACCAGTCCTACACGGTCCCGGGCCGGAGTATCCACGATAACATCCATCTGGTCCGGGACCTGGTCCACCATTCCCAGAGGGCTGGTCTGTCGGTCGCCTTCCTTTCCCTGGATCAGGAGAAGGCGTTCGACAGGGTGGATCACGAGTATCTTTTCGGGACTCTGCGCGCATTCGGGTTCGGGACGCTTTTCGTCGCCCGGATCCGACTTCTGTACGCCGCCGCGGAGTGTCTCATTAAAGTTAACGGGTCTTTGACGGCGCCCCTTCGCTTCGGGAGGGGGGTGCGTCAGGGATGCCCCATGTCCGGTCAGTTATACGCCGTTTGCGTGGAGCCTTTCCTGCGCCTCTTGCGGAAGAGGTTGACGGGACTGGCTCTGCAAGGGCCGGGCGTGGAGGTGGTCCTCTCGGCTTACGCCGATGACGTGCTCCTCGCGGTCACGGATCCCGTCGACTTGCGGAGGATGCGAGAATGCCAGCAGATTTACTCGGACGCATCCTCCGCCAAGATCAACTGGGAGAAATGTTCTGGACTCCTGGTGGGCCCATGGCGGGTGGACTCCCTGCCGGAGGAGTTCGGGCCTTTCGCCTGGAGCACCACGCACCTCCTCTACCTGGGAGTCTACCTCAGCCCGGCCGAGGACGCCTGGCCGGCGAACTGGCAAGAGCTGGAGGCCAAAGTCACCGCTCGCCTAGGGCGCTGGACAGGACTGCTCCGAGTGTTGTCCTACAGGGGTCGAGCGCTGGTCATAAACCAGCTGGTGGCCGCCATGTTGTGGTACCGGTTGGTCACTTTGATCCCTCCCCCTGCGTTTGTCGCCAAGATGCAGAAGAAGCTCGTCGACTTCTTCTGGGACAAAAGGAAGCACTGGGTCTCTGCCGCGGTTTTGAGTCTCCCGCTTAGGGAGGGCGGTCAGGCGCTGGTGTGCCTTCGCACCCAGGCGGCGACTTTCCGTCTTCAGACGCTGCAGAGATACCTGTACGTGGAGAATCCTCCTAGGTGGCGTGCGCTGGCGACGTATTTCTTCCGCCAGCTGCACGGCCTCAATTACGACACGCAGCTCCTGTTTGTGAGAGTGGGTGGCACGCGTGCCAGCCTGCGGGAGCTGCCTGTCTTCTACCAGGAACTGCTATGGGTTTGGAACAGCGTCGCCTCCGAGCGCAGTTCTCCCCCGTCAGGAGCGGCGGCCGTCCTTCGGGAGCCGCTGTTCAGGAATCCGCACCTCCACGACCGCGGGTTCGGCTGGCTGGCGGAGGGCAGGGCTGTGCCCGGTAAGGTGACCAGAGTCGGGGACCTGCTCGATGGCGGAGGAGCGGGCTGGATGGCGCCGGAGGAGTTGGCGAGGCGCATGTCTTGGGTCAACGTCCGGCTCGCGGTCAAAGCCATCGAGTCGCTAAAAGTGGCACTGGGCCCCGTCTCCACTAGGTGTGTCGAGGAGGCTCAAGCACGTGGGGCGATCCCGTCCGAACTGACCCCCGTTCGGACGGAATTCCTTATCGGCGCCCGGCCCCGAATCCTCCCTCGGGAGCCGCCGCCTCACCACTTGAGCCTTCTCGCAGAAATGCCCTCCGTGCCCTTTCAATCCGCACGGAGGCGTTTCCTGTACGGGCTGCTCCTGCACACTCTCCACTTTGCCATCTTCGTCTGCCGTCCGGACACGCCTTGGCGTACCATCCTGCCGTCCGGCGGAGGCGAAGGTCCCCATTGGAAGGCTCTCTACGCGGGAGTCTTCCCTTGTTCTATTGGGGACTTGGCCTGGAGGGTGTTGCACGGAGCAGTCCCGTGCAATAGGATTTTAAGTAGGTTTACGGACTCCCAGGCTGCTTGTCATTTTTGCGGCCTGGAGGAGTCCGTTTATCACATTTATGTTGAATGTGAGAGGTTGCAGCCCCTCTTTCATTATTTGAAGGGGCTGCTCCTCAATTTCTGGTTGCACTTCAGCCCCACGCTCCTGATCTACGGTCACCCGGTGCGGAGGGGAGAGGGTAGGTCGGAGGACCTCCTCGTAGGACTGCTCCTGGGCCTGGCCAAGAAAGCCATTAATTGGTCCAGGCAGCGGGCGGTCGAGGTGGTCGTTCGGCCCGATTGCCTGCCTCTCTTCCGCGGCCATGTTCGCGCCCGGGTGGCCCTGGAGATGGAGCACGCGGTGTCCGCCGGCACGCTTGAGTTTTTCCGCGACCGGTGGGCGCCGCGGGGACTGGAGTGCATCGTCACCCCGGACTTTCAAATTTTAATTTGATTTATTAAGTTTCATTTCAAGTTTTAATTGATTTACAGTAAATTTGCGTTCTGTCAAACCAAAAAGATCAACACCAGGTTATAGTCCAACAGTTTTATTTGAAATCACAAGCTTGTGGTGAGCAGCAGCAGCAGAGTTGTGGTCTCTGTGAGCAGGAAGAGGAGAAGGAGAAGGAGACCAGATAGCAGACCACCACCAACACAACCAACAACTACAGCTGAGGTGCCTGGAGAGAGAGGACAGGAGAGGAGAAGGAAAAGAAAGGAAGGCCAAGGCCATTAACAACAGAGGAGAGGCCTTTCCACACTGCCTCCTCAATTGGCCTCCATTTTAGGAGAGGGAGAGAGGGGAGAAAACAACAAAACAACCATCAACTGTTTGGAAGGAGGAGGAAGGAAAGAACAGCTACAGGTGGGTGTTATTTCTGGGGCACTCTCCCAGAGACTTTGTTTTGTAGGTGGGGGGAGGAAAGAAGAAAAGAAGAAGGCCGGAACATCTAAGGGGTGTGTGTGTGAGTGTGTGTGGCTTCTGTAAAGGCTAGGCCGCACACACCATATTAAACACCCCTTTCCCATTGCCTGACCTGGGACAGCTGGAGCTGCCGAGGTGAAGTTCCCCAATTAATTTAATCTTATTGGGCATCGTTAAGACCTGGTGCAGGACTGAGCCTGGGCGTCTCCAGCTATCCCAGGTGAAGACATCTTCTCCCCCCACCAGAAGACCACCACCAAAGACTTTTATTACATCGGAGAGTGCACCCCCCTGCCAACACCCACCCACCCACCATCCTGAGTGGCGACCCTGCCCTTGCGGCTTCCCTCCTTCCCACCCCCCTCTCTCTCTCTCTTTGTCTCTTGTCTCTCTCTGCCTCTCTCTCTCTAAGAGGCACCTCATTATCTTTTAATTAAGTACCTATTGAGCAGAGGGGAGAAGGCCCCTCTCCTAATTCAATCAACTAAAGGGAGAGGTGTGCCTTCAATCTAAGAGCTCCCTCTGCTCAGGGGAAAACAGAAATAAAAAACCGAGGCCATTAACACCTTCAGGCCTGTGACTTGGGGTGAGTGTAGCCCTTAAAGAACCCTCCATTATGGCGAGTAAATCTTCGTCGGTGGCGGGGGCAGCGAGGACGTATGCGAGCGTGGCAGCCGCGGCCACGGCCGCAGCCACGAGTCCTCCTGTTACCCCGTCACCTTTTACCCTCCTTACGAGGAAGAATGGGGTCAAGAGCTACACTCACCCCAACATGACTATAGACGCGTGCGTTAAAGCCATGGCTGGGGTTGTCGGCCCTTCAGCCATCGTCGCCACCTCTAAAATGTACGGCAAGGCTGTGTTCTTCCTGGGGTCGGAGCGGGCGGTGTCCCTGGCCATCGAGAAGGGGCTCACCGTGGACGGGACCTTCCTGCCGGTGGACCCCCTTGAGGCCACCGCGCAAAGGATTGTGCTTTCCAACGTCCCGCCCTTTGTTCCGGGTGAGCTCCTCCTCCCCCACCTACGTCAACTGGGGGAGGTGAGGTCGGGGATCACACCCATCCCGCTCGGCTTCCGGGAAGCCAGCCTTCGGCACGTCTTCTCCTTCCGGCGCCAGCTTTTCGAAAGGCTGGCGCGGGAGGAGGACGCGGATGGCGCGTTCACGGTGCTCCACGGGGGGACCGCCCACCGCGTCTTCTGGACCTCGGACGGCGTGCGGTGCTATGCCTGTAAGGAGGTGGGGCACGTCCGCAAAAACTGCCCGCCTCCAAGGCCGCCACGACACCTGGCGCGGCCAGGGTTGGCGCCGCCGCCCCCCCTCCCCCTGATACTGTCCGCGCGTCGACGGCGACGGATGCGCGGTCGAAATCGGAGGCCAACACCACCACGGCCTCCGGCGGGGAGGAGGGAGAGCGTCCGGGGGGAAGGAAGGCGCGTAGGAAAAATAAACATCTAAGGGCGGATCCCCTCGCGGAGGAAACATCGGAGTTGACCGAACTCACACCCGAGTATATCGCGGAGTTGGTCGGGACGCATGAGACTGGGGGGGTCCTCGTGCCCGGGCCCGTGACCGTGACCGCAACTGCTGAGGCAGCTAAATCAAGACCTGCGGCCGGGCTCGGGCCCGAGGGGCCCAAGAAACCCAGTCGTCGGAAAGGGGCAGAGAGGGAGGCCCCAGCAGACATGGAGGCCTCCCCCTCTCCGGGCCCCAACTTGTTAAAAAGAAAGCTCCGCCCCCAGCAGGAGGACTGCGAGGAGGAAGGTCCCTCCGCAAAAGGGGGGCAGTCGCCCGCCGCGGGTGCTGCGCCCCACCCCACCACCGTCATCGTCGCGCGCGATCGGCAGGGGTCGTCTGTCCCTCGGGAGGGTGAGACAGCCGAGTCTGTCCGACCTGTGCCTCCCGGGGATGGGGAAGAGACCCTGCCCGTGGGGGGGGGCGCGGAACAACCCGCGGAGGAAAATGTAGTTACGGAACCGTTGCTCCTCGCCAGGTCGGGAGTCCTGGGGACTGGGGCGGGCGAGGCCAAAGAGGCTGAAGCCGAGCCCGCCTTTTATAACCCAGATATCTCCCAGGGACTGCTCGACCTGGTGGAGGAGTGTAGCAATCCCCAGCCCGCTGGGTCGGAGGTTGGTGGCGGGGAGACGGAAAGCCCCCTGACTCCGTCTCTGTTGTTGGCGCCGGACGTGCTGGAGGAATTTGGGATTATTTTCTCCCCGGTTTCTCCGGTCGCCCCGGCGCCTGAGGCGGGGGGGGGCCCCGAACCGCCGCCGCCGCCTCCCGGCCCGGCGCCCCTGAAGGAGCCCAGGGTGGACTCCTCTGCCACCGATCCTGGGGGTGGGATCGTGACGGAGGCGGGGCCGGCCGGTGCGGCCGAGCCGTTCGCTGCACCCTGTGTGACGGACGGGTTGGCCGCCGGTGACGACCTCCCGGAGGAGGACGGGGACTCGGTGGGGGGCATCGAGGACGATTTGGAGTCCATCGGCAGCGAGGTGATGGACGCCCTCGTGCCCTTCACCGACTCTCCCCTCATCCCCGTAGGGGAACTCCGGGATTTTATGGCCGTGAGCCAGGGTCGTCACAAGAAGATCCGGCTGGCCCTCGACAAGTGGTCGGAGCTGGCGCTGCTCGTCGTGTCCGTCCGCGCCGCCGTTAAAATCATGGGCGCGGACAAGGACGTTGGCCGGCTCGAGCTGCGTCGGCTCAAGAGTTTCCACACTGGGCTGCTGAGGGAGTGGCGGTCGTCAGTGACCGCGCTCCCTCCCCTCCGTTAGGTAGAGGTTGCAATATGCTTCTGAGATGAAGATAACCATAGCCAGCCTCAACATCAACGGCAGCAGGGAGGCGCGCCGTAGATTCAATAACTTCTCGGTCCTTCGGGACGGGAAATATGCGGTGTGCTTCCTGCAAGAAACCCACACCGTTCCGGGAGACGAGGCCACGTGGCTCCTGGAGTGGCAAGGAGGGGTCAGCATGAGTCACTTCTCTAACAATTCCTGCGGGGTGGCTGTCTTGCTGGCCCCGCATTTTCAGCCGGAGATCTTGAGGGTCAAGGAGCACGTGCCGGGCCGCTTGCTCCAGGTCACTGTTCGCCTGGGAGGCGTGCCGCTCCATTTAGTGAACGTGTACGCCCCCCGGACCGGTGCGCAGCAAGTGCGCTTCTTCGGAGAAGTGTCCGCTCTTCTGGGCTCCATCGACGTGGGCGAGTGCGTCATCCTCGGGGGGGATTTCAATTGTACCCTCGAGGCGCGGGACCGGTCGGGTCCCCCGCGAAGCCCGGCGGCGATGGAGAAGTTGCGGGACCTGGTCGGGTCCTTCGACTTGGTGGACGTCTGGCCTAATCTCCATCCCGACTCCAGCGCCTTCACGAGAGTGAGGTCTGGAGGAGGAAGGTCCAGAATCGACCGCCTTTACATTTCCCGGGCGTACGTCTCCTGCGTTCCGGCGGCTTCCATGCGGCCGGTGCCGTGCACGGACCACCACCTGGTGTGGGTGGAGCTCGCTCCGCTGCGCGCGCGGGGGGGGTCCGCGTACTGGCATTTTAACAACCTGCTGCTGGAGGACGCGCGGTTCCGGGATTCGTTTCGCCGGTTCTGGGCCGACTGGAGAAGGAAGCGGGGAGGCTTCCCCTCCTTGAGGCTATGGTGGGACGTGGGCAAGGCTCACGTCCGCGTCTTCTGTCAGGAGTACGCGAAGGGGTCGACCAAGAGGCGGGAGGCCCGGGTCGGGCGATTGGAGAAAGAAGTGCTCGACCTGGAGTCCCGTCTCGGTCAAGTCGTCGAGGACCCGGCCCTGCGGAAGGTGTACGAAGAGAAGAAGCGCGCGCTGAAGGACCTGCAGCTGGTCGGGTCCCGAGGCGCGTACGTGAGGTCACGGATCCAGTTCCTGCGGGACCTGGACCGCGGCTCCCCCTTCTTCTACTCGCTGGAAAAAAGACGGGGGATCCGTTAGCAGCTCTTGGGGCTGCTGGCCGACGACGGATCTCTGGTCTCGGATCCGGAGGGCATCAGCGCGGAGGCCCGGGCCTATTACGGGGCTCTGTTCTCTTCGGATCCGTCCAGCGAGGATGCGCGCAGAGTTTTGTGGGAGGACCTGCCGAAGGTCGGCCCGGAGGGCGCCGAGAATTTAGAAGCTCCGCTAAGCCTGGCGGAGCTGACCGGCGCCCTGCGCCAGCTCTCGAGGGGCAAGTCCCCGGGGCTGGACGGGCTGACCGTGGAGTTCCACAGGGCGTTCTGGGACGTCTTGGGGGACGACTACGCGCGGGTCCTGGGGGAAAGTCTGGCGACCGGGGAGATGCCCCTCTCTTGGCGCAGGGCGGTCATCGTCCTGCTGCCCAAGAAGGGCGATCTCCGCCTACTTAAGAACTGGCGCCCGGTCTCCCTCCTCAGCACGGACTACAAAATTTTCGCCAGGGCTATGTCTGCTCGCCTTGGCACCATGCTGGCCCGCATGATCCACCCCGACCATTCCTACACAGTCCCGGGCCGGAGTTTCCACGATAACATCCATCTGGTCCGGGATCTGGTCCACCATTCCCAGAGGGCTGGTCTGTCGGTCGCCTTCCTTTCCCTAGATCAGGAGAAGGCGTTCGACAGGGTGGATCACGAGTATCTTTTCGGGACTCTGCGCGCATTCGGGTTCGGGACGCATTTCGTTGCCCGGATCCGACTTCTGTACGCCGCCGCGGAGTGTCTCATTAAAGTTAACGGGTCTTTGACGGATTCCCTTCGCTTCGGGAGGGGGGTGCGTCAGGGATGCCCCATGTCCGGTCAGTTATACGCCGTTTGCGTGGAGCCTTTCCTGCGCCTCTTGCGGAAGAGGTTGACGGGACTGGCTCTGCAAGGGCCGGGCGTGGAGGTGGTCCTCTCGGCTTACGCCGATGACGTGCTCCTCGCGGTCACGGATCCCGTCGACTTGCGGAGGATGCGAGAATGCCAGCAGATTTACTCGGACGCGTCCTCCGCCAAGATCAACTGGGAGAAATGTTCTGGACTCCTGGTGGGCCCATGGCGGGTGGACTCCCTGTCGGAGGAGTTCGGGCCTTTCGCCTGGAGCACCACGCACCTCCTCTACCTGGGAGTCTACCTCAGCCCGGCCGAGGACGCCTGGCCGGTGAACTGGCAAGAGCTGGAGGCCAAAGTCACCGCTCGCCTAGGACGCTGGACAGGACTGCTCCGAGTGTTGTCCTACAGGGGTCGAGCGCTGGTCATAAACCAGCTGGTGGCCGCCATGTTGTGTTACCGGTTGATCACTTTGATCCCTCCCCCTGCGTTTGTCGCCAAGATGCAGAAGAAGCTCGTCGACTTCTTCTGGGACAAAAGGAAGCACTGGGTCTCTGCCGCGGTTTTGAGTCTGCCGCTTAGGGAGGGCGGTCAGGCGCTGGTGTGCCTTCGCACCCAGGCGGCGACTTTCCGTCTTCAGACGCTGCAGAGATACCTATACGTAGAGAATCCTCCTAGGTGGCGTGCGCTGGCGACGTATTTCTTCCGCCAGCTGCACGGCCTCAATTACGACACGCAGCTCCTGTTTGTGAGAGTGGGTGGCACGCGTGCCAGCCTGCGGGAGCTGCCTGTCTTCTACCAGGAACTGCTATGGGTTTGGAACAGCGTCGCCTCCGAGCGCAGTTCTCCCCCGTCAGGAGCGGCGGCCGTCCTTCGGGAGCCGCTGTTCAGGAATCCGCACCTCCACGACCGCGGGTTCGGCTGGCTGGCAGAGGGCAGGGCTGTGCCCGGTAAGGTGACCAGAGTCGGGGACCTGCTCGATGGCGGAGGAGCGGGCTGGATGGCGCCGGAGGAGTTGGCGAGGCGCATGTCCTGGGTCAACGTCCGGCTCGCGGTCAAAGCCATCGAGTCGCTAAAAGTGGCACTGGGCCCCGTCTCCACTAGGTGTGTCGAGGAGGCTCAAGCACGTGGGGCGATCCCGTCCGAACTGACCCCCGTTCGGACGGAATTCCTTATCGGCGCCCGGCCCCGAATCCTCCCTCGGGAGCCGCCGCCTCACCACTTGAGCCTTCTCGGAGAAATGCCCTCCGTGCCCTTTCAATCCGCACGGAGGCGTTTCCTGTACGGGCTGCTCCTGCACACTCTCCACTTTGCCATCTTCGTCTGCCGTCCGGACACGCCTTGGCGTACCATCCTGCTGTCCGGCGGAGGCGAAGGTCCCCATTGGAAGGCTCTCTACGCGGGAGTCTTCCCTTGTTCTATTGGGGACTTGGCCTGGAGGGTGTTGCACGGAGCAGTCCCGTGCAATAGGATTTTAAGTAGGTTTACGGACTCCCAGGCTGCTTGTCATTTCTGCGGCCTAGAGGAGTCCGTCTATCACATTTATATTGAGTGTGAGAGGTTGCAGCCCCTCTTTCATTATTTGAAGGGGCTGCTCCTCAATTTCTGTTTGCACTTCAGCCCCAAGCTCCTGATCTACGGTCACCCGGTGCGGAGGGGAGCGGGTAGGTTGGAGGACCTCCTCGTAGGACTGCTCCTGGGCCTGGCCAAGAAAGCCATTAATTGGTCCAGGCAGCGGGCGGTCGAGGGGGTCGTTCGGCCCGATTGCCTGCCTCTCTTCTGCGGCCATGTTCGCGCCCGGGTGGCCTTGGAGATGGAGCACGCGGTGTCCGGCGGCACGCTTGAGTTTTTCCGCGACCGGTGGGCGCCGCGGGGACTGGAGTGCATCGTCACCCCAGACTTCCAAATTTTGATTTGATTTGTTAAGTTTCATTTAAAGTTTTAATTGATTTACAGTAAATTTGTGGTTGTCCAACCAAAAAGAGCAACACCAGGTTATAGTCCAACAGTTTTATTTGAAATCACAAGCTTTCGGAGCTTGTGATTTCAAATAAAACTGTTGGACTATAACCTGGTGTTGTGCGACCTCTCAAAGGAGTTTAATGTCAGGTTCAGATCCTTCAGTGAGCGGATTCGACTGAGAGCGGAGGCGAGTTCCTCGGCACAAGAATCTGTGAGACCGACAGTCTCCAGCCTGGGGATCAGAGAGAGAAATAACAGGAATCAGATTCAATCCCCAGAGTTTATTAATAACACTATTACTGATACTAATAATAATGTTCAGTGTCAGACATCCAGTTATTATAAACACAATCTGACACAATCTGGTACTTACCCCAGTTTCTGTATTTTACAGTCCGGGTTCCTCAGAGCCGAAGACACCAGTTTCACTCCTGAATCTCTCAGTTTATTGTTGTTCAGTCTAAACACAAACAGAGAGAGAAACAAACTGAATCAAAGCCCGGATCTGATATATTTTTCTCTTTCGGATATTACAGCAATCACTGAAAGTACTTCAGGAAATTAATAATCCGGATTCACCCCGTGATTTCCTCCCTAGGCATGTCGGGTGGAACCGGTGGCGGGTGGGGTGGGAACGGGGTCGATGGCATAGAAACATGGAAGGTAGGAGCAGGATTAGGCCATTCGGCCCCTCGAGCCTGCTCCGCCATTCGATGAGATCATGGCTGATCATCCAAACTCAGTACCCTGTACCTGCCTTCTCCCCGTATCCCTTGATACCTTTAGCTATAAAAAAATATATCTAACTCATTCTTGAATATATTTAATGACTTGGCCTCAACTACCTTCTGTGGTAGAGAATTCCACAGGTTCACCACTCTCTGGGTGAAGAAATTCTTCCTCATTTCTGTCCTAAATGGCTTACCCCTTATCCTTAGATTATGAACCCTGGTTCTGGACTCTCCGACCATCGGGAACATTCTTCCTGCATCTAGTTTGTCCAGACCTGTCAGAATTTTATATGTTTCGATTCGATCCCCTCTCATTCTTCTATACATTAGCGAGTATAAGCCCGATCGACCCAATCTCTCCTCATATTTCATTCCTGCCATCCCAGGTATCAGCCTTGTGAATCTTCGCTGAACTCCTTCCATGGCAAGAACATTCTTCCTCAGATAAGGCGACCAAACTGCACACAGTACTCAAGCTGTGGTCTCACCAAGGCCCTGTACAACTGCAGCAGGACATCCCTGTTCCTATACTCAAACCCTTTCGCTATGAAGGCCAACATACCATTTGCCTTCTTCATCGCCTGCTGCACCTGCATGCTTACCTTCAGGGACTGGTGCACAAGGACACACAGGTCTCGTTGCACTTCCCCTTCTCCCAATCTATTGCCATTCAGATAATAGTCTGCCTTTCTGTTTTTGACACGAAAGTGGATAACCTCGCATTTATCCACGTTATATTGCACCTGCCACGCTTCTGCCCACTCACCCAATCTATCCAAATCATCCTGGAGTTTCTCGTTATCCTCCTCGCAGCAAACACGCCCACCCAGCTTTGTGTCATCTGCAAACTTGGAGATATTACATTTAGTTCCCTTGTCTAGATCATTAATGCATATTCTGAAAAGCTGGGGTCCAAGGACCGATCCCTGCGGTACCCCACTAGTCACTGCTTGCCACTCGGAAAAAGACCCATTAATTCCTACTCTCTGCTTTCTGTCCGACAACCAGTTCTCTATCCAAGTCAATACCTTGCACCCAATCCCATGTGCCTTAACTTTACACGCTAATCTCTTATGCGGGACCTTATCGAAAGCCTTTTGAAAGTCCAAATACACCACATCTACTGATTCTCCCTTATCTATTTTCCCAGTTACATCCTCAAAAAATGTCGGTTGATTAGTCATGCACGATTTACCTTTTGTAAATCCATGTTGACTTTGTCCGATCCTGTCACTGTTTTTCAAGTGCTCAGCTATTACATCCTTTATAATGGACTCTAGAATTTTCCCCAGTACCGATGTCAGGCTTACCAGTCTGTAATTCCCTGCTTGCTCTCTACCACCCTTTTTGAATAGTGGGGTAACATTAGCTACGCTCCAATCCATGGGTACTGTTCCAGATTCCATCTAATGTTGGAAGATGATCAGCAATTCATCTACTAATTCTATTGCCACTTCCATAAGTACCCGAGGATGTAGATTATCAGGCCCTGGGGATTTTTCGGCCTTCAATCTCATCAATTTCCCTAACACCATTTCCCTGCAATTACTGATTTATTTCAGTTCCTCCCTTTCATCAGACCCTGTGTTCTCCAACATCTCTGGGAGGTTATTTGTGTCCTCCTTTGTTAAGACAGAACCAAAATATGTATTTAATTTGTCTGCCATTTCTTTGTTCCCCATTATAAATTCCCCGCTTCTGACTGCAATTAGGAAGGCAAGTGGCATGTTGTCCTTCATTGCAAGTGGGTTGGCATATAAGAGTAAGGAAGTCTTACTACAATTTTGCAGGGCATTGTTGACACCACATTTGGAGCCCTGTGTACAGTATTCGTCTCCTTATTTACAGAATGATATAAATGCGTTGGAAGCAGTTCAGAGAAGGCTATGGGAGCGTCAACCTGTATCTAACCCGTTCTGTACCTGTCCTGTGAGTGGTAGATTCGAGAATGTGGAGGGAGCTTTACTCTGTATCTAGCCCGTGTTGTACCTGCCCTGGGCGTGTTTGATAGGACAGTGTAGAGGGAGCTTTACTCTGTATCTAGCCCATGTTGTACATGCCCTGGGCATTGGTGAGACCACATCTGGAGTACTGTGTACAGTATTGGTCTCCTTATTTAAGGCAGGATGTAAATGCGTTGGAAGCAGTTCAGAGAAGGTTTACTAGACTAATACCTGGAATGCGCGGGTTCTCTTATGAGGAAATGTTGGACAGGCCAGGCTTGTATCCGCTGGAATTTAGAAGAGTAAGAGGTGACTTGATTGAAACATATAAGATCCCGAGGGGTCTGGACAGGGTGGATGTGGAGACTTTGTTTCCTCTTGTGGGAGAATTTAAAACTAGGGGTCACTGTTCAAAAATAAGGGGTCGGCCATTTAAGACAGAGCTGAGGAGAAATTTCTTCACAGAGGGTCGCAAGTCTTTGGAACTCTTCCTCAGAAGGCGGTGGAAGCAGAATATTTGAATATTTTTAAGGCAGAGGTAGATAGATTCTTGGTAAGCAAGGGGGTGAAAAGTTATCGGGGGTAGTCGGGAATGTGGATTAATCAGATCAGCCATGATCTTATTGAATGGCGGAGCAGGTCCGAAGATGTCGGTGAGGTTTTAAATTAATATTTTGCATCTGTGTTCACTATAGAGAAGGACGATGTAGGCATATAAATCAGACAGGGCGATTGTGATATACTTGAACAAATTAGCATTGAGAGGGAGGAGGTACTAGCGGTTTTAGCAGGCTTAAAACTGGATAAATCCCCAGGCCCAGACGAGATCTATCCCAGGCTGCTGTGTGAGGCAAGGGAGTAGATTGCAGGGGCTCTGACACAAATTTTCAGAACCTCTCAAGCCACAGGGGAGATGCCAGAGGACTGGAGAACAGCTAACGTAGTACCATTATTCAAGAAGGGTAGTAGGGATAAACCAGGGAATTACATGCCTGTGAGCCTCACATCAGTGGGAGGGAAATTACTGGAAAAAAATCCTGAGAGATTGAATTAGTCTCCACTTGCAGAGGCAAGGATTAAATCAAGGATAGTCAGCATGGCTTTGTCCGGGGGAGATCATGTCTAAACAATTTGATTGCTTTTTTCGAGGGGGTGACTAGGTGTGTGGATGAGGGTAGTGCAGTTGATGTAGTTTAGATGGACTTCAGTAAGGCTTTTGACAAAGTCCCGCATGGGAGGCTGGTCAAAAAGGTAAGAGCCCATGGGATCCAGGGCAATTTGGCACATTGGATCCAAAATTGGCTTTGGGGCTGGAGGCAGAGGGTGATGGTCGAAGGTTGTTTTTGTGACTGGAAGCCTGTGTCCAGTGGTGTACCGCAGGGATCGGTGCTGGGTCCCTTGCTGTTTGTAGCGTACATTAATGATTTAGATGTGAATGTAGGAGGTATGATCAGTAAGTTCGCAGATGACACGAAAATTGGTGGAGTGGTAAATAGCGAGGAGGGAAGCCTCAGGCTACAGGACGATATAGACGGTTGGTCAGGTGGGCAGAACAGTAGCAAACGAAATTTAACCCTGAAAATTGTGAGGTGATGCATTTTGGGAAAACTAACAAGGCAAGGGAATACACAATGAATGGTAAGACCCTAGGAAGGACAGGAACCTTAGTGTGCATGTACAGAGCTCCCTGAAGGCAGCAGGACAGGTAGATAAGATGGTTAAGAAGGCATATGGAATAGTTGCCTTCATTAGCCGAGGCATAGTATTAACACAATTGAAAGGAAGGATATTAGCTCTGATGATGCGGAATCTGTATGGGTAGAACTGAGAAATAACAATAGGCAGAAAACGTTAGTGTGAGTGGTATATAGACCTCCAAACAGTAATACGAAGGTTGGGGACGGCATTAAAAGGGAAATTAGAGAAGCATGCAGTAAGGGCACAGCATTTATCATGGGTGACTTTAATTTACATATAGATTGGGCTAACCAATTTAGTAAAAATACTGTGGAGGAGGAATTCCTAGAATGTTTACGAGATGTTTTTTCTCAAACAATATGTCGAGGAACCAACCAGAGATCAGACCATCTTAGACTGGGTATTTTGTAACGATAAAGGATTAATTAGCAATCTTGTTGTACGAGGCCCCTTGGGTCAGAGTGATTCTAATATGATAGAATTCTTCATTAGGATGGAGAGTGAAGTAGTTGTATCAGAGACTAAGGTCCTGAATTTAAATAAAGGAAACTACGATGGTATGAGGTGCGAATTGGGTAGGATTGATTGGGGAATGTCACTCAAGGGGTTGACGGTGGATAGGCAATGGCAAACATTCAAAGACTGCATGGATGAATTACATAATTTGTTCATCCCAGTGTGGCATAAGAATAAAACAAAAAGGGTGACTCAACCGTGGCTAACAAGGGGAATTAGGGATAGCATAAGATCCAAGGAGAGGGCATATAAATTGGCCAGAAAAAGCTGTAGCCCTGAGGATTGGGAGCAGTTTAGGATTAAACAAAGGAGGTCAAAGGAATTAATTAAGAAGGGGAAAATAGAATATGAAAGTAAGCTTGCTGGGAACATAATAACTGAATGTAAGAGCTTTTATAGATATGTGAAGCGAAAAAGATTAGTGAAATCAAGTGTAGGTCCCTTGCAGTCAGAAGCGGGGGAAGTTATAATGGGAAACAAAGAAATGGCAGCCCAATTAAATACATTTTTTTTTTCTGTATTCACAAAGGAGGATACAAATAACCTGCCAGTGATGTTGGAGAAGATACGGTCTGATGAAAGAGAGGAACTGAAATAAATCGGTATTTGCAGGGAAATGGTGTTAGGGAAATTGACGGGATTGAAGGCCGATAAATCCCCAGGCCCTGATAATCTACCTCCTAGGGTACTAAAGGAAGTGGCCCTAGAAATAGTAGATGCATTGCTAATCATCTTCCAACATTCGATGGAATCTGGAACTATACCCATGGATTGGAGGGTAGCTAATTTCACCCCGCTATTCAAAAATGGTGGTAGAGAGAAAGCGGGGAATTACAGACCGGTAAGCCTGACATCGGTAGTGGGGAAAATGCTAGAGTACATTATAAAGGATGTAATAGCTGAGCACTTGAAAAACAGTGACAGGATCGGACAAAGTCAACATGGATTTACAAAAGGTAAATCGTGCTTGACTAATCTACTGGAATTTTTTGAGGATGTAACTGGGAAAATAGATAAGGGAGAACCAGTAGATGTGGTGTATTTGGACTTTCAAAAGGCTTTCGATAAAGTCGCGCATAAGAGATTAGCGTGTAAAGTTAAGGCACATGGGATTGGGGGCAAGGTATTGACTTGGATAGAGAACTGGTTGGCGGACAGAAAGCAGAGAGTAGGAATTAATGGGTCTTTTTCCGAGTGGCAAGCAGTGACTATTGGGGTACCGCAGGGATCGGTCCTTGGACCCCAGCTATTCACAATATACATTAATGATCTAGATAAGGGAATTAAATGTAATATCTCCAAGTTTGCAGATGACACAAAGCTGGGTGGGAGTGTGTGCTGCGAGGAGGATACTTTGAACCTCCAGGATGATTTGGACAGGTTGGGTGAGTGGGCAGAAGCGTGGCAGATGCAATATAACGTGGATAAGTGCGAGGTTATCCACTTTGGTGTCAAAAACAGAAAGGCAGACTATTATCTGAATGGCAATAGATTGGGAGAAGGGGAAGTGCAACGAGACCTGGGTGTCCTTGTTCACCAGTCGCTGAAGGTAAGCATGCAGGTGCAGCAGGTGGTGAAGAAGGCAAATGGTATGTTGGCCTTCATAGCGAAAGGGTTTGAGTATAGGAACAGGGATGTCCTGCTGCAGTTGTGACCACACCTTGAGTACTGTGCGCAGTTTTGGTCGCCTTATCTGAGGAAGGATGTTCTTGCCATGGAAGGAGTTCAGCGAAGATTCAAAAGGCTGATACCTGGGAGGCAGGCATGACATATGAGGAGAGATTGGGTCGATTGGGCTTATACTCACTTAAGTATAGAAGAATGAGAGGGGATCTCATCGAAACATATAAAATTCTGACAGGTCTGGACAAACTAGATGCAGGAAGAATGTTCCCGATGGTCGGAGAGTCCAGAACCAGGGGTCATAATCTACGGAATGTCATCAAAAAAATGTGAGCATAAAAAAAGCCTGAGGGTTTTATACCTTAATGCGAGAAGCATCAGGAACAAGGTAGATGAATTAGCTGTGGAAATAGAGGTTAATAATTATGATCTAATTGGGATTACGGAAACATGGTTGCAGGGTGAGCAGGGCTGGGAGCTTAACATACAGGGGTATTCAGTATTTAGGAAGGATCGACAAAAAAGAAAGGGAGGAGGGGTAGCATTGCTGGTAAAAGAGGGGATAAATGCAATTGAAAGGAAGGATATTAACTCAGTTAATACAGAATCTATATGGGTGGAGCTAAGAAATAGCGAGGGGCGAAAAACATTAATAGGAGTGGTATATAGGCCTCCAAATAGTAAAACAGAGGTTGGGGAGGGCATCACGAGGGAAATTAGAGAAGCGTGCAATAAGAGCACAGCTGTCATCATAGGTGACTTTAACTTACATATAGATTGGACTAGCCTAATCAGTAAAAATAATGAGGAGGAGGAATTCCTTGAGTGTTTAAGGGATGGTTATCTGGATCAATATGTCGAGGAACCAACTCGGGAACAGGCTATATTGGACTGGGTACTGTGCAATGAGAAGGGACTAATTAGTAATCTTGTTGTACGGGGACCCTTGGGTCAGAGCGATCATAACATGATCGATTTCTCACTCGAAATGGAGAGCGAAGAAATTGACTCAGAGACTCAGGTCCTGAATTTAAACAAGGGGAATTATGATGCCATTAGACGGGAACTGAGTAGGTCTGATTGGACAACGTTCCTGGGAGGACTGGAGGTAGATAAACAATGGCAAGCATTTAAAGATAGAATGACAAAATTGCAAAAATTGTTTATACCAATCTGGCATAAAAGGAAATCTAAAAAGGTGACTCAACCGTGGATAACAGGGGAAATTAGAGACAGCATAAAATCCAAAGATAGGGCGTATAAAATAGCCAAAAAACGCGCCAGAGCGGAAGATTGGGAACAGTTTAAGATAGAGCAAAGGAGGGCAAAGGGCTTAATCAAGAAGGGCAAAATAGCTTACGAAAGCAAGCTGGCGGAAAATATAAAAACTAACTCCAAAAGCTTTTATAAGTATATCAAGAGGAAAAGACTGGTGAAAACCAAAGTTGGTCCATTGCAGTCAGATACGGGGGAATATATAATGGGAAATAAGGAAATGGCAGACCAACTAAATGCATACTTTGGGTCAGTCTTTACGAAGGAAGACACAAAAAACCTCCCTGGGATATCGGGAAAAATAGGGACATTGGCAAAGGAGGAACTGACGCAAATCAATATCTCTAAGGATATGGTGTTAAGGAAGCTAAAGGGATTGAAGGCGGACAAATCCCCAGGGCCTGATAACATGCATCCTAGGGTACTGAAGGAGGTGGCCCTAGAGATAGCGGATGCACTAAGCATGATTTTTCAGAATTCATTAGACTCGGGAACAGTGCCCATGGATTGGAGGGTAGCTAACGTTACCCCACTATTCAAAAAGGGGGGTAGGGAAAAAGCAGGTAATTACAGACCTGTAAGCCTTACATCAGTTGTGGGCAAAATGCTGGAGTCCATCATTAAGGATGAAATAGCCGAGCACTTAGCAAATGGGGACAGGATAGGACAGAGTCAACATGGATTTACAAAGGGTAAATCGTGCTTGACTAATCTATTGGAATTTTTTGAGGGAGTAACTGGTAAAATAGATGGGGGAGAGCCAGTAGATGTGGTGTACCTGGACTTCCAAAAGGCCTTCGATAAGGTCCCACATAAAAGATTAGCATGGAAAATTGAAGCTCATGGGATAAAGGGGAAAGTATTGACGTGGATAGAGAACTGGCTGTCAGATAGAAAACAGAGAGTTGGAATAAACGGCTCATTTTCTGAATGGCAGGCAGTAACAAGTGGGGTACCACAGGGATCTGTCCTGGGTCCCCAGCTGTTCACAATTTATATTAATGACCTGGATCAGGGAGTCGAATGCAGCATTTCCAAATTTGCAGACGACACTAAACTAGGAGGGGGGGTGGGCTCAGAGGAGGAGACCAGGAAGCTCCAGAGCGATTTGGACAGACTGGGTGATTGGGCGGATAAATGGCAGATGCACTATAATGTGGACAAGTGCGAAGTTATCCACCTTGGGTGCAGGAACGGGAGGGCAAATTATTATTTAAATGGCAATAAATTGGGAGAGGGGGAAGTACAGAGAGACCTGGGTGTTCTTGTACACCAGTCACTGAAGGCGAGCATGCAGGTGCAACAGGCGGTCAAGAAGGCAAACGGTATGCTGGCCTTCATAGCAAAAGGGTTGGAATACAGGAACAGGGATACCTTGCTGCAGCTGTACAGGGCACTGGTGAGACCACACCTCGAGTACTGTGTACAGTTTTGGTCGCCTCATCTGAGGAAAGATGTTCTTGCCATGGAGGGGGTGCAGCGGCGATTCACCAGGCTGATACCAGGAATGGCGGGATTGACCTATGAGGAGAGACTATGTAGTTTAGGGATGTACACACTGGAGTTTAGAAGATTGAGAGGGGACCTCATAGAAGTGTATAAAATTCTGACAGGTCTAGACAGATTAGATGCAGAAGGAATGTTTCCCTTGGCGGGTGAGAACAGAACTAGAGGACATAATTTAAGGATAAGGGCTAAACCATTTAGGACAGAAATGAGGGGGAATTTCTTCACTCAGAGAGTGGTGAACCTGTGGAACTCATTGCCACAGAGGGCAGTGTACGCCAGCTCATTAAATATATTTAAGAGGGAATTAGATATATTTCTACAGGCAAAAGGGGTTAAGGGTTACGGAGAGAAGGCGGGGACGGGATACTGAATTGAAGGATCAGCCATGATCTCATTAAATGGCGGAGCAGGCTCGAAGGGCCGGATGGCCTACTCCTGCTCCTATCTTCTATGTATCTATGTATCTATGTATAACGGGTAAACCATTTAGGACAGAAATGAGGAAGAATTTCTTCACCCAGAGAGTGGTGAACCTGTGGAATTCTCTACCACAGAAGGTAGTTGAGGCGAAGTCATTAAATATATTCAAGGATGAGTTAGATATATTTCTTAAAGCTAAAGGTATCAAGGGATATGGGGAGAAGGCAGGTACAGGGTACTGAGTTTGGATGATCAGCCATGATCTCATCGAATGGCGGAGCAGGCTCGAGGGGCCGAATGGCCTACTCCTGCTCCTATCCTCTATGTTTCTATGTCTATAAAAGCGCAGGGAGGTTATGATGGAGCTGTAGAAAATGCTAGTTAGGCCACAGCTGGAATGCTGTGTGCAGTTCTGGTCGCCACAATATAGGAAGGACGTGATTTCATTGGAGAGGGTGCAGAGGAGATTCTCCAGGATGTTACCTGGGCTGGAGCGTTTCAGCTATGAAGAGAGACTGGACAGGCTGGGGTTGTTTTCCTTAGAGCAGAGAAGGCTGAGGGGGGACCTGATTGAGGTGTACAAAATTATGAGGGGCATTGATAGAAAGGAACATTTCCCCTTAGTAGAGGGGTCAATAACCAGGGGGCATAGTTTCAAGGTAAGGGGCAGGAGGTTTAGAGGGGATTTGAGGAAACACTTTTTCACCCAGAGGGTGGTTGGAATCTGGAACTCACTGCCTGAAAGGATGGTAGAGGCAGGAAACCTCACAACATTCTAGAAGCATTTAGATGAGCACTTGAAACTCCATAGCATACAAGGCTACAGACCAGGTGCTGTAGGGGGTGGTAGTGGGGTCAGCACCGCCTTCTGACTCAGTGAGCGGTTCGACGCGCTCCCACGCCCCTGGTTCCTAAACTTTGGACTTATTTAGGGATTGTACACAAAATTGCAGTAGACAACAATGTCTGATGAAAGATATTTGACTTTATTAAAAGAAAAAGGTAACAAACTTAAAATACACTTAATACTTCAACACAGCTTGGGGAACTCACGGTACAGTCGAGGGAGAAAGACAATATACCAAACAAAAACCTTATCCCTCACAGAGATCCCACTATCTAGCTAGGTTTTTGGTTTCAGGAGATGAGGGATAATGCTCACCAACGAATCCTTGACAGAATTTTAGAGTCTGTTGATTAAAACATTTCATCAGGCCCTTGTTGCTGCGAGGTGTCCGATGGTCACTGAGGCAGTCGCTCTGGTTTCTTCTTGTGTGAAGGTCTGTTTGTTGGCCTTCCTCGTTCCACCTCGTGACTTGTGGTATTTTCGCTGGAGCAGGGCTGAGAGAGAGAGAGGGAGAGAGCTTTTCCAGCGTTGTCAGCGAGTCCAAAAGAGAGAGCCTCTTGGGACAGGCTCCAGTTATATTGTCTTTTTCGCGCCCAAAACCCCTTATTAAAACGGTTTTCCTTTAGATTTCAAATGAGCCATGTATAATCCATTGTCTAGTTTTGGTGGGCTTGCCAGTTCCGATGGCATTAACTTGGTGTTAAACATGTCCTGATCGTTTTCCGTTTTAGGCATGGCCTTATCTACGCGCCAAATCTCATCCCTATTGTCCTAGGTCTATTGGCAGGCTTTTAAATCTGTCTTGATTGGTTCTTGATGAAGTGAATCGGGTTGCTTAAAGTTTTATTGATTTAAAAAAAAAGGTCTTGGATTATTCATATTTCGATGTGTTGTGAGGCTTTTGATTTTGACTTTTCCTCCCTGATAGGAAGGCAGTGTAAATACACTGCAGACAGCTTAATACACTGCCTGGCCACGCCCCACTGCAGCCTGTGTGTCTGTGCAAGGTGTCTTTCCCAACAGTAAGATTCGAAAAGTCATTATCCTCAGGGTTTTCTTCTTGTATCTTTAAAAATGTCCAAAACTGAGGGTTTTACCTCAAATCACTTCACTTAGGGTGCTGTTCGAGTTTCTGGGGGATTTTGCGAAGCCTACACTGCTGGAAAATGGGATTAGGATAGACAGGGCTTGATGGCCGGCGCAGACACGATGGGCCGAAGGGCCTCTTTCTGTGCTGTATAACTCTATGACTCCGGATTACTACAAGTGCCACGTGCTAGGGTGTACAGAAATAGGAAGTTAGAGCAGATGAATGCGTGGCTGGAGAGATGGTGTAGGAGGGAGGTCTTTAGATTCCTGAGGCATTGGGTCCGTTTCAGGGGAAGGTGGGATCTATACAAGCCAGACGGGTTGCAACTCAACGGGAACGGGACCACTTTCCTCGCGGGGAGCTTTGCTAGTGCTGTTGGGGAGGGTTTGAACGCGCTTGGCAGGGGCTTGGGAACCTGAGGGTGGAATCAGAAGGGAGAAAAGCCAAGCTGGAAATAAAAGATAGGGGTTCAGATTGGAGATTAAATAATAATAAATTATTACCGTGATTTGATTTAAATGGAAAGGAGGGATTCACATGTGGAAGAATGTTGGTCTGAAGATTTCTGAGTTCATCTGAGCAAAATGAAGCAAATAAAAGACAATTAAAGTCTGTTCCGTGTATTCTTACTGTGATTTGAATGAATTTTACTGAGTTTCACTGTCCGTATATACAGGAGTGAAGGATTACATCAAATTAAGATTATAATTTAGATTCGAATGGATCAGCAGGATGAGGGGTTTGTTCCATGAGGAGAGATTGAGTAGACTAGGGCAGGGAGAGAGGGGAACAGACAGAGAGAGAGAGAGGGACAGACAGAGAGAGAGAGGGGGGGACAGAGAGAGAGGGGGACAGAGAAAGAGAGAGAGGGACAGAGAGAGAGAGAGAGGGACAGAGAGAGAGAGAGAGAGGGAAAGAGAGAGAGAGACGGGGGGACAGAGAGATAGGGGGTTGAGAGAGAGAGACAGAGAGAGAGAGAGATAGGGACAAAGAGAGAGAGAGGGACAGAGAGAGAGAGAGCGACAGAGAGAGAGGGGAACAGTTAGAGAAAGGGGACAGAAAGAGAGGGGGAAAGAGAGAGAGAGAGAGGGACACAGAGAGAGAGGGGGGCAGAGAGTGGGAGAGGGACAGAAAGAGAGAGGGGGACAGAGAGAGGGAGAGAGAGAGAGAGAGAGAGACAGACAGACAGAGAGGGAGAGAGAGAGGGGGACAGAGAGAGAGAGAGAGAGAGTGGGACAGAGAGAGAGAGAGGGACAAAGTTAGAGAGAGAGAGAGAGAGAGAGAGGGACACAGAGAGAGAGGGGGACAGAGAGAGAGAGAGAGAGAGAGAGATTGACAGACAGAGAGGGAGAGAGAGAGGGGACAGAGACAGAGAGCGACAGACAGAAAGGGGACAGAGAGAGAGAGAGGGGACAGAGAGAGAAAGGGGGACAGAGAGAGAGAGGCGGACAGAGAGAGAGAGAGAGGGACAGAGAGAGAGAGAGGGGGACAGAGAGAGAGGGGGACAGAGAGAGAGAGAGAGGGGACAGAAAGAGAGGGGGACAGAGAGAGAGAGAGGGACACAGATAGAGAGGGGGACAGAAAGAGAGAGGGGAACAGAGAGAGAGAGGGGGACAGAGAGAGAGAGGGGGCAGAGAGAGAGGGGGACAGAGAGAGAGAGAGGGGACAGAGAGAGAGGGGGACAGAGACAGAGAGGGGGGACAGAGAGAGAGTGATGGGGACAGAGAGAAAGGGGGACAGAGAGAGAGAGAGGGACACAGATAGAGAGGGGGACAGAGAGAGAGAGGGGAACAGAGAGAGAGAGGGGGACAGAGAGAGAGAGGGGAACAGAGAGAGAGAGTGGGACAGAGAGAGAGAGAGTGGGACAGAGAGAGAGAGAGAGACAGACAGAGAGGGAGAGAGAGAGGGGACAGAGACAGAGAGCGACAGACATAGAGGGGAAAGAGAGAGAGAGAGGGGACAGAGAGACAGAGGGAGACAGAGAGAGAGAGAGGGGGACAGAGAGAGAGAGAGAGTGGACAGAGAGAGTGAGGGGACAGAGAGATAGAGGGGGATAGAGCGAGAGAGGGGGACAGAGAGAGAGAGAGGGGAACAGAGAGAGAGAGGGGGACAGAGAAAGAAAGAGGGACAGAGAGAGAGGGGGACAGAGAGAGAGAGCGACAGACAGAGAGGGAGAGAGAGAGGGGACAGAGAGAGAGAGAGCGACAGACAGAGAGGGAGAGAGAGAGGGGACAGAGAGAGAGAGCGACAGACAGAGAGGGAGAGGGAGAGGGGACAGAGACAGAGAGGGGACAGAGAGAGAGAGAGGGGACAGAAAGAGAGAGGGGGATAGAGAAAGAGAGGGGTGGACAGAGACAGAGAGGGGACAGAGAGAGCGAGAGGGGACAGAGAGAGAGAGGGGGACAGACAGAGAGAGAGGGGGACAGAGAGAGAGAGAGGAGGACAGAGAGAGAGAGAGGGGTACAGAGAGATAGAGGGGGACAGAGAGAGAGAGGGGGACAGAGAGAGGGGGTCAGAGAGAGAGAGGGGGACAGAGAGAGAGGGGGACAGAGGCACTTCCAGAGGACTGTGGAGAAAATTGTCAGAGTGTTGAGGCTGCCGCGAAACACGAATGGAGGCTGAATCCATATGTGGAAAACAAGAAACTTTTATTCACTGCATGGCACACAAAATAGTTGAGAAAGCTCATCCCAGAATTCTCTGGAAAAACTCCCAGAATTCTCTGGGTAAAACCAGAGGCCCCGCCCCCTTCTGCCTTAAAGGTAATGTGCCTTAAAGGGGAAGGTGCTGGAAATTTGTCCACAGACGGAAGAGTGGATTATGCCCGTTTTAGGTGACGATTCGCCACATGCTCACCTTTCCTTCACGGAGATGGTCACATCCGTTCCAGGATATTCTTCCCTCTGGCACAAAGGAGGCAACTTACTATTCGGACCTGCTCAGGGCTGCAGAAGAGTCTGTCTACTCCCCTGACGATAGAATCTCCCACCACTATCGCTCTCCTATTCCTGTGCCCCACCTGCCTCTCACCCCCGCCCCACTCGGGATGTCCTCCTGCTCTCTGGTGTCACACTGTTGCTCAGGAAGACGATTCTCTGAGTCACTGTCTCTATCCACCTTACAGTCCCCAATGCCAGGTATCTATTGGACAGTTCCAGTACTCAGGGGCTCTCTCCACCTGTGACTGCGATCCTCTGAGTCACTGTCTCTATCCACCTTACAGTCCCCAACACCAGGTATCCAGTACTCAGAGACTGCCTCCTCCTGTGACTGCGGTGTCCTTCCAGATGATCAGTAACCTCGGTCTTTCTACTCAGTCCCTCCCCTGTTCCGTCTTCCTGTGGGAGCTGCAGGTTCTTGCACGAGATCTGGACCTTTTGTCGGAACAGAATTTAAATTTAAAGTATTTTGTAAGCCTACCCGTGTCCATTCTCATTCTTGTTGAAGATGTTGGATCTTCTCCACTGGTTGGACCTTCAGCCATGGTGGTGACAGCCGTTCCCAGGCTCTGATGCTCTGTAATAAATATAATATTAATAGGAGTGTTAGATGGAAATATTGAAATGAGAAGGAGATCGTTGCCTTGTTAAACATGATATCAAGTCCCTCCTCCCCCATCAGTACAACAGCTCTTAGCTCTGCAATCGAGCATTTCCCGAGTGTTACGATCAACTCTCCACATCAGGTGTGACACAGACAGCTGCCCAGTGAAATCCAGAGATTCCCGCTGATCTCCACAACCCAGTTTCAGACCGGCTCCCGTCGGCCCAGACTCTGCATTGGGAGCGCCCATTGGTGAGATTTGCTCACACAGTGCAGGCCAAAACCAGCCTTATTCCTGAGGTAGGGAATATTCTGCAGGGAAATAACAAGCGGGGGGATCATTGATGGATTAAATAACCCTTCTTTTGGTTTTACACAGTGTGGCGCTATTGTATTAGTTTTATTAACAGATTGGTGTTTCATATTTTTGTTTTGTTGAGTTTTGATATTAAATTGAAGCACTTTATGAATATGATATCTATCCACACACACAATATATAGCTGGGTGTGATCCCGCTGGTCTCTATGGGCAGTGACATTGTCCGTGTGATCATGGAGATGTGTCCTGGTTGGTGTTTCTATTTGAATATATTGAACATATCTCTCATGGTGTCAGCACCTGGCTAATGAGCACTGGAGGAGGTGAGGACATTTACCGCTGTTTCACTAATATTAACACTAATGCTGAATGTTATGAATCATGTAACTTTAATCAATTAGGCAATGCACAACTTTTATTTGCGGACTATCAACAGTACAGTAGGAGATCCAACTGATTACAGAAAGTACAGAGGTGAACTGAAAAATGAATTAAGAGGGGGCAAGGAAAATGTATAAGAAATGATGAGCGGTAACATAAAAAAGGGAGAACTAAAGTCTTTTACAAACATATAAAGAGTGAGAGCGAGAGGAGCGGCCGGAGATAAAGGTCGGCCCAAGAGCCCGGAGAGCGGAGGGAGTTCGAGCGTCAGGGAGCGAGGTAAGTGACGTCCGCACAGGGGAAGGAGCTGATTGGTGAGTAGCCAGTGATTGTTTTCTTTAAGTCTTATGTTTATTTATGTTAAGTTACTTAATAGTCTATTAAGTAGAGGCATGGCAGGGCACCTCGGTCCCGTGGAATGCACATCTTGTGCCATGTGGGAACTCCAGGATGCTTCCCGTGTCCTGGACAACAACATGTGCAGGAAGTGTCGTCAGCTGGAGGAGCTCAAGCTCCAGGTTTCGGGAGGAGGTGATCATCCCACAGCGTAAAAGTGTGCAGGCACAGAGGGAATGGGTGACCATCAGAAAGACAAGGAGGACCAGGCAGTTAGTGCAGGAGTACCCTGAGTGCATCTCGCTCTCTAACCAGTATTCAGGGCTGAATAATGGTGAGGGCGATTGTTCCTCTGGGGAGTAGAACCAGTGCCAAGTCCACGGCACCATGGGTTGCTCTGCTGTACAGGGGGTGGGAAGAAGATCTGGAAATCAATAGTGAGAGGAGATTCCATAACTAGGGGAACAGACAGGCGTTTCTGCAGCTGCAGACGTGATTCGAGGATAGTATGTTGCCTCCGTGGTGCTAGGGTCAAGAATGTCACTGAGCGGCTGCAGAACATTCTGAGGGGGGAGGGTGAACAGCCAGAGGTCGTGGTCCACATCGGTATTAACGACATAGGTAGTAAGAGGGATAAGGTCCTGCAGGCAGATTTTAGGGAGCTAGGAAAGAGATTAAAAAGCAGGACCCCAAACGTAGAATTATCCGATTTCTCCCGGTGCTACAAGCTAGTGGGTATAGAATTGGAGGATAGAGCAGATGAATGCGTTGCTGGAGAGATGGTACAGGAGGGAGGGCTTTAGATTCCAGGGACATTGGGATCGGTTCTTGGGGAGGTGGGACCTGTACAGACCGGATGGGTTGCACCTCAACAGGTCTGGGACCAAAGTCCTCGCGGGGAGGTTTGCTAGTGCTGCTGGGGAGGGTATAAATTAATTTGGCAAGAGAATGGGCACCAGTCTGTAGCAGTAGAAAGAAGAAACAGGTGCACAAAGTATTGGGACAGACCTATAGTACTAAAGTAAGACATAGTACGGTATTAGGTGGGGTCAGACTAAGGTGAGAATAAAAGAAGATCTAAAAAATGTTTACAATGCATGTGCGTAAATGCACGAAGCGTGGTAAATAAGGTTGGTGAGCTGCAGGCTCAAATAGCCACATGAGAATATGATGTCGTGGTGATAACAGAGACCTGGCTCAAAAAAGGGCAGGTTTGAGTACTAAATATTCCTGGATATAAGTTGTTCAGGAAAGGAAAGAAAGGAGGTGGGGTGGCAGTATTGATTAAGGAGAATATTACAGTGTTGTTGAGAGAGGATGTCCTGGAGGGGACAAGGACAGAACCCATTTGGATCGAGTTGAGAAACAATAGAGGTGCCATTACACTACTAGGTGTATTCTATAGGCCACCAACTAGTGGCAAGGATATAGAGGAGCGAATTTGCAGAGAAATTACAGAGAGATGCAAGAACTATAGAGTAGTGATAATGGGGCACTTCAACTATCCTATTATAGACTGGAATAGTAATAGTGTAAAGGGCAGAGAGGGGGAAGAATTTCTGAAGAGTGTTCTGATTGAGTGTTTGATGAATTAAGGCCTGCTTTTACCAGCTTAAGTGTGCTGAAGAATAGAAAAAATCAATTTGATAACTCATTTATAAATTAAAAATACTCTTCAAAAAGGGAAGTTTATTTTTAGCCCCGTAAAAATATTTTTTTCTCAAAAAAATAAAATGTTTGTAAAAAATATTTAATTAAATTGAATTTGAATTAATTTTAATTAAGTAATGTATTTTTAAAAATGTATTTAATGTTTTAGTGTGTTTTTAACTGTGATCCCGATTCATAATTTTGACAGTTCTGTGCGTACAGAACTCTCAAAAGGATGAAGGGGGATTCCCTTCTTTGATTGGTTCACCTGCCCACGTGATCCCAGGGATGCTTGCGAACCGCATGCACTCCTGGGATACCTGGGCCTCTGCGCATTTCCAGCAGGACAGTCTTCTCTTCTTAGGCAGTCCCTCGGAACCGAGGATGACTTGCTTCCACTTTAAAAATGAGTTCTCAAGGTGACTGATGAGTCCAATGCGAGCCATGAGGGTCCTGACGTTCCAGGTCCCGAACTTCATTTGAAAGGGTGGAAGATGCCTGTGCGAACGTGTGCCAGGATCAGAAGCCTCGGGATCTATGGGAGCAGCAGGTAGGTTCGTAGATTTTTTTCCGATCGGAGGCATCTGCCCGCAGGAAGCCTCCGATCGGAAATTCAGGGCCAATGTTTTTCTCACTGGAGAGAAGTGTGCACTTGTGTCCCCAGGGGTCGGTATTGAGAGCAAAGCTCGTTTTATATATATTAATGACTTGGACTTGGGTATACAGTGCATAAATTCAAAGCTTGAAGATGAAAAGAAAATCATAAAAGTGGTAAGCATTGAGGAGGTTAGTATTAGAATTCAGGGGGACATAGATAGACTAGTGCAATATGCAGACACATGGGAGATGAAATGTAACGCAGCGAAGTGTGAATCGATGCATTTTGGAAAAAAGAATTGGGAGATGCAATATAAACTATATGGTATAATTTTATAGGAGGTGCAGGCACAGAAAAACGGAAGGGTATACGTACATAAATCTTTAAAGGTGGCAGGACTAGTTGTTCAGAAAGTATACAGGGTTTTGTGCTTGTTAAATAGAAGCAGAGGAATATCGGAACCGAGGAACAGGAGTAGGCCATTCATCTCCTGGAGCCTGTTCTGACATTCAATTAGATCATGGTGGATCTGTATCTTAACTCCATCTACCCACCTTAGTTCCGTAATCCTAAATACCCTTCCCTAACAATCCATCAATCTCAGTTTTGAAATTTTCAATTGACCGAAACCTCAACAGATTTTTGAGGGCGAGTGTTCCAGATTTCCACTACCATTTGTGTGAAGAAATGCTTTCTAACATCATCCCTGAACGGCTTAGCTGTGCTTTGAGGTTAACCCCATTCTTCTGGATTCCTGCACCAGAGGAAATAGGTTGTCTCTTTCAATCCTATCAATTCCTTTGATTATCTTAAACACCTCAATTAGATTCCCCCTTAATCGTGTATATATACAAGGGAATACAAACGTTTTCTATGCATTCAGTCCTCGTAACTTAATAATTGTAGCCCTTGTGTCCTTCTGGTGAATCTCAGCTGCAACACCTACAAGGCCACTATATCCTTCCTGAGGTCCAGTACCCAGAACGTGACACAGAAATCACAATGGGGTCTAACCAGAGCTCTGTACAGGTGCAGCAGAACTTCTCGCTGTTTGTATTCCAGCCCACGAGATATAGCCCAACATTCCATTTCACTGTTGACTTATTTTTTTCACCGATTGAGAAGGGACGGGGATTTAAAACAGGAATTTAGGGAGCTAGGTTGGAAGCTGAGAGCCAGTACAAACCATGTTGTAATTTCTTGTTTGTTGCCGGTGCCACGTGCTAGCGAGTTGAGGAACAGGGAGAGAGTGCACATAAACACGTGGCTGCAGGGATGGTGTAGCGGGGAGGGTTTCAGTTATGTGGATAATTGGAGCACATTCTGGGGAAGGTGGGACCTGTACAAACAGGACGGTTTGCACCTGAACCAGAGGGGCACCAATATCCTGGGAGGGAAATTTGCTACGGCTCTTCGGGGGGGTTTAAACTAATTTGTCAGGGGGATGGGAAAAAGGGCTGTAGTCCAGGAGCCAGTGGTGAGTGTAGGGAGGTACTGAGGAGGGTATCAAGGTCGCAGGAATGTACCGGCAGACAGGAAGATGGCTTGAAGTGTGTGTACTTCAATGCAAGGAGAACTTGGAGCGTGGATTGGTACTTGGGACTACGATGTGGTGGCCATTACGGAGACATGGTTAGAACAGGGACAGGAATGGTTGTTGGAAGTTCCGGGGTATAGATGTTTCAGTAAGAGTAGGGAAGTTGGTAAGAAAGGTGGAGGAGTAGCATTGTTAATCAAGGATAGTTTAACAGCGGCAGAAAGGCAGTTCGAGGGGGATCTGCCGTCTGAGGTAATATGGGCTGAAGTTAGAAATAGGAAAGGAGCGGTCACGTTGTTAGCAGTTTTCTACAGGCCCCCAAATAGTAATAGAGATGTGGAGGAAGAAATTGCAAAGCAGATTATGAATAGGTATGGAGGTCACAGAGTAGTTGTCATGGGTGACTTCAATTTTCCAAATATTGATTGGAACCTTTATAGGTCAAACAGTTCGGATGGGATAGTTTTTGCACAGTGTGTGCAGGAGGGTTTCCTGACACAATATGTGGATTTGCCGACAAGAGCTGGGGACACGTTGGATTTGGTACTGGGTAAAGAACCGGGCCAAGTGTTTGATTAGTATGTGGGAGAGGACTTTGGAGATAGTGACCACAATTCGGTAAATTTCACTATTGCAATGGAGAGGGATAGGGCCATACGGCAGGGCAGGGTTTATAATTGGGGGAGGGTAATTATGATGCGATTAGGCAAGAATTAGGGAGTATAAGACGGGAACAGAAACTATCAGGGAAAGGCACAAACGAAAAGTGGAGCTTTTTCATGGAGCAATTACTGTGTGTCCTTGATAGGTATGTCCCTGTCAGGCAGGGAGGAAATGGCCGAGTGAGAGAACCATGGTTCACAAAAGAGTTTGAATGTCTAGTCAAGAGGAAAAAGGAAGCGTATGTAAGGATGAGAAAACAAGGTTCAGTTGGGTCGATTGAGGGGTGAAAGGTAGCAAGGAATTAGCTAAAAAAAGAGCTTAGGAGAGCTAGGAGGGGGCATGAGAAGTCCTTGGTGGGTCGGATCAAGAAAAATCCCAAGGCTTTTTAATCTTATGTGAGAAATAAAAGAATGACCAGGGTGAGGGTAGGGCCGGTCAAGGACAGTAGTGGGAACTTGTGCATGGAGTCAGAAGAGATAGGAGAGGTGATGAATGAATACTTTTCGTCAGTGTTCACCGAGGAGAGGGGCCATGTTCTTGAGGATGAGAGTGTGATAAAGGTGGATAGGCTGGAGGTGGTAGATGTTCTGAGGGAAGATGTTTTAGCAATTTTGAAGAACCTGAGCGTCGATAAGTCCCCTGGGCCAGATGGGATATATCCTAGGATTCTTTGGGAGGCAAGGGAGGAGATTGCAGAGCCTCTGGCTTTGATCTTTGGGTCCTCACTGTCCACGGGAATGGTGCCCGAGGACTGGAGAGTGGCGAATGTTGTTCCTCTCTTCAAGAAAGGAAATAGGAATGACCCTGGTAATTATAGGCCGGTTACTCTTACTTCGGTGGTTGGTAAGATAATGGAAAAGGTCCTGAGGGATAGGATTTATGACCATTTGGAAAGGGGCAACTTAATCAGGGATAGTCAACACGGATTCGTGAAGGGTAAGTCTTGCCTAACAAATTTGATTGAATTCTTTGAGGAGGTAACTAAGTGTGTAGATGAAGGTAGAGCAGTTGATGTCGTATACATGGATTTTAGTAAGGCGTTTGATAAGGTTCCCCATGGTCGTCTCATGAAGAAAGTAAGGAGTTGTGGGATAGAGGGAAATTTGGCCGATTGGATAAGTAACTGGCTATCTCATAGAAGGCAGAGGGTGGTGGTGGATGGAACATTTTCGGACTGGAGACCAGTTACCAGCGGTGTGCCACAGGGGTCGGTGCTGGGTCCTCTGCTGTTTGTGATTTTTATCAATGACTTGGAGGAGGGGACTGAAGGGTGGATCAGTAAATTTGCTGATGACACCAAGATTGGTGGAGCAGTGGATGAGGTGGAGGGCTGTTGTAGGCTGCAAAGAGACATTGATAGGATGCAGAGCTGGGCCGAAAAATGGCAGATGGAATTTAACCCTGATAAGTGCGAGGTGATTCATTTTGGTAGAGCAAATTTGAATAAGGATTACAGGGTCAACGGCAGGGTTCTGAGGAACGTGGAGGAGCAGAGGGATCTGGGGGTTCATATCCACAGATATCTGAAGGTTGCCACTCAAGTGGATAGAGCAGTAAAGAAGGCCTATGGTGTTATGGCGTTTATTAACAGAGGGTTTGAGTTTAAGAACCGTGAGGTTATGCTGCAACTGTACAGGACCTTGGTGAGACCACATTTGGAATATTGTGTGCAGTTCTGGTCACCTCACTATAGGAAGGACGTGGAAGCATTGGAAAGAGTGCAAAGCAGATTTACCAGGATGCTGCCTGGTTTGGGGGGGAGGTCTTATGAGGAAAGATTGAGGGAGTTGGGGCTTTTCTCTTTAGAGCGGAGGAGGATGAGAGGCGACTTAATAGAGGTTTATAAGATGATGAGGGGGATAGATAGAGTGGATGTTCAGAGACTATTTCCTCGGGTAGAGGCAGCTGTTACAAGGGGGCATAACTATAAGGTGCATGGGGGGAGATATAGAAGGGATGTCCGAGGTAGATTCTTTACTCAGAGAGTGGTTGGGGTGTGGAATGGACTGCCTGCTGTGATAGTGGAGTCGGACACTTTAGGAACTTTCAAGCGGTTATTGGATTATCACATGGAGCACACCAGAGTGATAGGGAGTGTGATAGCTTGATCTTGGTCTCGGACAATGCTCGGCACAACATCGAGGGCCGAAGGGCCTGTACTGTGCTGTACTGTTCTATGTTTCTATGTTTTAGTGATTGCCGTACACAGAGCCCTAACTCTCTCTGCTCTTCCACAGTTCCGAGCTTCTCGCCATTTAGAAAATACTCTGATCTCTCTTTTTCAGGTCCAAAGTGATGGAGCTCACACTTTCCCACTTTTATCTCCATCTGCCACAGTTTTGCCCAGAGAGTGCAAAATCAAAGGAGTTAGGCTCAACCTTCATCAGTCACTGGCGTCAGCTGGAGTATTGTATTCAATTCCATCGCTGCACTTGAAGAAGGCTGTCAAGGCCTTGGAGAGGATGCAGAGGACATTTACTGAAATGGTAACAAGGATGAGGAACTTCAGTTACATGGAGAGCCCAGAGAAGCTGGAATCGTTCTCCTTGGAGCAGAGAAGTTTGAGGGGAAATTTAATAGAGGTGTTCAAAATCATGAAGCTTTTTTGACAGAGTAAATGTGGAGAAACTGTTTCCACTGGCAGAAGGGTCGGTAAACAAAGGCCACAGATTTAATATAATTGGCAAAAGAGCTAGAGGTGAGATGAGGAGAGATGTTTTTTAGGCATCAAGTAATTATGATCTGGGTTACGCTGCCTGAAAGGGTGGAAGCAGAAGCAATAGCAACTTTTAAAAGGGAATTGAATAAATACTTGAAGGGGAGCAAATTGTTGGGCTCAGGCGGAAGAGCGGGGGTGTGGGACTAATTGAATTGGTCTTTCAAAGAGCCGCTCTAGGCTCGATAGGCCGAATGGCCCCTTCTCTGCTGGGTGATTCTATGATAGTGACCACTTACTCTTTGTTCCGAAACGTGTAATAAACGATATATAAACTGGAATAACATTTACAGCAGCAGAATGTTCGAGTGTGAAATTGTATTTGGAAGTTTCATTCCGTTAAATGACGCAACTCCCAGTAAAACTATTTCTGAAAAAAAATATTTTGTTACCTGTCCATTATTGTTGTGTTAACTTGCCAGTATCTTTGAACTACTGCACAAATAAATATTAATTTCTGTACATTAAAAGACAATAATGGTCCTCAGTATATTCCGGGTTCTTACCTTGTGCTGCGGCTCCTGTTTCCAGAGAGTCCGGGTAAGTTGGTGCTGTGGGGTCTGCAGGTTAATGAACACACCCTGGGTAAAGATCATTTACACCTCACAGTTATAAACACCACCTTCAGCCTGATCAGTACAATCCCCCCCGCCCTGTTTTCTGGTGCAGGGCTCGATCAGAATCACACACCGGCTCATTCAGTTTGAATTGTTCTGATAAATTGCTGACCTTTTAATCAAAAGCGTTCTCCAAGGCGGCCTTCGAGACACACGACAACGCAAAATCATCGAGCAGAAACTGATAGCCAAGTTTCGCACCCATGAGGACGGCCTCAACAGGGATCTTGGGTCCATGTAACGCTACAGAACGTGACTAGACTTCGTTGTGTGTTTTTCCAGCTTTTTCAAAAAAAAAGTTAAAAGCTTAACTGCAGACGGCAGCATTTGACACGTTGGACCCCCTGTGACCCACCTCATTGTCTTAGCTGTACTCTGATGTGTCTTTGATGTAATGCCTCCCTAACAGATTGTATATCTGCAGACACATTGCTCTCTGTATATATATACTGTGTAATCGATTCCCTCACTGTACCTGTACCTGAAGAAGGAGCAGAGCTCCGAAAGCTGGTAATTTTTAATAAAACTGTTGGACTATAACCTGGTGTTGTGCGACTTCTCACTTTTAATCAAAGCCATTAATCCTCTCTGTGGTAACAATGACTACATTTCCCCACAGCCCTTCCATCTGCGGCTCAGAAGACTCCGCAGTGAAACCGTGTCGTGTAGCGGGAATCAGTTTCAGATCCTCAATTAGATTTCATTATTCACCATAAAACCAGTTTATTATCGGACAGACATGGCAAGTGACAAAGTTCGCTGATAATAATCTCCAGCTATTTGCCTCCAGTTAATGAGTAACAGTCTCGGCCTTGATCAAGCTCCGGGTTTCAATAACAGGAACTGAATCTTTAAAGTTGTGCGGTGAACAAGTGAAAATCTGTTTCACCGGCCTGTTAACTTTTAGTGATCGTGATTTAATTTCTAATTTTCATATATTCTTTATTTTAACAGATTGGGAACGGATTCAATTAACTATGAGACTGGGAAACTCTGAACATTATTTGATAATCTAATTAGTACTTGTTTTTAATATAAATATTAAAAGTTCAGGCTACCTCTTGCGACTGCTCCGTGTCTCATTCCCCTTCCTGCTTCTCTGTGCTGCCGCTCCCAGTCTGTTTACAGCTCCCCCTGCTCCGTGTCTGAAACCCCTGCCTTTTACCTCTCTGCTTCCCCCACCTGTGCTGTGCCCGGTCTTTAATGTTTGCTTCCCTCCCCCACCGGTTCCATATCTGTTTCTCCCCGTATTTCCATTCCCATCAGCTCTATGTCTGATTCTGTCGTGTCTTCCATTATCAGATGCCATTTGCCACCCAGCTGTTACATGGCTGAATGTCCCCCCGCATCTGTAACTGTTTCCAACTCTACAACATTCCTCCACTCTAACTCTCCCCGAGCCCATTGTTCATTCCCCCTCCGCACACCTGCTGCAATACTAATTTTACTCTTGCTCTACCTTTCCTCCTATCGTGCCCGATCTTCCCACATCCGTGAGTACAACAGTAGAGAGGTTATGCTGAACCTTTATAACGCGCTGGTTAGGCCACAACTGGAGTATTGCGTCCAGTTCTTTTCACCACACTTTCGGAAGGATGTGAAGGCCCTTCAGAGGATGCAGAAAAAAATTACGAGAATAATTCCAGGGATGAGGGACTTCAATTACGTGGATAGACTGGGAACGCTGGAGTTGTTCTCCTTAGAGCAGAGACGTTTGAGAGGAAATTTGATAGAGGTGTTCAAAATCATGAAGGGTCTTGACAGAGTGGAGAGAGTCAAACTGTTTCCATTGGCAGAAGGGTCGAGGCCAGAGGACACAGAGTTAAGGTGATTGGCAAAAGAACCAAAGGCACTGTAAGATTCTCAAAATTCACAGATCCCCCAAAACTCGAAGACAAACCCTAAGGAAAAGGACTTTGGAGTCTTTTCTAACTATTACAGGGTGGTGAAGTGCATTGGGCCTAACCGAAGGACATTTTAGAGCAAAAACCAAGATTTGGTATTTTAATAGACATGTCTGGACTTGTAAGGGAGAAAAGGCTGTAAAGGAAGTTGGGTTCAACCTCTGTACAGAGAGTTTGGATATTGGAGTTAATGCAAACTGTCTGCGGAACCGCATGACCTCGCTTGGAGTTAATCGGCCCCTTTCAGACATTAACATCCTAAAAATAAACCCGAGGAAGAGCAGTCTCCACCCAAATTACAGGACCCATTAAAATATGCATAAAATAGATCACCCAGACCCACTCTATAGAAATCCCAGGCCCAGTCAAGAAACTCAAAACCTGAGAACAATCAAACACAATCAAGCAGCAGATCGACAGGATGGAGCCATCCTGAAACTACTTCACATGTTAACAAACAAGTTACCATTATCGAGCCAGCCAAAATCTTACAATGACGAGATTTGATTTGGCGCGCCGATAAGGAAGCTTCAATTAGTATAATTAAAGGCCCATTCTCAACCGAAAGAAGCTTTCACGGGCGCATTCACCGCAACACATCTCTCCAGTACCACCGTTCAATGTTACGTGTCCAGCCAATAGGTCGACAGCTCGAAAACAAGACCGTTCAACAAAGGAGGCCAACAGCTTCAGAAGTAGGCCGACACTTGGAAGAAACCAGAGCGACCGGCTCAGTGACCAACGGCCACCTCGCGGCAACAAGGGCCTCATGAAACAACCAACCGAACATTACCACCAATATTGGGCCACCACGACCAAAGAAAACCAACTCGGAGAAAAACCGAAGCTCGGCAAAGTTTCCACTCTACAATCTGTTCCTGACTTACCCCTGGATAAGATTTTATCCAAAAGACTCTAAACCCTACCTCTAACCAAAGGAAAGTGGGTACTCACCTGATAGATCCAATACATAGATACATAGATACATAGAAGATAGGAGCAGGAGTAGGCCATCCGGCCCTTCGAGCCTGCTCCGCCATTTAATGAGGTCATGGCTGATCCTCCAATTCAGTATCCCGTCCCCGCCTTCTCTCCGTAAGCCTTAAACCCTTTTGCCTGTAGAAATATATCTAATTCCCTCTTAAATATATTTAATGGGCTGGCGTACACTGCCCTCTGTGGCAATGAGTTCCACAGGTTCACTACCCTCTGAGTGAAGAAATTCCCCCTCATTTCTGTCCTAAATAGTTTAGCCCTTATCCTTAAATGATGTCCTCTAGTTCTGTTCTCACCCGCCAAGGGAAACATTCCTTCTGCATCTAGTCTGTCTAGACCTGTCAGAATTGTATACACTTCTATGAGGTCCCCTCTCAATCTTCTAAACTCCAGTGTGTACATCCCTAAACTACATAGTCTCTCCTCATAGGTCAATCCCGCCATTCCTGGTATCAGCCTGGTGAATCGCCGCTGCACCCCCTCCATGGCAAGAACATCTTTCCTCAGATGAGGCGACCAAAACTGTACACAGTACTCGAGGTGTGGTCTCACCAGTGCCCTGTACAGCTGCAGCAAGGTATCCCTGTTCCTGTATTCCAACCCTTTTGCTATGAAGGCCACCATACCGTTTGCCTTCTTGACCGCCTGTTGCACCTGCATGCTCGCCTTCAGTGACTGGTGTACAAGAACACCCAGGTCTCTCTGTACTTCCCCCTCTCCCAATTTATTGCCATTTAAATAATAATTTGCCCTCCCGTTCCTGCACCCAAGGTGGATAACTTCGCACTTGTCCACATTATAGTGCATCTGCCATTTATCCGCCCAATCACCCAGTCTGTCCAAATCGCTCTGCAGCTTCCTGGTCTCCTCCTCTGAGCCCACCCCCCCTCCTAGATACATAGATACATAGAAGATAGGAGCAGGAGTAGGCCATCCGGCCCTTCGAGCCTGCTCCGCCATTTAATGAGATCATGGCTGATCCTCCAATTCAGTATCCCGTCCCCGCCTTCTCTCCGTAACCCTTAACCCCTTTTGCCTGTAGAAATATATCTAATTCCCTCTTAAATATATATATCCTAGTTTAGTGTCGTCTGCAAATTTGGAAATGCTGCATCCGCCTCCCTGATCCAGGTCATTAATGTAAATTGTGAACAGCTGGGGACCCATTACAGATCCCTGTGGTACCCCACTTGTTACTGCCTGCCATTCAGAAAATGAGCCGTTTATTCCAACTCTCTGTTTTCTATCTGACAGCCAGTTCTCTATCCACGTCAATACTTTCCCCTTTATCCCATGAGCTTCAATTTTCCATGCTAATCTTTTATGTGGGACCTTGTCGAAGGCCTTTTGGAAGTCCAGGTACACCACATCTACTGGCTCTCCCCCATCTATTTTACCAGTTACTCCCTCAAAAAATTCCAATAGTTTAGTCAAGCACGATTTACCCTTTGTAAATCCATGTTGACTCTGTCCTATCCTGTCCCCATTTGCTAAGTGCTCCGCTATTTCATCCTTAATGATGGACTCCAGCATTTTGCCCACAACTGATATAAGGCTTACAGGTCTGTAATTACCTGCTTTTTCCCTACCCCCCTTTTTGAATAGTGGGGTAACGTTAGCTACCCTCCAATCCATGGGCACTGTTCCCGAGTCTAATGAATTCTGAAAAATCATACTTAGTGCATCCGCTATCTCTAGGGCCACCTCCTTCAGTACCCTAGGATGCATGTTATCAGGACCTGGGGATTTGTCCGCCTTCAATCCCTTTAGCTTCCTTAACACCATATCCTTAGAGATATTGAGTTGCGTCAGTTCCTCCTTTGCCAATGTCCCTATTTTTCCCGATATCCCAGGGAGGTTTTCTGTGTCCTCCTTCGTAAAGACTGACCCAAAGTATGCATTTAGTTGGTCAGCCATTTCCTTATTTCCCGTTATATATTCCCCCGTATCTGACTGCAATGGACCAACTTTGGTTTTCACCAGTCTTTTCCTCTTGATATACTTATAAAAGCTTTTGGAGTTAGTTTTTATATTTTCCGCCAGCTTGCTTTCGTAAGCTATTTTGCCCCTCTTGATTAAGCCCTTTGTCCTCCTTTGCTCTCTCTTAAACTGTTCCCAATTTTTCGCTCTGGCGCTTTTTTTGGCTATTTTATACGCCCTATCTTTGGATTTTATGCTGTCTCCACGGTTGAGTCACCTTTTTAGATTTCCTTTTATGCCAGATTGGTATAAACAATTTTTGCAATTTTGTCATTCTATCTTTACGTACCCTACCGCATCAGCGGACTCGCGAAGACTGACCAGCTATGCAGCTGAAGTACATCCGGGGTACAGAAGACACCAACCAACATATAGAGCGAACCCCAAAACCGCGAACCAGCTCAACTGTCAAGGATTCGTTTGGTGAGCATTATCCCTGGTCCTCTAGAGTCCACTTTAGCTAGTAAAGTGGGATTGGGAGGGTGAGGTATTCTTCTAATGTGATTTTCCCTCGTATGTACCGAAGTGTTCCCCCATTTTATTAGAGTGTTAAGATTGTTGTGTTGTATTTTACTCTCTTGAATAAAGACCAAAAGTTCTTGCACCAAAACTAGTTGTCTGCTTCACTTTTGTCACAACCCCCAAATAAGTCCAAGGTCTAGAACCAAGGGTGTGGGAGCGATTCGAACCGTTCAGAAGTCAGAGGTGAAGCTGACACACACCGCCACCCCCTACAGCGACATGAGGAAAACTTTTTTACGCAGCGAGTGGTTAGGATCTGGAATGCACTGCCTGAAAGTATGATGGAGGCAGACTCAATCACGGCTTTCCAAAAGGGAGTTGGATAAGTACCTGAAAGAAAAATAAACATTTGCAGGGCTACCGGGAAAGGGCGGGGGAGTGGAACTAGATGAGGTGCTCTTGCAGAGAGCCGGCACGGGCTCGACGGGCCGAATGGCCTTCTTCCGTGCTGTAATCGTTCTGTTGTTCTATGATTCTGTGAACAAGGGTAGGCCGTTCAGCACCTCGAGCTTGTTAAATAGGAACAGAAGAAAGTCATTTAGCTCCTCGAGCCTGCTACACAGGAACTGGGGTGGACCATTCAACCCCTCGAGCCTGCTGAACCGGAATATTTGTAGACCATTCAATCTATCGATCCTGTTGTAGAGGAATTTTCATCCCTGGAATCATTCTCGGAATATTTTTAGGCCATTCAGCCGCTCTAGCCTGCTACATATGAACAGGGGTAGGGTAGTCATTCCATCGAGTCTGTTACTTAGAAACAGGAGTAGGCCAATCAACCCAACGAACCTGTTACATATGAACATTGATGGGACATTCCGTCCCTCAAGCCTGTTATAAACGTAACGAAATAGGCAATTCAGAATCTTGAGCGAGTTACATAGGCACAGGAGTAGGCCATTAAACCCCTCGAGGTTGTTACATCGGACAAAGCCATTAAACCCCACAAGCCTGCTACGTAGGAACATAAGTAGTTCATGAAGACCCTAAAGACAGGTAATAGAAAAGGGAATAGGCCATTCAGTCCATCAAGCCTGCTACATAACAACAGGTGCCGGTCATTCAGGCCATCGAAGCTCTCACATAGGAACAGGAGGACGTCAAAAGGCCGTCGAGCCTATTACATAGGAACAGGAGGCGGTCATTCAGGCCATCGAGCCTGTAACATAGAAACAGGAGGCGGTCATTCAGGCCATCGAACCTGTTAGATAGGAACAGGAGGAGGCCCATTCAGCCCCTCGAGCCTGTTACACAGGAACAGGAGGAGGCCATTCAACCCCTCGAGCATGTTACACAGCAACAGGAGGCGGTCATTCAGGCCATCGAGCCTGCTTATAGGAACAGGAAGAGGCCCATTCAGGCCATTGAGCCTGTTACATAGGAACAGGAGGAGACCATTCAGCCCCTCGAGCCTGTTACATAGGAACAGGAGGAGGCCATTCAGCCCCTCGAGCCTGTTACATAGGAACAGGAGGAGGCCATTGAGTCCCTCGAGCCTGTTAAGTAGGAACAGGAGGAGGCCATTCAGCCCCTCAAGCCTGTTACATAGGAAGAGGAGGAGGTTATTTCGCACTCAGCCAATTCCACCATTCATGTACGATAGCAAAATACTGCGGATGCTGGAAAATTGAAACAACAACAGAAAACGCTGGAAAAACTCAGCAGGCCAGGCAACATCCGTGGAGAGAGAAACAGAGTTAACGTTTCAGGTCGAAACCCTTCGTCAGAACGGGTAAAAAAGCAGGAAATGTAACAGATAAAAAAGCAAGGGGGAGGCTGGGGGAGGAATAAAAGAACAAAAGGGTGGTCTATGGTAAGTAGAGACATCCCCTCTGACCTTCCCCTCTCTGACCCCGAACGATCAGTCCTCAGCAAAGGCCTGAGCTTCATCCCCTTACGCCCCCACCTCAATGAATTTCGAGCTCGGCATGATGCTGAGCTCTTTTTCCGTCACCTTCGTCTCCGTGCCCACTTCTTTGGTCAGGAGTCTTCCCCCCACACGGCTGACCCTTTCTCCCGCTTTCAGAATACTCGTTCCACCTGGACCCCTCCCTCTGGCCTCTTACCCTCTCTAGATCTTTTCATTGCTAACTGCCGCCGTGACATCGGCCATCTCAATTTCTCTGCTCCCCTCACTCACTCCAACCTACCTCCCTCTGAACTTGCAGCACTCCATTCTCTCCGATCCAACCCCGACATTGTCATTAAACCTGCTGACAAGGGTGGTGCTGTTGTTGTTTGGCGAACCGACCTCTACCTAGCAGAAGCTGAACGCCAACTCTCCGACACCTCCTCCTACCTCCACCTGGACCATGAACCCACTACCGAACATCAAGCCACCGTTTCCTTTTCCGCCACCTCCAGCGTGATCCCACCACCAAACACATCTTCCCTTCATCTCCCCTTTCACCATTCTGAAGGGACCGCTCCCTCCACGACACCCTGGTCCACTCCTCTATCACCCCCAACACCCCTTCCCCTTCGCCCAGCACCTTCCTGTGCAAGCGCAAGAGATGCAACACATGCCCTTTTACCTCCTCCCGCCCCACAGTCCAGGGCCCCAAACTCTCCTTCCAAGGGAATCAGCGATTTACTTGTACTTCTTGCAATTTAGTTTACTGTATTCGCTGCTCACGATGTGGTCTCCTCTGCATTGGGGAGACCAAACGCAGATTGTGTGACCGCTTTGCGGAACACCTCCGTTCAGTCCGTAATTGTAACCCCGAGCTTCCGGTCGCCTGTCCCTTTAATTCTCTGCTCCACTCCCACTCTGATCTCTCCATCCACGGCCTCTTACACTGTTCCAATTAAGCTCAACGTAAGCTCGAGGAACAGCACGTCATCTTTCGATTAGGCACTTTACAGCCTTCTGGGCTCAACATAGAGTTCAGCCATTTCAGACTATAACCCCTGCTCCTATTTTTTCAGGTGGCTGTTGTTCATGATTCTGCCATTCCCATTTGCAACATTTAATCTGTCCTGCCTTCAATCATAAGAAATAGGAGCAGATGTAGGCCATTCGGCCCATCGAGCCTGCTCTGCCATTCAATGAGATCATGGCTGATCTTCTGCCTCAACTCCATTCACCGGCCCTATCGCCATATCCCTTGAAGCCCTTACTAGTCAGAAATCTATCGGCTTCTGTTTTGAATATACCCAATGACTGAGCCTCCACAGCCCTCTGGGGTAGAGAATTCCAAAGATTCACCAACCTCTGTGTGAAGAAATGTGTTGCCATCTCAGTCCTGAATGGCCGACCCTTTATCCTGAGGCTGTGGCCCCTAGTTCTAGACTCCCCAGCCAAGGGAAACATTCATCCAGCATCCACCCTATAAAGCCTTGTAATAATTTTGTAGGCTTCAATGAGATCACCTCTCATTCTTCTGAATTAAAGAGAATACAGGCCGAGTCTACTCAATCTCTTCTCATACGACAGTCCCGCCATCCCAGGAATCAATCTCGTGAACTTTCGTTGCACTCCCTCTATGGCAAGTATATCCTTCCCTATGTAAGGTGAGCACAATAGTACACAGTACTCCAGGTGTGGTCTCACCAAGGCCCTATATAATTGGAGAAAGGCTTCTTTACTCCTGTACTCAAATCCTCTTGTAATGAAGGCCAGCATACCATTTGCCTTCCTAATCCTAGCACAGACTGTCCCTTTAGTTCCTTCCTCCCCTCCACCCACTTTCCCTGCCTCTGCACCTGCTTAAAACCGGTTACTTTTACCAGTTCTGATGAAGGGTCACAGAACTGAAACTTTTACTCTGTTTCTCTCTCCACGGATGCTGCCTGACCTGCTGAGTATTTCCAGCATTTTCTGTTGTTATTTCAGATTTCGAGCATCCGCAGTATTTTGCTCTTGTACTGGGGAGAGATAACCAAACCGCCTTCTTAGGAAGTTTAATCACTTTATACACTTTCTTATTTGAGCTCCGTTGGAAGTTAGAGTTTATTTTATTTTATTGTTGCATATTTAACGACAGCATCGAAGATGGAAAGAGAAACTTAGATCAACTTCTTCTGTCAAAGCTGCAATGAGACTCGGAAGAATTTAAAGATTTTTAATGAACTTTTCACAAAAGCAGATCTTGAAGTCCAAACACTTTTAATGAGCCTCTGAATTGCTTAAAACTTAAATTTCTCAATATTTGATTTTGAACGATGGACTGAAGTGAGTAGCTGCACACAAAGATGCAATCATGCTGTTGAGGAGGGGGAGGCAGGGGAGGATTTGGAGGAGTTACTTATTACTTTTTATTGACTTTTAAAAATATAATTAAAACGTTTAGCAAGAGAACCAAAAAAGAGGAAAACACAAACCGTTTTATTTTACATAATTTGAAAACAGAAAATGCTGGAAATTCTCAGCAGGTCAGGCTGCATCTGTGGGGGAGAGAGAGAGAAAAACATATCTAACGGTTCAGGTCTGTGACCTTTCGTCAGAACTGGAAAATGTTAGAGTTGTAACATATTTTAACCAGGTGCAGAGGCAGGGAAAGGCGGGAGGGGAGGAAGGAACACAAGGGATGGTCTGTGATATGGTGGAAGGCAGGAGTGGTTAAATCCGCCCTCTGCACCTGGTTAAAGTCTGTTACATCTCTAACTTTTTCCAGTTCGGACGAAGGTCACAGACCTGAAACGTTAACTCTGTTTCTCTCTCGCTCTCCACAGATGCTGCCTAACCTGCTGAGTATTTCCAGCATTTTCTGTTTATATTTCAGATTCCAGAATCCGCTGTATTTTGCTATTGTGACCGATTTTATTTTGTCTGTCGTTCTAGTCTGAACAAGTCCCACGAATAATGCAACTATAGATTTCTTCTTAAATGTTTAGTGGAGCGTTAATAGAAACAAGAACTCTGTACTGATGTATGAAAAATGAAAGAAGCTACTTAGAAGAAACCATTATTTGTTTATTGAGAAAGACACACAAAATACTTTGATTAAACTGATAATGTACAATTTCGCTTTGGTATAAATGTTCGAATTAGGAGATTGAAAATTGAGAGCAAAATGAAGTTTATTTCCTCCTGTTTAATTGGGAAGTACCTAAAATAATTCAACACTTTTCGTGATAAGAGCAGGGATTAATATTGTGGAGAATGTTTGAGAGAAAATATATTGGAAGCGAAATTTGTAAATTAACATCTTTACATCAACATATTAGTAAACATTTCCAAGTCAGTCTGATTGGTTCTCTTGTCCAGGAAGAATGATGAATATTTATTTGTGCTCAATCGTAGTTTTTCCTGCTATTTGATTTAATTCAGTGACGGAAATTGTGTGTGTGTTTTTCTGCACTTGTGAATAAGTGCTGCATTACTGTCATGTTACATGGAGGGTGTTCTGGTTCAATAAGTCCACGGTTATTAATGGAAGTGATTGAAGTTGGAAATACGGATACCCGTTTTTGTTCAATTCTTTTTAATACTGTGAACTAAAGAACTACAGCACTTTATATTTGTTGGTTGTCTGGTTGCATTGTGATTAATATTCTGATTACATATCTGGACGCCATAGGAAAGCCGCTGCTCCAGCTGCTTGAGCTGCCATTGCTACAGTGACATGAGGAATTTGCTAATACGTTGAAAACCTTGAAATTAATACAAATTGCACGAATAGATCTGCCTCATTCAGCTCACCTTGGGCTTTTGGATTGTTTGTCGATGTGTAACTGAGTGACGTTTCTGAACTGTGAATTTATTATTCTGCAGTTCTTTTATATCCTATTCATTTCTGACAAGGATTTATATAATTAGAGTTTGTACATGACGAACTAAAAGCTTTTAATTAATTCTACCGTAATCAAACTTGCAGAATGGGCATGTAAATGACAAATGAATTTCAATATGGGTACGTGTGAGGCGGTGCATTTTGTTGGCAGGAAAAAGGACCCCAGCTATTCCTTGGAACATAAGAGTCTAAATGGGGTAGAGGTGCAAAGGGATCTCGGGGTACAGATTCATGAATCATCAGAAGTAGCAACGCCGGTTAAAATGCCATAAAAGTGGAAATAAAGCACGGGTTCATTTCTAGAGGAATAGATTACAAAAGAAGGGAAGTTATGTTAAACTTGCAGAATCTTGTCTGATTGTCCATTGATTTGAGACGGTGGGGCGAGAATATCTTATTACTCTATATATGATTTTAAATGGTTGTTGTTGCTGTCGTTGTTGTAAAAGAGGCTTTTCTAAAAGTTGTTCTAAAATTTGTTGTTGTAAAATTTGCCCACGGACGAAAAGGTCGCTCACAGGAGTACATGGCCGCTCAGTGCAAAAAAATTCGAGGAAACATTGGTGGGGAGGAGCTGAGGCTATTAGGTGGGATGGGGAGGAGCTGAGGATATCAGGTGGGGAGGAGCTGAGGATTGTAGGTGGGGTGGGGAGGAGCTGAGGATATTAGGTGGGGTGGGGAGGAGCTGAGGATATTAGGTGGGTTCAGGAGGAGCTGAGGATATTAGGTGGGGTGGGGAGGAGCTGAGGGTATTAGGTGGGGAGGAGCTGAGGATATTAGGTGTGGCGGGGAGGAGATGATGATATTAGGTGGGGTGGGGAGGAGCTGAGGATATTAGATGGGGTGGGAGGAGCTGATGATATAAGGTGGGGTGGGGAGGGGCTGAGGATATTAGGAGGGGTGGGGAGGAACTGAAGATATTAGGTGGGGTGGGGAGAAGCTGAGGATATTAGGTGGGGTGGGGAGGAGTTGAGGATATTAGGTGGGGTGGGGTGGAGCTGAGGATATTAGGTTGGTGGGAGGTGCTGAGGATATTAGGTGGGGTGGGGAGGAGCTTAAGATATTAGTTGGGGTGAGGTAGTGCTGAGGATATTAGGTTTGGTGTGGAGGAGCTGAGGATATTAGGTGGGGTGGGGAGGAGCTGAGGATACTAGGTGGGTTCAAGCGGAGCTGAGGATATTAGGTGTGGTGGGGAGGAGCTGAGGATATTAGGTGGGGTGGGGAGGAGCTGAGGATATTAGGTGGGGTGGGGAGGAGCTGATGATATAAAGTGGGATGGGAAGGAGCTGAGCATATTAGGTGGGGTGGGGAGGAGCTGAGGATATTAGGTGGGGTGGGGAGGAGATGAGGATATTAGGTGGGGTAGGGAGGAGCTGAGGATATTAGGTTGGATGGGGAGGAGCTGAGGATATTAGGCGGGGTGGGGAGGGGCTGAGGATATTAGGTGGGGTGGGGAGGAGCTGAGGATTGTAATTGGGGTGGGAAGAGCTGAGGATATTAGGTGGGGTGGGGAGGAGCTGAGGATATTAGGTGGGGTGGGGAGGAGCTGAGGATATTGGGTGGGGTGTGGAGGAGCTGAGGATATTAGGTGGGGTGGGGAGGAGCTGAGGATATTAGGTGGGGTGGGGAAGGGCTGAGGATATTAGGTGGGTTCAGGAGGAGCTGAGGATATTGGGTGGGGTGGGGAGGAGCTGAGGATATTAGGTGGGGTGGGGAGGAGCTGAGGATATTAGCTGTGGTGGGGTGCAGCTGAGGATATTAGGCGGGATGGGTAGGAGTTGTGGACATTAGGAGGGGTGGGGAGGAGCTGAGGGGATTAGGTGGGGTGGGGAGGAGCTGAGGATATTAGGTGGGTTCAGGAGGAGCTGAGGATATTAGGTGAGGTGGGGAGGTGCTGAGGACATTAGGTGGGGTGGGGAGGTGCTGAGGATATTAGGTGAGTTGTGGAGGAGCTGAGGATATTAGGTGAGGTGGGGTGGTGCTGAGGACATTAGGTGGGGTGGGGAGGTGCTGAGGATATTAGTTGGGGTGGGGGGGAGCTGAGGATATTAGGTGGGGTGGGGAGGTGATGCGGATAATAGATGTGATGGGGAGGAGCTGAGGATATTAGGTGGGTTGGGGAGGAGCTGATGATATTAGGTGGGGTGGGGAGGTGCTGAGGATATTTGCTGGGGTGGGGAGGAGCTGAGGATATTAAGTGGGGTGGGGAGGAGCTGAGGATATTAGGTGGGGTGGGGAGGAGCTCAGGATATTAGTTGGGGTGAGGAGGTGCTCAGGATATTACGTTTGGTGTGGAGCAGCTGAAGATATTAGGTGGGGTGGGGAGGAGCTGAAGTTACTAGGTGGGTTCAGGGGGGAGCTGAGGATATTAGGTGTGGTGGTGAGGAGCTGAGGATATTATGTGTGGTGGGGAGGAGTTGAGGATATTCGGTGGGGTGGGGTGGAGCTGATGATATAAATTGGGGTGGGGAGGAGCTGATGATATTAGGTGGGGTGGTGAGGAGCTGAGGATATTAGGTGTGGTGGGGAGGAGCTGAGGATATTAGGTGGGGTGGGGAGGAGCTGAGGATATTAGATGGGGTGGGGAAGAGCTGAGGATATTAGGTGGGGTGGGGAGGAGCTGAGGATATTAGGTGGGGTGGGGAGGAGCTGAGGATATTAGTTGGGGTGGGGAGGAGCTGCGGATATTAGGTGGGGTGGGGAGGGGCTGAGGATATTAGGTGGGGTGGGGAGGATCTGAGGATTGTAGGTGGGTGGGAAGAGCTGAGGATATTATGTGGGGTGGGGAGGAGCTGAGGATATTACGTGGGGTGTTGAGAAGCTGAGGATATTAGGAGGGGGTGGAGGAGCTGAGATATTAGGTGGGGTGGGGAGGAGCTGAGGATATTAGGTGGGGTGGGGAGGGGCTGAGGATATTAGGTGGGTTGGGGAGGAGCTGATGATATTAGGTGGGGTGGGGAGGTGCTGAGGATATTTGCTGGGGTGGGGAGGAGCTGAGGATATTAAGTGGGGTGGGGAGGAGCTGAGGATATTAGGTGGGGTGGGGAGGAGCTCAGGATATTAGTTGGGGTGAGGAGGTGCTCAGGATATTACGTTTGGTGTGGAGCAGCTGAAGATATAAGGTGGGGTGGGGAGGAGCTGAGGTTACTAGGTGGGTTCAGGGGGGAGCTGAGGATATTAGGTGTGGTGGTGAGGAGCTGAGGATATCAGGTGGGGTGGGGAGGAGTTCAGGATATTAGGTGGGGTGGGGAGGAGCTGATGATATAAAGTGGGGTGGGGAGGAGCTGAGGATATTAAGTGGGGTGGTGAGGAGCTGAGGATATTAGGTGTGGTGGGGAGGAGCTTAGGATATTAGGTGGGGTGGGGAGGAGCTGAGGATATTAGATGGGGTGGGGAAGAGCTGAGGATATTAGGTGGGGTGGGGAGGAGCTGAGGATATTAGGTGGGGTGGGGAGGAGCTGAGGATATTAGGTGGGGTGGGGAGGAGCTGAGGATATTAGGTGGGGTGGGGAGGGGCTGAGGATATTAGGTGGGGTGGGGAGGATCTGAGGATATTAGGTGGGGTGGTGAGGAGCTGAGGATATTAGGTGTGGTGGGGAGGAGCTGACGATATTAGGTGGGGTGGGGAGGAGCTGAGGATATTATGTGGGTTGGTGAGGAGCTGAGGATATTAGGAGGGGGTGGAGGAGCTGAGATATTAGGTGGGGTGGGGAGGGGCTGAGGATATTCGGTGGGTTCAGGATGAGCTGAGGATATTAGGTGGGGTGGGGAGGAGCTGAGGATATTAGGTGGGGTGGGGAGGAGCTGAGGATATTAGGTGGGGTGGGGTGCAGCTGAGGATATTAGGCGGGATGGGGAGGAGTTGTGGACATTAGGAGGGGTGGGGAGGAGCTGAGGATATTAGGTGGGGTGCGGAGGAACTGAGGATATTAGGTGGGTTCAGGAGGAGCTGAGGATATTAGCTGAGGTGGGGAGGTGCTGAGGACATTAGTTGGGGTGGTGAGGTGCTGAGGATATTAGGTGGGTTGTGGAGGAGCTGAGGATATTAGGTGAGGTGGGGAGGTGCTGAGGACATTAGGTGGGGTGGGGAGGTGCTGAGGATATTAGTTGGGGTGGGGGGGAGTTGAGGATATTAGGTGGGGTGGGGAGGTGCTGAGGATAATAGATGGTGTGGGGAGGAGCTGAGGATATTAGGTGGGGTGGGGAGGAGCTGATGATATTAGGTTGGGTGGGGAGGTGCTGAGGATATTAGGTGTGGTGGTGAGGAGCTGAGGATATTAGGTGTGGTGGGGAGGAGCTGAAGATATTAGGTGGGGTGGGGAGGAGCTGAGGATATTAGATGGGGTGGGGAGGAGCTGAGGATATTCGGTGAGGTGGGGAGGAGCTGAGGATATTAGGTGGGTTGGGAAGGAGCTGAGGATATTAGGTGGGGTGGGGGGGAGCTGAGGATATTAGGTGGGATGGGGAAGGGCTGAGGATATTGGTGGGGTTGGGAGGAGCTGAGAATATTAGTTGGGGTGGGGAGGAGCTGAGGATATTAGGTGGGGTGGGGAGGAGCTGAGGATATTAGGTGGGATGGGGACGGGCTGAGGATATTGGTGGGGTGTGGAGGAGAAGAGAATATTAGTTGGGGTGGGGAGGAGCTGAGGGTATTAGGTGGGGTGGGGAGGAGCTGAGGATATTAGCTGAGGTGGGGAGGAGCTGAGGATATTAGGTGGGGTGGGGAGGATCTGAGAATATTAGGTGGGGTGGGGAGGAGCTAATGATATTAGGTGGGGTGGGGAGGAGCTAAGGATATTAGGTGGGGTGGGGAGAAGCTGGGGATATTAGGTGGGTTCAGGAGGAGCTGGGGATATTAGGTGTGTTGGGCAGGAGCTGAGGATATTAGGTGTGGTGGGGAGGAGCTGAGGATATTAGGTGGGGTTGGGAGGAGCTGAGTATATTAGGTGGGGTGGGAGGAGCTGAGGATATTAGGTGGGGTGCGGAGTAGCTGAGGATATTAGGTGGGGTGGGGAGGAGCTGAGGACATTAGTCGGGGTGGGGAGGAGCTAAGGATATTAGGTGGGGTGCGGAGAAGCTGGGGATATTAGGTGGGTTCAGGAGGAGCTGGGCATATTAGGTGTGTTGGGCAGGAGCTGAGCATATTAGGTGGGGTGGGGAGGAGCTGAGGATATTAGGTGGGGTGGGGAGGAGATTAGGATATTAGGTGGGGTAGGGAGGAGCTGAGGATATTAGGTTGGATGGGGAGGAGCTGAGGATATTAGGCGGGGTGGGGAGGGGCTGAGGATATTAGGTGGGGTGGGGAGGAGCTGAGGATTGTAGGTGGGGTGGGAAGAGCTGAGGATATTAGGTGGGGTGTGGAGGAGCTGAGGATATTAGGTGGGGTGGGCAGGAGCTGAGGATATTGGGTGGGGTGTGGAGGAGCTGAGGATATTACGTGGGGTGGGGAGGAGCTGAGGATATTAGGTGGGGTGGGGAAGGGCTGAGGATATTAGGTGGGTTCAGGAGGAGCTGAGGATATTGGGTGGGGTGGGGAGGAGCTGAGGATATTAGGTGGGGTGGGGAGGAGCTGAGGATATTAGATGTGGTGGGGTGCAGCTGAGGATATTAGGCGGGATGGGGAGGAGTTGTGGACATTAGGAGGGGTGGGGAGGAGCTGAGGATATTAGGTGGGGTGGGGAGGAGCTGAGGATATTAGGTGGGTTCAGGAGGAGCTGAGGATATTAGGTGAGGTGGGGAGGTGCTGAGGACATTAGGAGGGGTGTGGAGGTGCTGAGGATATTAGGTGAGTTGTGGAGGAGCTGAGGATATTAGGTGAGGTGAGGTGGTGCTGAGGACATTAGGTGGGGTGGGGAGGTGCTGATGATATTAGGTGGGGTGGGGAGGTGCTGAGGATATTTGCTGGGGTGGGGAGGAGCTGAGGATATTAAGTGGGGTGGGGAGGAGCTGAGGATATTAGGTGGGGTGGGGAGGAGCTCAGGATATTAGTTGGGGTGAGGAGGTGCTCAGGATATTACGTTTGGTGTGGAGCAGCTTAAGATATTAGGTGGGGTGGGGAGGAGCTGAGGTTACTAGGTGGGTTCAGGGGGGAGCTGAGGATATTAGGTGTGGTGGGGAGGAGCTGAGGTTACTAGGTGGGTTCAGGGGGGAGCTGAGGATATTAGGTGTGGTGGTGAGGAGCTGAGGATATTAGGTGGGGTGGGGAGGAGTTGAGGATATTAGGTGGGGTGTAGGAGCTGATGATATAAAGTGGGGTGGGGAGGACCTGAGGATATTAGGTGTGGTGGGGAGGAGCTGAGGATATTAGGTGTGGTGGGGAGGAGCTGAGGATATTAGATGGGGTGGGGAAGAGCTGATGATATTAGGTGGGGTGGGGAGGAGCTGAGGATATTAGGTGGGGTGGGGAGGAGCTGAGGATATTAGGTGGGGTGGGGAGGAGCTGAGGATATTAGGTGGGGTGGGGACGGGCTGAGGATATTAGGTGGGGTGGGGAGGATCTGAGGATTGTAGGTGGGTGGGAAGAGCTGAGGATATTATGTGGGGTGGGGAGGAGCTGAGGATATTATGTGGGGTGGTGAGAAGCTGAGGATATTAGGAGGGG
>JASTWF010000735.1:0-213542 GCA_030390025.1 Squalus acanthias | reverse complement strand
TCTCTCTCTCTGTGTGTCCCTCTCTCTCTCTGTGACCCCCCTATCTCTCTCTGTGATTCGCCTATCTCTGTGTGACCCCCCTCTCTCTCTCTGTGACCCCCCCCTCTCTCTCTCTCTCTGACCCCCCCTCTCTCTCTGTGACCCCCTCTCTCTCTCTGTGACCCCCTCTCCCTCTCTCTCTCTCTGAGACCCTCTCTCTCTCTCTCTGTGACCCCCTCTGTCTCTGTGACGCCCCTTCTCTATCTCTCTGTGACCCCCCATCTCTCTCTCTCCGTGACCCCCCATCTCTCTCTCCCTCTCTTTCTCGCTGTGACCCCCCAACTCTCTCTCTCTGTGACCCCCTCTCTCTTTCTGTGACCCCCCTATCTCTCTCTGTGATTCCCCAATCTCTCTCTGTGACCCCCTCTCTCTTTTTAACCCCCCTCTCTCTCTCTCTCTGTGACCACCCTCTCTCTCTCTCTGTGACCCCCCCTCCCTCTCTCTCTCTCAGACCCCCTCTCTCTCTGTGACCCCCCATGTCTATCTCTCTGTGACCCCCCTATCTCTCTCTCTCTCTGTGACCCCCCTATCTCTCTCTCTCTCTGTGACCCCCCATCTCTCTCTCTCCCTCTCTTTCTCGCTGTGACCCCCCATCTCTCTCTCTGTGACCCCTCTCTCTCTGTGATTCCCCTATATCTCTCTGTGACCCCCCTCTCTCTCTCTCTGACCCCCTCTCTCTCTCTCTCTCTCTGTCTCTGACCCTCTCTCTCTCTCTCTCTGTGATCCCCTCTCTCTCTCTGTGACCCCCCCTCTCTCTCTCTCTCTGTGACCCCCTTATCTCTCTCTCTCTGTGACCTCCCATCTCTCTCTCCCTCTCTCTCTCGCTGTGACCCCCAATCTCTCGGTGACCCTCTCTCTCTCTGTGATTCCCCTATATCTCTCTGTGACCCCCCTCTCTCTCTGTGACCCCCTCTCTCTTCTCTCTGTGACCCCCCCTCTCTCTCTCTCTGTCGCTGACCCTCTCTCTCTCTCTCTGTGATCCCCCCTCTCTCTCTGTGACCCCCCTCTCTCTCTCTCTCTCTCTCTCACTGACCCCCCTCTCTCTCTGTGACCCCCCCTCTTTCTCTGTGACTCCCTCTCTCTCTGTCCCTGTGACCCCCTCCCTCTCTTTCCCCCTCTCTCTCTCTGACCCCCTCCCTCTTTTTCCGACCCCCTCCCTCTCTTTCCCCCTCCCTCTCTTTCCGACCCCCTCCCTCTCTTTCCCCCTCTCTCTCTCTCCCTCTCTCTCTCTGTGACCACCCCTCTCTCTCTCACTCTCTGTGATCCTCTCTCTCTCTCTGTGACCCCCTCTCTCTCTATCTCTCTCTGTGTGACCCCCTCTCTCTCTCTCTGTGACCCCCTCTCTCTCTCTCTCTGTGACCCTCTCTCTCTCTGTGACCCTCTCTCTCTCTGTGACCCCCCCTCTCTCTGTGACCCCCCATCTCTCTCTCTGTGACCCCCATCTCTCTCTCTGTGACCCCCCATCTCTCTCTCCGTGACCCCCATCTCTTTCTCTCTGTGACCTCCTCTCTCTCTCTCTGTGACCCCCTCTTTCTCTCTGACCCCCTCTTTCTCTGTCTCTGACCCTCTCTCTCTCTGTGACCCCCCTCTCTCTCTGTGACCCCCTCTCTCTCTATCTCTCTCTGTGTGATCCCCTCTCTCTCTCTCTGACCCTCTCTCTCTCTGTGTGACCCCCCTCTCTCTCTGTGACCCCCTCTCTCTCTCTCTGTGACCCCCCTCTCTCTCTCTGTGACCCCCCTCTCTCTTTCTCTCTCTCTGTGACCCTCTCTCTCTCTGTGACCCCCCATCTCTCTTTCTGTGACCCCCATCTCTCTCTCTGTGACCCCCCTATCTCTCTCTCTCTGTGACCCCCCTATCTCTCTCTCCGTGACCCCCATCTCTCTCTCTCTGTGACCTCCTCTCTCTCTCTGACCCCCTCTTTCTCTCTGTCTCTGACCCCCTCTCTCTCTCTCTGTGATCCCCCTATCTCTCTCTGTGACCCCTCGCTCTCTCTCTCTGTGACCCCCCCTCTCTCTCTCTCTCTCTGTGACCCCCCCTCTCTCTCTCTCTGTGACCCCCCCTCTCTCTCTGTGACCCCCCTCTCTCTCTCTCTGTGACCCCCCTCTCTCTCTCTCTGTGACCCCCCTCTCTCTCTCTGTGATCCCCCCTCTCTCTCTGTGATCCCCCCTCTCTCTCTCTCTCTGTGTGACCCTCTCTCACTCTCTGTGACCTCTATCTCTGTGACCCCCTCCCTCTCTCTCTCTCTCGTTGACCCCTATCTCTCTCGTTGACCCCTATCTCTCTCTGTGACCCCCCCTCCCTCTCTCTCTCTCAGACCCCCTCTCTCTCTGTGACCCCCCATGTCTATCTCTCTGTGACCCCCCTATCTCTCTCTCTCTCTGTGACCCCCCTATCTCTCTCTCTCTGTGACCCCCCATCTCTCTCTCTCCCTCTCTTTCTCGCTGTGACCCCCCATCTCTCTCTCTGTGACCCCTCTCTCTCTGTGATTCCCCTATATCTCTCTGTGACCCCCCTCTCTCTCTCTCTGACCCCCTCTCTCTCTCTCTCTCTCTGTCTCTGACCCTCTCTCTCTCTCTCTCTGTGATCCCCTCTCTCTCTCTGTGACCCCCCCTCTCTCTCTCTCTCTGTGACCCCCTTATCTCTCTCTCTCTGTGACCTCCCATCTCTCTCTCCCTCTCTCTCTCGCTGTGACCCCCAATCTCTCGGTGACCCTCTCTCTCTCTGTGATTCCCCTATATCTCTCTGTGACCCCCTCTCTCTCTGTGACCCCCTCTCTCTTCTCTGTGACCCCCCCCTCTCTCTCTCTCTGTCGCTGACCCTCTCTCTCTCTCTCTCTGTGATCCCCCCTCTCTCTCTCTCTGTGACCCCCCTCTCTCTCTCTCTCTCTCTCACTGACCCCCCTCTCTCTCTGTGACCCCCCTCTCTTTCTCTGTGACTCCCTCTCTCTCTGTCCCTGTGACCCCCTCCCTCTCTTTCCCCCTCTCTCTCTCTGACCCCCTCCCTCTTTTTCCGACCCCCTCCCTCTCTTTCCCCCTCTCTCTCTCTGACCCCCTCCCTCTCTTTCCGACCCCCTCCCTCTCTTTCCCCCTCTCTCTCTCTCCCTCTCTCTCTCTGTGACCACCCCTCTCTCTCTCACTCTCTGTGATCCTCTCTCTCTCTCTGTGACCCCCTCTCTCTCTATCTCTCTCTGTGTGACCCCCTCTCTCTCTCTCTGTGACCCCCTCTCTCTCTCTCTCTGTGACCCTCTCTCTCTCTGTGACCCTCTCTCTCTCTGTGACCCCCCCTCTCTCTGTGACCCCCCATCTCTCTCTCTGTGACCCCCATCTCTCTCTCTGTGACCCCCCATCTCTCTCTCCGTGACCCCCATCTCTTTCTCTCTGTGACCTCCTCTCTCTCTCTCTGTGACCCCCTCTTTCTCTCTGACCCCCTCTTTCTCTGTCTCTGACCCTCTCTCTCTCTGTGACCCCCCTCTCTCTCTGTGACCCCCTCTCTCTCTATCTCTCTCTGTGTGATCCCCTCTCTCTCTCTCTGACCCTCTCTCTCTCTGTGTGACCCCCCTCTCTCTCTGTGACCCCCCTCTCTCTTTCTCTCTGTGACCCCCCTATCTCTCTCTCCGTGACCCCCATCTCTCTCTCTCTGTGACCTCCTCTCTCTCTCTGACCCCCTCTTTCTCTCTGTCTCTGACCCCCTCTCTCTCTCTCTGTGATCCCCCTATCTCTCTCTGTGACCCCTCGCTCTCTCTCTCTGTGACCCCCCCTCTCTCTCTCTCTCTGTGACCCCCCCCTCTCTCTCTCTCTGTGACCCCCCCTCTCTCTCTGTGACCCCCCTCTCTCTCTCTCTGTGACCCCCCTCTCTCTCTCTCTGTGACCCCCCTCTCTCTCTCTCTGTGACCCCCCTCTCTCTCTCTGTGATCCCCCTCTCTCTCTCTGTGATCCCCCCTCTCTCTCTCTCTCTGTGTGACCCTCTCTCACTCTCTGTGACCTCTATCTCTGTGACCCCCTCCCTCTCTCTCTCTCTCGTTGACCCCTATCTCTCTCGTTGACCCCTATCTCTCTCTGTGACCCCTATCTCTCTCTCTGTGACCCCTATCTCTCTCTCTGTGACCCCTATCTCTCTCTCTGTGACCCCTATCTCTCTCTCTCTGTGACCTTCTCTCTCTCTCTCTCTGTCTGACCCCTATCTCTCTCTCTGTGACCCCTCTCTCACTCTCTCTCTGTGACCCCTCTCTCTCGCTCTGTGACCCCTATCTCTCTCTCGCTCTGTGAAACATAGAAACATAGAAGACAGGAGCAGGAGTAGTCCATTCGGCCCCTCGTGCCTGCTCCGCCATTCGATGAGATCATGGCTGATCATCCAAACTCAGTACCCTGTACCTGCCTTCTCCCCATATCCCTTGATACCTTTAGCTTTAAGAAATATATCTAACTCATTCTTGAATATATTTAATGACTTGGCCTCAACCACCTTCTGTGGTAGAGAATTCCATAGGTTCACCACTCTCTGGGTGAAGAAATTCCTCCTCATTTCTGTCCTAAATGGCTTACCCCCTATCCTTAAATTATGACCCCTGGTTCTGGACTCTCCGACCATCGGGAACATTCTTCCTGCATCTAGTTTGTCCAGACCTGTCAGAATTTTATATGTTTCGATGAGATCCCCTCTCATTCTTCTATACTCCAGCGAGTATAAGCCCAATCGACCCAATCTCTCCTCATATGTCATTCCTGCCATCCCAGGTATCAGCCTTGTGAATCTTCGCTGAACTCCCTCCATGGCAAGAACATCCTTCCTCAGATAAGGCGACCAGAACTGTACACAATACTCAAGGTGTGGTCTCACCAAGGCCCTGTACAACTGCAGCAGGACATCCCTGTTCCTATACTCAAACTCTTTCGCTATGAAGGCCAACATACCATTTGCCTTCTTCACCGCCTGCTGCACCTGCATGCTTACCTTCAGCGACTGGTGCACAAGGACACCCAGGTCTCGTTGCACTTCCCCTTCTCCCAATCTATTGCCATTCAGATATTAGTCTGCCTTTCTGTTTTTGACACCAAAGTGGATAACCTCGCATTTATCCACGTTATATTGCATCTGCCACGCTTCTGCCCACTCACCCAACCTGTCCAAATCATCCTGGAGTTTCTCGGTATCCTCCTCGCAGCACACACTCCCACCCAGCTTTGTGTCATCTGCAAACTTGGAGATATTACATTTAGTTCCCTTATCTAGATCATTAATGTATATTGTGAATAGCTGGGGTCCAAGGACCGATCCCTGCGGTACCCCACTAGTCACTGCTTGCCACTCGGAAAAAGACCCATTAATTCCTACTCTTTGCTTTCTGTCCGTCAACCAGTTCTCTATCCAAGTCAATACCTTGCCCCCAATCCCATGTGCCTTAACTTTACACGCTAATCTCTTATGCGGGACCTTATCGAAAGCCTTTTGAAAGTCCAAATACACCACATATACTGGTTCTCCCTTATCTATTTTCCCAGTTACATCCTCAAAAAATTCCAGTAGATTAGTCAAGCACGATTTACCTTTTGTAAATCCATGTTGACTTTGTCCGATCCTGTCACTGTTTTTCAAGTGCTCAGCTATTACATCCTTTATAATGGACTCTAGCATTTTCCCCACTACCGATGTCAGGCTTACCGGTCTGTAATTTCCCGCTTTCTCTCTACCACCCTTTTTGAATAGTGGGGTAGTGACCCCTATCTCTCTCTCTGTGACCCTCTCTCTCTCTGTGACCCCCTCTCTCTCTCTGTGACCCCTATCTCTCTCTCTGTGACACCAATCTCTCTCTCTCTCTCTCTGTGACCCCCTCTCTCTCTCTCTGTGACCCCCTCTCTCTCTCTGTGACCCCCCCTCTCTCTCTCTCTCTGTGTCCCTCTCTCTCTCTCTCTGTGACCCCTATCTCTCTTTCTCTGTGACCCCTATCTCTCTCTCTGTGACCCCATCTCTCTCTCTCTCTCTGTGACCCCTCTCGCTCTCTCTGTGACCCCTATCTCTCTCTCTCTGTGACCCTCAATCTCTCTCTCTCTGTGACCCCCCTCTCTCTCTCTCTGACCCCTCTCTCTCTCTCTGACCCCCCTCTCTCTCTCTCTGACCCCTATCTCTCTCTCTCTGTGACCCCTATCTCTCTCTCTCTCTATGACCCCTATCTCTCTCTCTGTGACCCTTTCTCTCTCTCTCTGACCCTCTCTCTCTCTCGGTGACCCCATCTCTCTCTCTCTCTCTCTCTCTGTGACCCTCTCTCTCTCTCTCTCTCTCTGACCCCCTCTCTCTCTCTGTGACCCCTATCTCTCTCTCTCTGTGACCCCTCTCTCTCTCTCTCTCTGTGACCCCTCTCTCTCTCTCTCTGTGACCCCTATCTCTCTGTGACCCTCTCTCTCTCTCTCTCTGTGACCCCTCTCTCTCTCTCTCTGTGACCCCTATCTCTCTGTGACCCTCTCTCTCTCTCTCTCTCTGTGACCCCTATCTCTCTCTCTCTGTGACCCCTATCTCTCTCTCTGTGACCCCTATCTCTCTCTCTCTGTGACCCCTATCTCTCTCTCTCTGTGACCCCATCTCTCTCTCTCTCTGTGACCCCTATCTCTCTCTCTGTGTGACCCCTATCCCCCTCTCTGTGACCCCATCTCTCTCTCTCTGTGACCCTTTCTCTCTCTCTCTCTGTGTCCCTCTCTCTCTCTCTGTGACCCCTACCTCTCTCTCTCTGTGACCCCTATCTCTCTCTCTCTCTGACCCCTCTCTCTCTGTCCTATCTCTCTCTCTCTCTCTCTGTGACCCTATCTCTCTCTCTCTCTCTGACCCCTCTCTGTGACTCCTATCTCTCTCTCTCTCTCTGTGACCCCTATCTCTCTCTCTCTCTCTGACCCCTCTCTCTGTGACTCCTATCTCTCTCTCTCTCTCTGTGACCCCATCTCTCTCTCTCTCTGTGTGACCACTATCTCTCTCTCTCTCTCTCTGTGACCCCTATCTCTCTCTCTCTGTGACCCCTATCTCTCTTTCTCTCTCTGTGACCCCTATCTCTCTCTCTCTGTGACCCCTATCTCTCTCTCTCTCTCTGTGTGACCCCTATCTCTCTCTCTCTCTCTGTGTGACCCCTATCTCTCTCTCTCTCTCTCTGTGACCCCTATCTCTCTCTCTCTGTGACCCCTATCTCTCTCTCTCTCTGTGTGACCCCTATCTCTCTCTCTCTCTGTGTGACCCCTATCTCTCTCTCTCTCTGTGTGACCCCTATCTCTCTCTCTCTCTCTGTGACCCCTATCTCTCTCTCTCTGTGTGACCCCTATCTCTCTCTCTCTGTGACCCCTATCTCTCTCTCTCTGTGTGTGACCCCTATCTCTCTCTCTCTCTCTCTCTGTGACCCCTATCTCTCTCTCTCTGTGACCCCTATCTCTCTCTCTCTCTCTGTGACCGCTATCTCCTTTCTCTCTCTGTGACCCTTATATCTCTCTCTCTCTCTGTGACCCCTATCTCTCTCTCTCTCTCTGTGACCCCTATCTCTCTCTCTCTCTCTCTGTGACCCCATCTCTCTCTTTCTCTGACCCCTCTCTCTGTGACCCCTATCTCTCTCTCTCTCTGTGTGACCCCTATCTCTCTCTCTCTGTGACCCCTATCTCTCTCTCTCTCTGTGTGACCCCTATCTCTCTCTCTCTCTGTGTGACCCCTATCTCTCTCTCTCTCTGTGTGACCCCTATATCTCTCTCTGTGACCCCATCTCTCTCTTTCTCTGACCCCTCTCTCTGTGACCCCTATCTCTCTCTCTCTCTGTGTGACCCCTATCTCTCTCTCTCTCTGTGACCCCTATATCTCTCTCTGTGACCCCTATCTCTCTCTCTCTCTGTGACCCCTATATCTCTCTCTCTCTCTCTGTGACCCCTATCTCTCTCTCTGTGACCCCTATCTCTCTCTCTCTCTGTGTGACCCCTATCTCTCTCTCTCTCTGTGTGACCCCTATCTCTGTCGGCGACAATCGCGCATCTCGCTGGTGGGAACGAAGGCCGCACGCAGGCGCAGTCTGGCCCGGCCCGGCCCGGTCTGCAGGCTCTCACTCTGGACAGATACAGCTGACACGGGATAAAATTCTGCTCCGCCCAACTTACAAGACCCCCTCCCCCCGAGAGAGCTGAAGCGCTGAGAAAAATGATCGGTAGGTGACGACTTGAAACGCGACTGGCTCTTGTTTGAGTGTAGCACTGACTCAGAAGGGTCTACAAGGTCAACAAACACCTGCTTTTACCTGAGAGAAAGTAAATGAAAAAAATATATATAATTTTTGTGTGGGGAAGCAGCAAGTGTAAAAAATTACAGTTATATAATATTTTAATTCCGAATTGTATTTGTGGAGAAAAAAAAAATTCCTCTCCCCGGCGGGGAATTGAACCCCGGTCTCCCGCGTGACAGGCGGGGATACTGACCACTATACTACCGAGGATCAGGTTAGTGTTGTGCAGCACACTACTCCTCATAAAGCAGAGCAGTCAGTGAATTGGGCTTGTCTAACAGGGTGAAGCCTCTAAATGAGGGTCTGCAGGTTCGTTACCCGTTCCTAACTGAATATTGGCGTTGGCATTTAACACACTTTAAATGTTCTGGCTTATGGGGACAGAAGGTCTAGGGGAGTGTGTGTGTGTGTGTATATACATAGACCTACTAACTCCTTCTTGTGAAAACTTCAGTTTTTCTTCAGTGCAGACAGTCTCTGAACTTGGGGCCTTCCCGTCACTTCTCACCTGTCTTTGCCAATGTCCCTGAGCCTGGCTATCCACTGCCTTTCCACATAAATGTTGTGCATTATTTGCTGAGCACTTTGATGATCAACGCTCGCTCACACTTGTACTAGAGCCAGTTACTCAGAGTTGTTTTGAGTCTGAGTGCATTTTCCACATTGGTGAGATTAAATCCTCCAAGTGGCTCCCATGTTTAGACTTTGTGAAATGGTGCTTGTTCCATTTCGGGCTGTATTTCTCTGGCTGTGGAGGTGACGGTGGGCAGTAATGGCCTCTGTGCTTCATGCAGATGGAGTCCACATCACAGGGCGGTAAACATGAATGATTTAGCCTCCACAACTTAGAACTGCAGACTTATTTAATTAAAAAAAAGTAGGGCCAATTATTTCTTGACTGCTGCTTTTCGTTTTAAGAACTGAGCTTTTGGGACTAGAACATTGAAGGGATTCAGGCTGCAAGGTTTGAATGGTAGAAAGTTGTGGCAAGCTTATATTGCTGTGCTGAACCATAGAAAAAGATTCCTAGAAAAATATCATTTAATGTCCAGACCAAGCAATCACCTGTATCTCGATATAAAACACCAGTCACCACTGCTGGGCAACAGTGCCTAAGGCGGAGAAGGTTTTCGGAAATCCAGCCTCTGATTTCTTCTTGATGATATAAAGAACCAGAGAGGTGATACACAGGTTGTGCAATTCAATATGTTTCATTTGTCTTCAGTGGCCTGGACTTGGTTGATAAGAAATGTAGATCAGGATGAGACGATGCACAGGAATATCCAAAGAAATTAACTTATTACTAGCTGATCTCCTGTGGCAATCCTCACAGATAAACATCTCTTTTTAATGTGCTATTTTCTATATTTGTCTCCCACTTTCTAATTGTTTCTGGCTCCTCTTTTTTTGTTTCCCCCCCCCCCCCCCCCCCCCCCCTCTCTCTCTGTGTCCCTGGGTAACACACTTTGTCTCCGTAATATCGTTATCTCTGTTTCTGATTCATTTTGTTATTCTTTCCCGCTCCCTGTTTCTGTAAGTAAAATAGGCAGATGTTCCCTTTTAAATAAATCTATATGACCACACTGTGATTTGGTTAGAGTAGCTATGGCAACAGTTGTGAGCAATGCTAGCAAGGTTTTTTTTGGTAAATATACTCACGTATCTGCCAGATCTCACTCCTGGATGTTTTCTGTACCAGTCATGTTAAGGAATTTGCCACCAACTGAGCTATTGGGGTAGATCAAAGGGCCAGTTCCTCATTCCCGTGCTCTCAATGGGGAGTCACGCTTGCCAGGAGCACATTGCAGAAAATCGTGGGCACATCAACCATTAAAATGAAGGGATGTAAAACCAAACGCCAGTGATTTCCTGCAATGCATCAGCTGTGACCACTGCACGTGTAGAATCTGCCCTCATAATTTTTTGTAAATTTTTGTTTTGCTTTTCTGTGGGACAGAAATGTTCTGAAGTATGGCTTTAAGATCCGTGCTCCCTTTTGTCAGCGAGAGTGATAAATTGAACTGCTGCCATCTCTGTCATCCCACTTCATCCGACATCTCTTCTCTGGGGGCTACTCTTATTTTTTTTCTATATTTTAAACTTTCAAATGACCACAGTTACCAATCACAAGCTCTCTCTTCCTTTCACCAAATCCCTTCTCGGGTTATCACTGTATACAGGATAACAGATGCCTTAATATGTTCATGTCACAATAGAAGAAGGATAGTGGGACAAACTACAGCCTCTGCAATCACATAACTTTTAGTGACATCGAAACTGATTTGGGTACAGGGCTTTCTCTGGACAGAAAATCGATTAAATATAATATATTCTGGTGGTTTAATTCGTTTTATACATAGCTTTTACATATGTAACTTTTTTGTTGAAATTCTGTGTCAGGAAAACGAGCAAAACCAGTCCTGACTCGAGCTGCCCAGAAAAGTGAGTGAAACTATATTCCATGGCCCTATCGGCTTGCTCCAAAGTGATTTGTGAGACACTCGGTTTTTAAAAATATATGGAGAGATTTTGATAAACACATATACTGTTCCTTGCTGTCTATTGTTGATAAATTCTGCATTGTGTTATGATGCCACTTGAAGTAAAAATTTGTTGAACAGTAGCATTTGGTACATAAAACCATATGTAAATGAGCAGCTGTGCATAGTGCTGTGTGAATTTCGTTCTGCTCTGTATGAATTGTGGAAATTGGTTTTTTTGCACTTAAGAATTCAAATGGGCAGCTTGTGGGCACAGAGCCCTGGAACCCCAGTTGAATGACTTGAATGGTCCACAGGAACTGCAACTAAAGTATCCCCCTCCTCAAGCTATATATGTAGCAGGAATTCCCATGTTGATGACTTCAGTGTTGCATTGAACAAGATGCTATGGTTACAGATTTTGGTTCTGTGTCAAAATGCGTCAATTGCAGCTTGCTGTTGCAACAATGCATCCTGCAATCAATCCTCAATCAGATGGGATTATGGAATGGGTCCAGAGCTATTTGCGCAATAGCTTGTAGCTGTAGTGCCTGCTGAGACCAACTAATTTAACAGGAAAAATGAGTCTATGTCCTGTTGATAGCCCCTCCTAACCCATGTTTTGGCTGTTTAGACTCCTAATTGGATAGTTCAGGATTCGTATTTTGGTTGGAAGTCTTACCAGAGCAAAATAATACTTCATATGTGGATATATCAAACACTTCAACGTGTGAGAGTTGGGATTAGGGATGTCACCCTCCTGTTCTTTTCACCTGTGGGATTATCTCTCGTATGCATCAAATGGAGGCTGGCTTTGCTCTGAGAAGGCTTCTGGTATTGGAATTAACAGCGAAGGCACTCTATGGGGTAGATTTTGACCTTCTGCGATACTGTAAAATGGGTGATGGCGAGTTAGCAGCCCTTTTTACATCTCCTCTGATTTTTATTTCCATTGAATCAAGGGTGTCGCCTGACAGGATGCAGCATGGTACAATACTGGCAAGCTGGTGTTACTCACGTGGGCAGGATCAGACTTCTGTCTTTTTCTTATTTACTCGTCTGTCAATTTTTTTGGAATTATTTCCTAAAGGATCTCTTTAAAACTTGAAACAGCGGCGGCAACTGACAATGAAGGCTGATAGAAATAACCTATTTATTCATATACTTATTTTAAAAACAAGTAATACTTGGAAAATGACATAAAGCTAAACTTAAAGCAGGAGGTTATGCTAAACCTTTTATAAAACACTGGTTAGGCCCCAGCTGGAGTATTGTGTTCAATTCTGGACATCACATTTTAGGAAGGATGTCAAGGCCTTAGAGAGGGTGCAGACGAGATTTACTAGAACGGTACCAGTGATGAAAGACTTCAGTTATGTGGAGAGACTAGAGAAACTGGGGTTGTTCTCCTTGGCGCAGAGAAGGTTAAACGGAGATTTGATAGAGGTGTTCAAAATCATGAAGAGCTTTGATAGAGTAAATAAGGAGAAATTGTTTGCAGTGACGGAAGGGTGGGTAACCAGAGGACACAGATTTAAGGTAATTGGCAAAAGAACCAGAGGCAACATGAAGACATTTTTTTTTTAACGCTGTGCGTTATTGTGATCTGGAATGCATTGCCTGAAAGGTTGGTGGAAGCAGATTCAATAGTAACTTTCAAAAGGGAATTGGATAAATACTTGAAGAGGAAATTTTGCTGGGCTATGGGGAAAGAGCGGGGGAGTGGGACTAATTGGAGAGCTCTTTCAAAGAGCCGGCATAGGCACGACGAGCGGAATGGCCTCTTTCTGTGGTATATCTTTGATTCTAAGAGATATGTGTGAAAGCTTTGGATATAAAATATATCCCATCAAGCATCTACAGACCTCCAAAACATAAAGGACCATTCCCTGTAGTTTTGGATATTATTATTAATCTTTTAGACAATTGATTGTGCCAAAGCAATCATGTTTCTATTCGTTTAGCGGCTTTGACCATAACTTGCTTGTTTATAATAAGACAAGTAAAATAAAAGAAGGCTCTTGTTAGTTTAGGGATAGGAGCTCCTTTTTCCTTTTTCTCTAATTATACTGTGGATCAATACCACCACAAAAATGTATTTTAGTAATCGTGATCTATCATGTAATTTTAATATAAAACCAAGATCACGTAATTTTGCTGATCTTAATCTAAATTTTAATATGTAACTGGTAAATTTAAAAAGTGCCCAGAAGCCTCTGTTTGTAAAGGCAGTGTGTAGCAGTGATTCAGACCATAATATCCAAGATTCATTTCCCAATGTGTACGGAAAAGATCCCATTGCACTGTTTGGAAGACGAGCAGGGGAGTTCTCACTGGCGTCCTGGCCAATATTAATCCATCAACCAACATCCCAAAACAGTCTGGTCAGCTGCCTGGGCCCTAAGCTCTGGAATTCCCTCCCTAAACCTCTCTGCCACTCTCTCCTCCTTTAAGAGGCTCCTTAAAACCTACCTTTTTTACCAAGCTTTTGGTCACCTGTCCTAGTATTGCCTTGTGTGGCTCGGTGTCGAATTTTGTTTGATAACGCTCCTGTGAAGCACTGTGGGAAGCTTTTACTACGTTAAAGGTGCTATATAAATTGTTGTTGTTGTTGTTGATGATGTCAAGAAATGTTCCATTTTAATAGTCCTGTTCAGATCTCTGGGGTTGAAGCAATGTTTTAAAAATTCGTTCATGGGATGTGGGCGTCGCTGGCAAGGCCAACATTTATTGCCCATCCCTAGTTGCCCTTGAGAAGGTGGTGGTGAGCCGCCTTCTTGAGCTGCTGCAGTCTGTGTGGTGAAGGTACTCCCACAGTGCTGTTAGGGAGAGAGTTCCAGGATTTTGACCCAGCAATGATACAGGAACGACGATATATTTCCAAGTCAGGATGATGTGTGACTTGGAGGGGAACTTGGAGGTGGTGGTGTTCCCATGCGCCTGCTGCCCTTGTCTTTCTAGGTGGTAGAGGTCGCAGGTTTGGGTCTGGAGTGTTGTTGGAGCTGCACTCAACCAGGCAAGTGGAGAGTATTCCATCACACTCCTGATTTGTGCCTTATAGATGGTGGAAAGGCTTTGGGGAGGCAGGAAGTGAGACACTCGCCGCAGAATACCTAGCCTCTGACCTGCTCTTGCTGCCACAGTATTTATGTGGCTGGTCCAGTTAAGTTTCTGGTCAATGGTGACCCCCCAGGATGTTAATAGTGGAGGATTCGGCAATGGTAATGCCGTTGAATGTGAAAATGTATAACTTCTTATTCCTTTTATCAACAATTACTGATGAGCTTTCCCCCATTCTGTTCTTCATCTTGGCCTCTATCAAGCTCCAATGTAATTTTTCATTAGTTGCAAATGGTACTTTTCTGCATGAGTGAAATATTGGGTTAACTTGTTCATCAGTCATGATCATGAGTTTCGCTGGGAAGCAATCCAATCCTTGAAGTAGATCCTTATATTCCTGTATAAATATACTGTATCTAATGTCGTTTGAAGCCTATACTGTGAGCATGTTTTTTACTAGGTCAAGTTTTTCACAAGTACTCTGACCTAAAAATGTCTGGACAGCTTTGCCACTACTACAAGTGACATCTTGTATTTGTGGGCCTTCTATACCAGGGGTTCTCAAACTTTTTTGGTTGAAGGCCCCCTTTTCAAATAAATTAGTAATCAAGGACCTCCATCTAAATGATAATACTATATAATACTCATAATATGAAAGTGCTGCCTGCATTTACAGGTATTTACTTACAGATATAAGTGAGATGGGTGTGCCTGCTTCTCACACCAATTTGGGATACTGCGAAGCAACAGATGGCCAGTATTAGCACACTTAGTGCTGGAAAATTTGTAAAGCCATCAGCAGGCTGGCCAAGGTGAGTGAGGGCACGAGCACCCATGCTGGGATGCTGCTGGATCCCACTGGCACGTTCTGGAACGGCTGGACTGTGGGATTGTACGTGTTTGAGTGAACACGTTCAGGCACATGTTTGAAGGGCCCCGCAGGCGCTCTGAGCACGTGCCGGGAGGATGGCACCGGGTCACGGCGCCAGGTCGGGGAATCTGCTCGAGCGGCAGGGAGCGCTCGTTGCAAAGTGAGCGAGAGCTGTGGGCCTCTGTAAGGAGGTGGGCTCAGCCATTGAGAGTAATTCACAAACATAGAAACATAGAAGATAGGAGCAGGAGTAGGCCATTTGGCCCCTCGAGCCTGCTCCGCCATTCAATGAGATCATGGCTGATCATCCAAATTCAGTACCCTGTCCCTGCCTTCTCTCCATATCCCTTGATCCCTTTAGCTTTAAGAAATATATCTAACTCCTTCTTGAATATATTTAATGAATTGGCCTCTACTGCCTTCTGTGGTAGAGAATTCCACAGGTTCACCACTCTTTAGCTGAAGAAATTCCTTCTCATCTCAGTCCTAAATGGCTTACCCTTTATCCTTAGACTGTGACCCCTGGTTCTGGACTCCCCGGCCATCGGGAACATCCTTCCTGCATCCAGTCTGTCTAGTCCTGTTAGAATTTTATAAGTTTCAATGAGATCCCCTCTCATTCTTCTAAACTCCAGCGAGTATAAGCCCAATCGACCCAATCTCTCCTCATACGTCATTCCTGCCATCCCAGGTATCAGTCTGGTGAATCTTCGCTGCACTCCCTCCATGGCAAGAACATCCTTCCTCAGATAAGGCGACCAAAACTGCACACAATACTCAAGGTGTGGTCTCACCAAGGCCCTGTACAACTGCAGAAAGACATCATTGCTCCTGTACTCGAACCCTCTCGCTACGAAGGCCAACATACCATTTGCCTTCTTAACCGCCTGCTGCACCTGCATGCTTACCTTCAGCGACTGGTGCACAAGGACACCCAGGTCTCGTTGCACTTCCCCTTCTCCCAATCTATTGCCATTTAGATAATAATCTGTCTTCCTGTCAGTGTCTGATTTATAAAGAGGGGCAGGCTTGAAATTCCCTCCGGTCACAGAGCCCCTGGAAAGTCTCTACAGACTCCCAGGGATCCGCGAACCCCAGTTTGAGAAACACTGTTCTGCACAACAGTAGCAACACACCTTCCTTTCTCGAGTAAGTGTACTCCCAAGTATCCCACAGTTTAGGTCTATGCTGAAACTTGCTCAGACATAACATACCCTTGAGCTCCGGTATCCAGTTTAAATAGTGAGACTGTTTCCTTCACTACTAAAGGCAGTAATCAATCACTTTTATCTACTTGACTTTTGTTCTGCAACGTGCAATTTTTGCCAGTTCTGTTAATTGCAATATCTTGCATTCTGATCATTTTTGCTACAGTTTATTAACGCTTTCCCAAAGGCTGGGTAACTTTTGGGTTAATGCTGTATTCCACTGCACCTTGCTAGTTGACAACATAGAAACTAGGAGCAGGAGGAGGCCATTCGGCCCCTCGAGCCTGCTCCGCCATTCGATGAGATCATGGCAGATCATCTAAACTCAGCTGGGAACATAAAAACTGACTGTAAGAGCTTTTATAGATATGTGAAGAGAAAAAGATTAGTGAAATCAAGTGTAGGTCCCTTGCAGTCAGAAGCGGGGGAAGTTATAATGGGGAACAAAGAAATGGCAGCCCAATTAAATGCATATTTTGGTTCTGTCTTCACAAAGGAGGACACAAATAACCTCCCAGAGATGTTGGAGACCATACGGTCTGATGAAAGGGAGGAACTGAAAGAAATCAGTATTTGCAGGGAAATGGTGTTAGGGAAATTGACGGTATTGAAGGCCGATAAATCCCCAGGGCCTGATCATCTTCATCCTAGGGTACTTAAGGAAGTGGCCCTAGAAATAGTAGATGCATTGCTGATTATCTTCCAACATTCGATGGAATCTGGAACTGTACCCATGGATTGGAGGGTAGCTAATGTTACCCCACTATTCAAAAAGGGTGGTAGAGAGAAAGCGGGGAATTACAGACCGGTGAGCCTGACATCGGTAGTGGGGAAAATGCTAGAGTCCATTATAAAGGATGTAATAGCTGAGCACTTGAAAAACAGTGACAGGATCGGACAAAGTCAACATGGATTTACAAAAGGTAAATCGTGCTTGACTAATCTACTGGAATTTTTTGAGGATGTAACTGGGAAAATAGGTAAGGGAGAACCAGAAGATGTGGTGTATTTGGACTTTCAAAAGGCTTTCGATAAGGTCCCGCATAAGAGATTAGCGGGTAAAGTTAAGGCACATGGGATTGGGGGCAAGGTATTGACTTGGATAGAGAACTGGTTGGCGGACAGAAAGCAGAGAGTAGGAATTAATGGGTCTTTTTCCGAGTGGCAAGCAGTGACTAGTGGGGTACCGCAGGGATCGGTCCTTGGACCCCAGCTATTCACAATATACATTAATGATCTAGATAAGGGAATTAAATGTAATATCTCCAAGTTTGCAGATGACACAAAGCTGGGTGGGAGTGTGTGCAGCGAGGAGGATAGCGAGAAACTCCAGGATGATCTGGACAGGTTGGGTGAGTGGGCAGAAGCGTGGCAGATGCAATATAACGTGGATAAGTGCGAGGTTATCCACTTTGGTGTCAAAAACAGAAAGGCAGACTATTATCTGAATGGCAATAGATTGGGAGAAGGGGAAGTGCAACGAGACCTGGGTGTCCTTGTGCACCAGTCGCTGAAGGTAAGCATGCAGGTGCAGCAGGCGGTGAAGAAGGCAAATGGTATGTTGGCCTTCATAGCGAAAGGGTTTGAGTATAGGAACAGGGATGTCCTGCTGCAGTTGTACAGGGCCTTGGTGAGACCACACCTTGAGTACTGTGTGCAGTTTTGGTCACCTTATCTGAGGAAGGATGTTCTTGCCATGGAAGGAGTTCAGCGAAGATTCACAAGGCTGATACCTGGGATGGCAGGAATGACATATGAGGAGAGATTGGGTCGATTGGGCTTATACTCACTGGAGTATAGAAGAATGAGAGGGGATCTCATCGAAACATATAAAATTCTGACAGGTCTGGACAAACTAGATGCAGGAAGAATGTTCCCGATGGTCGGAGAGTCCAGAACCAGGGGTCATAATCTACGGATAACGGGTAAACCATTTAGGACAGAAATGAGGAAGAATTTCTTCACCCAGAGAGTGGTGAACCTGTGGAATTCTCTACCACAGAAGGTAGTTGAGGCGAAGTCATTAAATATATTCAAGGATGAGTTAGATATATTTCTTAAAGCTAAAGGTATCAAGGGATATGGGGAGAAGGCAGGCTGGGTACTGAGTTTAGATGATCAGCCATGATCTCATCGAATGGCGGAGCAGGCTCGAGGGGCCGAATGGCCTACTCCTGCTCCTATCTTCTATGTTTAAGTACCCTGTACCTGCCTTCTCCCCATATCCCTTGATACCTTTAGCTTTAAGAAATATATCTAACTCATCCTTGAATATATTTAATGACTTCGCCTCAACTACCTTCTGTGGTAGAGAATTCCACAGGTTCACCACTCTCTGGGTGAAGAAATTCTTCCTCATTTCTGTCCTAAATGGTTTACCCGTTATCCGTAGATTATGACCCCTGGTTCTGGACTCTCCGACCATCGGGAACATTCTTCCTGCATCTAGTTTGTCCAGACCTGTCAGAATTTTATATGTTTCGATGAGATCCCCTCTCATTCTTCTATACTCCAGTGAGTATAAGCCCAATCGACCCAATCTCTCCTCATATGTCATTCCTGCCATCCCAGGTATCAGCCTTGTGAATCTTCGCTGAACTCCTTCCATGGCAAGAACATCCTTCCTCAGATAACAACACTCGCTAAGGTAAGCTGAGGTGGCTCTCTGAAGCTATGACAAAATAACTTAAAGCCACACCTTATCCACCCCAATTTTGCTGTCAGATACATTTAGCAGGTTGTTATGTATTACACTAACAGCCCATTCTCTAAGACTGTATCTCCGAGACATGTATCAATGGTTTATTGATGTGGTACCAGTGGTAGTAGGAGCACATAATTTCACGACAAACTGAACTCCAACTGCTCTAGGATCCAACTTATGTCAGTCATGAGAGAGTTGAAAAAATGACCCTCTTACTATTAGCACTCTAAAGGAAACCAGCAGTACACAGATTTAATAAAAAGAGGGAGAAGCATTCAGGGGTCACTAGCTGCTGTGTGAATGCAACTCTGCCAAAGCCCATACATTAGTATAAAAGTACTCCATATACACCTTTGCTAATTATTTCTTTCTTTATTTCAGTTGTGGGGAAGGGAAAAGAAGCTGCTGTACCTGTTCTTCCATGGGTAATGATTGTACACCATATGCAATGCACACTTCCATTATCTTTGTTGAGTTTATGAGAATGAAGGCTGCACATCTGCAGAGATAATACGCTTCTCGAGATGCAGAGCGGTAAATATTGGTGAGAGGACATTTTGTCTACTCATCTACACAATGGGAAATGACTCGCTACTTTTCAGTCACGACTGAACAGTGCGACTTATGTTTATAACACAGGGAGAAAAAAAATGTTACTTAGGCAGCTGCCTTGTTGTGTCAATGGTGGTTACAGCCATGACAATCTAGGAAACCATTAATGGCGGCACGTGGATTTTCCTAATGCAGTGTAGCATCATGGCTGTCAGTAAACTTTAAAGAGTAACATATGCGATGCTAACCATAGTACAACATCCATGGCGTTTAGAGGACTATTTTTTTATTAACACACGGAATTCTTCCAACTGTAGCATTATATCTTCAACTGTTTGGGAACTTCACATAGCAGCAGACGTGACTCTTCCAACTGCAGTATAGTATCCTCGCCTGTAAGTGGATTTTAAATAGTAGCATGCAGGATATTTGTAAAATGTAGTATTATATCCTGGGCTGGGAGGGAGCTATAAATTGGAAGCATGTGCGATTATTCGTTTTTCAATTTAGCATCACTAAATGAACCAGCTGTCTGATAACTTTAGAGTATAGGACTTCTGATTTAGGAGAATGCCAAACAAACATCTTGCTATGTGAGATTTGGATCTTAAAATAAAATTCATTGATTTGGTTATCTCTCCAGTTGCGTGCTAAAAGATTAAACATCACCTAATCAGAACAACCGCACAAGAAGTATGCATAAAAACAGAAAATGCTGAAAAATTTAAATAGGTCAGGCAACATCTGTGGAGAGAGGAAGGAAGACTTAACATTTCAGGTCTCGTGAGCCTTTGTCAGAACCCAAAACCCAAGGGTTCTGATGAAGGGCCAAACGACCTGAAAAATCTGCAGTATTTTGCTGTTTAAAAAAAAAAAAAAATTATGTTGTGGTTACATCTGGCTTTCATACAACACGTTAATCTGGTGTCATAAAATGCAAGTGATTTTACAATCCGGGTTTTATGTGATCAGCTTGTATTGTATTAATATTGTATCTAACGGAGATCTTTTGTCCTAGGTTTGGAAAAAAAACCAATTAATGTCAACTGTGTGAAATCTACTTTATTTATCACATATGGTTTTAAGATTAATTTAACCGTCATGTAAATAGCTCAACTTGCTTGTTAAATACAAGTTTATTGATTGGGGCCATACAGAAACCACCACCGTGTTCTTATAATAGGGCAACATAATACATTCTGCCAGTAGAAAATGACTTCATTTTTAATTCTTGAGGTAAGTGCATCATCCTGGTAATTAACTGAACAGTCCAGGAGCAGTCAATCTATATCCAGTTCAGTGAGCTTCAGCTTCCAATACCCTTGTCATTTTGAAGTGAATTGACAAATTAATGGAGCTTACAGACTAATTAAAGAATTAATGGGGGTGATTTACAATGATTGTTCTGCATTCTAAAATGGCACAAACTATGTACAAGAAAGATTCGGAGTTCTCGCGATGGCCTCATGGGTCAAGGCATGGACTGTCGTGCTGCACTAAGCCATACAGACCAGAAGGTCCCAGTCTGTGCTGAGCTAGCTGGTTTCAGTGAGGCCAACACTTGGATTTCTACAGTTGGCCTCAGCACCGTGGAAATTAGCGAGTCTTCACACTTCTGATGGCTTGCCAGCGACCCCGACTGGAAAGAGTGCATGTGCAAGTGTCGGATGAGAATATCATCAGCTCATAAAATAAAAACAGAAAATGCTGGAAATGCTCAGCAGGTCAGGCAGCATCTGTGGAGGGAGAGAAACAAGAGTTAACCGCCTCGATGTTAACCCCCCACCCCCCCTGGCGGGCGGGAGAAGGTCAGGCGGGTGGTTACAATGTGAAAATTGCCCGACCTGTCCCCTAACCTGTAGCGGCACAATTGTCACGCCGGCTGTCAGCAGGTCAGACAAGTGTCCCGCTATGCAGAGGCGGGAAGGTGAGAAACATATTTAAATCGGGGTCCTATGATGCAATAAGGGCCCCAAAGGGAATTTAACGACTGGACCACGGGTTTCCCGCCGGTCAGCAAGGTCGCCAGGGAAATGGAGGCGGGATTAGCAGGGTGTTTATTTAGGTGCTTATCTCTCCATGTGAAAGCATCTGTACTCCCAGGTGCTTCCTCAGTTCATTGTGGGCTACAGTTTGGTTACAGTACTTGGCTTCATATGATGATTTTGAGACTCTGGAGTTGGCAAGGGATAAGTCCATAATGAGTGCTGCCATTGCTGCAGTGTTCGGGACTGGTGAAAAGGAGCACCAGCAGCAAGAGCGAGCGAAAGAGGGAGCTGCAGGTGGGCAGCAGGAAGGCAGCAACATAGGGCCCATGCTCACACAAGGCCATACCCACCCAACAGGATGTTCAGGCAGAGGCTCATTTTCCTTGACTGTGCTTTAGGAGGCCCCGGATGATACGGCAGGTGGTCGCTGACATCTGCAGCCTCCTAGAGGAAGTCCTTCTGCCAGCTGGACCTGGCGGCCATGCCATGCCAGTGACAGCTGAAGTAACCACTGCCCTGCATTTCTTTGCCTCCAGCCCATTCCAGGGTGCGGCAGCACACAAGTGCATCAGGCAGGTGACGGATGGATTATTTTCAAGAGTCAACATATATATAACGTTTCCCTGTGATGAAACCATTCAGAGAGACCGAGCATTGAGGTTCGCATCTCTGGCAGGCTTCCCACAGGTGCAGGCCACCATAGATTGCACGCACGTGGCAATCGGAGCACCCTCTGACCAACCTGGGGCATTTGCAAACCGCACGAGCTACCACTTTAGCAATGTGCAGCTCGTCTGCAATCATAAAAAGGGGTTCATGCAGGTCTGTGCACAATTCCCCAGGAGCTGCCATGAGGCCTTCAAACTGCGTCAGTCGAATATCCCCTCAATGTTTGTACCCGAGACCAACCTGACAGGATGGCTGCTGGGGACAATGGATACCCCTCTCAACTGTGGCTCATAACACCTCAACCACAGGAGAGGTATAACGCCATCCACACCAAAATGGCTGGGAAGAAGCGGCAAAAAATATGGGGTTGGGGGGTTAAGGGGCAGTCAATGGTTCGGGAAGGGAGGGGGGGTGTTGGGGCTGGGGGGGGGCGGGGGTGAGGTGGAGTCCAGGGAAGGGCAGGTCTACACTTCCCTTGTGGGATGTGGAATAGCACTCCTGCTCCTCAAATGAAAGTTTTAAACTTGCCTTGCAGGGACACTTTGGTGGTCTGACTATGTCCTTGCTGTTCGGGTGGCCACTGCAGGGGCTCCACTAGGGTTGTATTCCAGGAGGTTTTATCACATGACCTCTTGCCTCAAACTGCACCGAGCCCACACTCCCGCCAGGTGCACTGCCTTCCCACGCTTATTGGAAAGGGAACAGACTCTTTGGCCTCGATATTAACTCCATCTTGACAAGTGGGAGAGGGTCGGGGGGTGGCGGGAGTGTTTAAAAGAGTTAAATACAGGGAATGTGCCCCCAACAAGCAGCTCACGCCTTTTTTAAAGGTGGCAGATATCCGTGGAGAGGTGGGACACTTCATTAACATATTTAATCGGGCACCCACCGTGCAGTTGGGAGCCCAATTTAAAATTTACAGTTGCTGCATGGGTTTCCCAGGGGTCAGAAAGACCAGCAGTGAAAGCCTCTTACAGCACTCCTTGTGGGCCAGGAGTGCTCCCCTCAGGCCCCTCAAGGAAGCCTTCGGCCTCCGCCCTCCTGATCGTGAGCCTCTTCCTCCCGCCTCGATCACGGGACCGGCCCCACCCGATTGCAGGCATCTCTCCCCCCCCCCCCCCCCCCCCCAAGCCCTGATCGCGGGCCTGTCCGACCTCCCGTTTGCCGGTGAACGTCCCCAAGGGTTCCCCCCGGCTGCAGCTCCTGCCACTGGTGTTCCCTCCCGCCCGCCCGCCAGCCACCCAGGCTGTCTATTTGGCTGGCTGCCATGCGGGAAACTGAGCTAAACAAATGTTAATGAGGTCTTGCCATTGAGTTCGGTCGGACCTCCAGGTCTCTGGTCTTGCTGGGTTCTTCGGCCATTTTCAGCCTTTCCCACATCCTCCCTGTCTCCCCCTAATATCGGGGGCCTTTGTCACCCAATTGGATTAATCTTGACTTTCAGTGAAACAACCATTTTCCCCCCATCTCCAATATTTGTACCACAAATAAATGGAAATGTTCAAAGAAAGTGAAGTTTTATGTCATTTTTATGATTTTTCTCCCGGGTTGCTCCAGCAGTGTCCTGGAGATTAATCTTCAATTCTTGGAGACTCCAGGGCAGTCCTGGAGGGTTGGCAACCCAAGGGTCCTCTGACTTCCTGGTTAAGATGAGGGAAGAGGCTCCCAATCTGCATAAATGTACGAGGCTCCCGCCTGACTCAGGTGTGCGCCTCATATGTCTTAAAAATCAGGTATTTTAGGGGACGGAGCGGGTAAATCACCTGCTCCATTTTAACTGCCCCCCACCTGTGGGCCAGAGGAGTTAAAATTCCCCCTTACTGTCTAGGCTGAGATATGAAAAATGGTCACTTGGGTGAATTTAAGACGGCTGCCGGCACCAAAGAAAGTGAAGGAAAGCAGAGAAAAATGGAAAAAAAAAGAGACATTCTCAGCCACTTTATTTTGAAAGGGGGTTGCTTGTAATGGACCACTGCAGTTTGAGCTGTGCCCTGATTTTTCACATTTCCTTCTTAATCTTTTTCCTGCTCGAAATTCCCTTTCGACCAAGGCTTGTAATAGTTTCCTTAAATTACTTGTTTAATTCTGGGAATTCCATAATAGGTTGCTGTGCTACACGTTCTCTGTGGAATACTTTCAGTGGTAACATATCCTCAAATCATCGGAGTAATTACAATATCAGTAAAAGGTCCAAGATGAGATTACTGAAAGTAAATGTACAAAAAATGGGATTTTACTCGATCCAATTGGTTGGATTTGATTGCAGAATGCGAGTGAATTGATTGAGGGCCGAGGGAGCATTGCAAGACAAATCAAAGTTCTCTGGCAAGTGATCTGAATGTCAAAATCCTTTTGTAGATTTTTTGACAGTGTTGTAAAAGAAAGTGGGAGAACAATTCTCAGATCCAGTGTTGTATGGAGAAAACAGTGTAATATCTGATCAACTTCTCTGTGTTCTTTGCTGAATGTTGGTTAAAAACACCCATGAAAAGGCAGATCAGAATTGCTGCCAGTTTATTCTTGACGGTACTGAGAATTTTCTCGAGCTTTGCCCAATTGGAGAATTATTCTAAAAATGAAATTTCTCAAAGCAAGCTGCCTGTATGAGCAGATGAGTTGCAGTGATGGTCTTTTTGATGGACTCTGTATGTAAAATATATTGTCAAATACTTCAGTAATATTTCTTTATATTACTAGTTATGATACAGAAGAGACTGCAGGTATATTCTGAGACTAAAACCGTGAGGTAAATAAAGAGAAAGAGTAAAGTTACACCCACCAGAGATATAGGGGGAGAAATTCAGTATCGCCCCGTTTGGGGCGCAATTATCGGCCGGGCGCAAAGTTTAGCACCTGCCGCTAATTATCGCCTCAGACTGCAAACTTGGCTTCTATCGCCCCTGGAGGTGATTGGAGCGCTAAATAAGGCGCTACACACCTCTCTTAAGGCGCCAACGCCGAGGAGCGAGGCGCTACCTCAGAGCGCTGGCAAAGCTCATGTGATGTCAGTCAGCAATGGAACACAGACACACTAGCGCCGGCCAGTTCTTAAAGGGGAGGGTCGATTTTGCTATCCAACCACACCCTGCTCATTGCAGCCTTGAATCTCGGCCTGGAGAGACCTGTACATCAAATCTACTGGAAAGAACAATGGAGAGACCCAGGGAAAGAGCTCAGAGTGCAGCCCCCAAAGTCTCTTCTAAATCGATGCAAGGAAGGTCAAATCAAAATGAACCTGCAAAATGCTGCTCAGTACCCAAAACTCCTTCACACAGCGTTGAATCTCACCAGAAGTCTCTCTCTCTCTCAATGCATGGTGCAAAAATGTCACCGACAAAAAAAGGCAGGAAACGGTCGCCTTTAAACAGCGCTCCCCCAGTCCCTTCCCGACTGCAAAACGCTCCCCTCAACCTGTCGTTGCTAGCGGCAGGCGGTAAAGCAGGGGGCGTCACTCAATATCCAGTCCGGGGTGTTGCACGCTCGACTGACGTCACGATCTGAGGGCGCAGGAGATCGTGGCGGTAGTGTTTATCGCCGCCGCAAAATGTCTGGTCAATTTCACGAGCGGCGCAAACATTGCTGTGCCTGGGTGCTAGTTGCTTTGCGCCCCATTAGCGCACTCTTCGGGCGCTAACGGGAGGCGCAAAACAACCGAATTTTTCCCCCATACATTCTCTATTTGTGAAGTATTATGGTCAATAAGGTATAAAACAGATGTTATGGAGTACTGCACTTGTCAGAGGTGTGGAACAGGGGTATTCATTTATTTCCGATCACTGAATAAGACACTTCATTTTTATTATACAGAATCTGTGATTTTTTTTTAACTTCCATTTTGGGGATGACCAATCTGTGATTGCATCCATTTTTCTTTGAAATGAGACAGCTGGACTGGTTTGTGGCTGAGTGGGGGCGATGGGTTGGGGGGGTGGTGGGTGGAGGTGGTGGTGGGGGGAGATCCACTTCGTACAAGAATGGAGGTACCCTATAATATAAGTTGGGGTCAATGTGGTCTTCTGGACTAGTTTTAATTACCTAAAGGGGTTGGAGCAGAATTTTCCAGATTTTCCCCCCCCTAATTGGCCTGGGTTTTTATTTGTTTTTTGCCTCTCCCAGGAGATTACATAGCTCCGGATAGGTAGGGAGTCTCTGTAGCATGATGCACTAGGCATCATGACTTTATGGGACAAGCTGAATGGACCAATTTAGTCTTTTCCTATCTTGACACACTTTTGCATGTTCGTCTGTAAACCGCTGGTCTTACTGATCGAAAAGTACAGTTGGTAGAGGTGCGGGACAGGGATATTCTCGGTTCATGGCATATTAAGCATGTTTGATGTTGTAAAACAAAGATATTCTACACTTAATTGTCAATTTTCCTAATTATAACCTGTAGCTGGGAAGGAAAGGGCATGCAAAAAGGCAGGTTCCAAAACTGATTTTATTTATATACTAGTCCGTCTCCTACAGTGTTGCATATATGTCCGAGAATATGGTCACTTTCTTGTCTGCTTGCGATGTCTTTGTGTTGCTAATTCTCTCTGTCTCTCTCTCTTTTCTCTGCTACTTCTCTCCCTTTAACTCTTTTTGCTTCTATTTCTGTCCTCTTCTGCTTCTCTCTGTCCTTTTCTTCCTTCCTTTCAGGTGGGAGGTGGTGGGTGTCATGGTGTGATGCGGCAGGGAAAGGAGCCACCAATGGCTGCAGGCTGTATTTGGGGTGGGGATTGCAAAGAAAATGTGGCCCTCAGTCACTCCTTTCCCATCTCCTCCCCGAATCACTCGTGCTTTCTCCACCCACTTGCTCCCATTACATTCTCTGCCCCTTCACCTTCCCACTACCCATTCCCCTTCCGACCATCCACTCACTCCATCACTATCTCGACCTCTTCCTCTTTGAATGATCCACTCAACACGTATTCTTCATTCCCCCTTGTTCCATCGCTCACCTCACCCTTAACTCCATCTAATAAGCCCCACTCCCACTTGCTATCTCTAGGTGGGTAGCAAGAGGTCAGAGGCCCTCTCACCCTCGACCAGTTTCCTTCCGCCCCTCTTCTTCTTGCTTTCCCTTCTTAACCGAATACCTCGAAGGGCCTTTGTTTGCTTTCAAAATTCAACTTGTTTTTTTTTGGTAACTGTGAAGGAAGGAGTTAGTACATGAAAAAAGTAAGCACAAAATTTGTAAACATACCCTCATCAGGGAGCAGGCCTCCAGCTTCCACATCTAGTACTTTCTGTCTAATGTCCCTGCCCACTATTTCTAGCACAACTTATTCATAAGGGTTGAGTGTCTGGAGTTGGGGGAGAGGCAGGCACCTCCCATTTGTTATGGGCAAGAGGACTCTCCTGCAAGAAGAGTAGGAGGGATAAATAATTGACCTTGCCAAAAGGGCTTTCTTCCTTCATTATGTATCAGCCTACTGATATCAGTGTGTGCATGATGACAGGAACAAGAATCATACTGTTATAACAGATGGAAGGAGGTGTCAAGGGAGCAGCTTTTCAGTGTCAAAAGAAGCAGAAAAGAAGTGCAACAAAGTCTTCCCTGCATGGACAACCATGGGAATCCTCCAAGGACATGACTGATTGGGGGGGGAGGTGAAGGTAGGGGTTATGCATTGCAGAGTTGTAACATCGAGAACTGGGAGTGTGGTTTCTACCTTAGTATAACTGGTGAGATGTTTGTGTTTCTTTCTGCATGGCTGCCAGGTCCTGGGTCTGACATTGGCCTGGCTAGTGACCTCCTGCCAAGCCTGACCTCCAATTCTCTGAGACACATAGCATTCATCCAAGAAGAACAGAATGTCGCTCCTATCCCAAACTTGGTCCACTAGGATTTCCACAGCCCTGTCTGTAAACCAAGGTGCCCTGCCATTTTCTGAACTGACAGAAGAAATATCAACAATGTCGAATTCCCCCTTTGTCCAGGACAATGGCACTCTTCCCTAATGGACAAACTGGCACTTTCCAAACCTGCAGCTTGCCCAAAAAATGCAGAGGAATTATTTTTATCCCAATCTTTTGCTAACAATGTAAAGCTCAAGGCAATGACCAAGACTGTTCGTTTTGCCAAGGTGTGGGCCACATGTGGAGTTGACAGTTGTGCATTGGCTGTTTCAGAACGCATAATCCTTTACAGATGACGTGTGCATTGTAGCTGTGTGACTGGTTATATGTGCAGGTATGTCTCCTGTTTTTTTGGTTGGGTCTTGGCAAGTCCCCTTTGCAGAGTAGAGTTGTGCTGATTACTTTCGAGGCACGAATGGATAAATTGATTACTTTCGAGGCACGAATGGATAAATTAAGTACTTTGTGCAAAAAAGGCATCTTTGATTTGATTTGCATGATGCAACTGTGCCTTGAACCATGAAATGAAGCACACATGCTTTGCTGTTCAAAGGAAGCAAAGCTTGAGACAGCAGTTACCATACAGGCACTAATGGGGACATCCCTGCTGTGGAAGTAGGTTGCAGGATTGGGCACACTACTTTGAGGGCTTCCTCGGGACTACATTGACTTCGCTTACAGGGGCATTGCAATAGGAATGTCTCGCCCTACACAGATGGATAACAACATAAGGATGGATCATACATAAATGTAGAAGTCGTCAATGTATCTGTTTGCCATACCTCCTGATCCTCTTCCAAACTAAGGAGTGGCCGAAGGAATTCCTTTATAGGCAGCACAGAATGGGCAAACAGTCTGAGCTAGCAGCTGCAGTAAAGCTTTAAGAAGGTGGTTATTCCAGATTCAAGTCTATTTGTACCTAAGCAGCAAAACTGACAAAATGAGAAATGCAGCAACCTTGCTGTGCAGCTTTACTAGGGGATAATAAGCAGCAGGTACAAAGGGATCCCACATTACGAAATAATAATGGGGCCTCAGTTGCAGCACCCATTTTGAAACGGGTGGCACGTATGTGGAGTGCTGCTCAGGCACTTCCAGTTGTATATAGTCACCAAGAAATCCAATAGGGAATTCAGAAGAAACTTCTTTACCCAGAGAGTGGTGAGAATGTGGAACTCGCTACCACAGAGAGTGGTTTTAAGCGAATAGTTTGAATGCATTTAAGGGGAGGCTAGACAAGCATATGAGGGAGAAGGGAATAGAGGGTTATGCTGATAGAGTTAGATGAGGAAAGACTGGAGCATAAACGCCGGCATGGACTGGTTGGGTCAAATGGCCTGTTTCTGTGCAGTATTATGGGCAAGACCATTTATATAAAACATTGGGGACTTGAGCCTTGCATGCAGTCAGTGCACATGATTCTAGATCCCGTAGACATGTGCAGTGTGAATCAGCTGTAGAATAGGGTGCCGGTCTCTGCACCTGATATTACAGGGCTCACACACACAAATTGCCATTTTAGAAACAAACACTGCAAATCCTTTTGGAGGCTGGGGTGGAAATTCATAAAGACATTTTTGGTGGGAGACGACGGATACTAACTATAAAGAGAAGTGAAGCGTGCAGTTATGTCATTGAGGGCGTTGATGTGATGTCAATAATGAGAAAGACCTGAAGAGCAGTGAGAAAAATGTTAAGCAGCACAAAGGTGAGGCATAACTTTTGCAGTATAGTGGCAGGACAGGTCATACCAGCATGTGATGCAAATTGGTAATTGCAAAATATTTATGGCAATACAATTACTGACACAGAGAACTGCTAATAGAATGTAGCAAGGAAGAGATTAGAAATGAAAGTAACAGGGTTAGGCCATGTTTTTTTGTGGTCAGTTGCACATCTGTCGTATGTGGTAATTCATCACCACTTAAGAGTCTCCCAGCCAATCTACTGAGAAATCCACATCAGTAGACACTTTTTGGGCTGGATTTTGCCAGCCCTGGGGAGGCGGGTATGGAGGCGGGATTGCCGGGAAAATGGCAGAATTTGGGGGCAGGTGCCCAACCCGCCCCCAACCCGCCTCCGTGCCATCTTGCCAGGAGGCGGGAAGCCGTCCCGCGCCAGATCCCGTCTCCTTGGAGGCGGGACGGGATTACAGCCACTTAACTGCCTGGTAACAGGTAGTTAACAGGCAGATAAGACGATTATCCCCATTTTACCCACACAAATACGGGCTCTGAACCCCGCCAGGGTCACCGAGGCGAGCAGTGGGTCTGCGGGGGTTGGAGGGGTGCAAAAGTGCGCTGTGAAGGTAAGTGATGGGTGCAAGTGTGGAGAGGTGAGTATCTGAGGTCAGTGCAAAGTGTTAGAAAAAGTGTACTTACCTTTGTTTCTTCCTGCAGGCTTCAATCCATGGGTATGCGGAGAGTCTCGCACCTCCGCGGCAGAGATGACAGATGGCCGTTGCATTCTCCAATGCAACAACCATCTAGTTTCTACAAAAGAAAGAGTTTTGATGAGGTCTTGAATTCAAGAACTCATCAAACTACAGAGAATGTCAGTGTTTGACAGCTTCACAGAGCTGTCAAACGATGACAATTCATCTGTCAAAAATTTTTGACAGATGAAACGTCCTACATTGATGTTCTCTGTAACCGGCTTTCCCTTAATTGGCCTGCTAAGCCCGCTGGGTGGGCTTAACAAGGTCAATCAAGGGAAAAGAGCGTGGGTTGGCCAGAAGTTGATGGAGGCGAGACTGAAACCCGACAAGTGGGAGTCCTGCCTCCAAAAGCTCCCCATTGGCAAAATGCAGCCCGTTGTTTGCCTGATATAGAGTACACACTCTCCTCCCATAGGGAAATTCTCCATTTTCCTACGTGATCTTAGGTGGAGTTAGCAAAAACCAAAGTTTGGGAACCTCCAAACGTATGTAGGAATATCACTGAAATTTAACCAGCTAAAGCAGTACATCCGAGTGCCATAGAGCACTGGTCAGCTTCCTACCATTTCTCCAGTTTGTACCACCCTACCCATTAGGACATTGACTTACTGGGTAAATCTGGAGCTCTGGCAAAAATCCGACAACACGGTGGCATAGTGGTTAGCACTGTTGCCTCACAGCACCAGGGATCCGGGTTCGAATCCGGCCTCGGGTGACTGTCTGTGTGGAGTTTGCACATTCTCCCCGTGTCTGCGTGGGTTTCCTCCGGGTGCTCCGGTTTCCTCCCACAGTCCAAAGATGTGCGGGTTAGGTCGATTTGGCTATGATAAATTGACCCTTAGTGTTAGGGGGATTAAATACGTGGGGTTATGGGGATAGGGTGGGATATGTGTCGGTGCAGGCTCGATGGGCCGAAATGGCCTCTATCTGCACTGTGGGGATTCTGTGAGATTAAGCAGACATGACTTACCCTTTCCAAATCCATGCTGACTCTGTTTGATCAGCTGATACTTGTTCAAGTGCTGAGTCACTCTGTCCCTGATGATAGATTCCAGTAACTTCCCTACAACTGATGTTAATTGACAGGTCTGAAGTTACCTGGTTTCTCTTATTCTTCTTAAATAATGGAGAGACATTTGCAATTTTCCAATCTAAGGGCACAATTCTTGAATCTAGAGCTTTGGGAAATTATTACAAATGCACCTGAAATGTCCTCCCCTATTTCCATGGAGTGGAAATCATTAGGTTTTGGAGATTTATTGATCTTAAGTCCCATTATTTTCTCCATTACCTTGTTTTTACTTCCACTGTGTTCCTTCCCTTGACTTATTTTTAGGTTTCCTTGTACCACTGGTATTTTTGGTATCTTGTCCTCTTCCTCCACTGTGAAAATGGATACAAAGTATCCAAAGTAAGCTCACATTCCCCATTACCACACTTTCTCTTAATGTGTGTGTATGTATATATAATATATATATTTATTTATTTATATACAAACTTTTACTGTTGGGTTTAATATCCCTTGCAATTTTTTTCATATTTCCTTTTTGCACATCTTATTACTTTCTTTGTATCCCCTTGTTGCTTTTCATAGTTCTCCCAGTCTGTTGAATTTTTAATTTTCTTTGTCTTTTAGCTTGATACTTACTGCCTCTTACCTCATTTGTTGACTATGGTTGCTTAACTGCACAAGTGGAGCCTTTGCCTTTTACGGGTGTGTACTGGTTTTATATTGTACCAAATTCTTCATTGAATACTTCCCACTGTTTGTCTGTCTGAAGGTTTACCCATTAACAGTTCAGCCCAGTTTAGAGCAGTTAAATAATTTCTCATCCCATTGAAGTTTGCCTTACTTGAGTTTAAAACCTTGGTTTTTGACTCTCCCTTCACCCTCTCAAACATCAAATTCATATTGTATTCCCTTACTGCCAGATTGTTAACTAATTTTGGTTCATTACTCATTACTGAATCCAGAATGGCCTGTTCCCTTGTCGGTTCCGAAACATATTGTGATGACGTTCGGTGCCATTGCAGATGGTTGACTGTTTTTACAGGTCTTCACGGACCAGGTAGCACACCTGAGCTTCCGCCTTCTTTAGCACTGCTACTCTGCTGTGCTCAGATAGCTGGCTCTGTTATAGTATACCCAGGATAGTACTGCTGTGAGTTATTAGTGAGATATATTCATGGTGTTTGTGTACATTTGATAGAAATATTGATATAATCCATGCCACTGAAAGTACTAATAGTGACTGAAAAAATATAAAAGTATTAAAATTGCCCTACTCTAGATTATATTGCAGATATATAATTTGCATAGCAGTACAAACCTTCTCAGTGCTCAATATAGGGGATATCAAAAGGGAGTTTTGGAACAAGCTATTCGAGAACTGAAATAACAACAGAAAACGCTGGAAAAACTCAGCAGGCCAGGCAGCATCTCTTTCATTTCCTGCTATTTCCAGTTCTGACGAAAGGTCTTCGACCTGAAACGCTAGCTCTGTTTCTCTCTCCACGGATGCTGCCTCGCCTGCTAAGTTTTTCCAGCGTTTTCTGTTGTTATTTCGGATTTCCAGCATCTGCAGTATTTTGCTATCGTATTCGAGAACTGATCCTGCTATTAAAAGCTCTTCAATATGATAACCTTATCTCTTTAATAAATGGAATATATTTTTAATTTTCCTCATGATTTTTTAAAAAAGTTATAAAATTAAAGAAGGCGGCTGAGTTTTGGAAAACTGTTTAAGTGTCCTTTATTGGGCAAAACATCCTGGTTAATTGGTTTAAAAGATCATCTCACTTGCATGCTGGAAAAAAATGGTGAATTTCCACTGCTGGACAGATTTATGCTGATTATTGTTGAGCTCAGCTGTTGTTTCTGCAGATTGCTCCCATTTGTACAGTGGGTCTCAGCCTAGCTGCTACTATCACTACTTGCTACTCCCATGACGTCTCTTGTTTTCTGTACTCTCTGCAAGTTGAGGACATTATTTTTTTTTGTAGGCAGAGTTTGTCCGTAGTCGCTAGTGAGAGTGAAATGACTGTTACAAATCATGGGAACAGAAATGAATCTAAGGCCTGGCATTTGAAATGACCAGATATAACCACACTAGAAGCTGAGTGATGAAGATGAGCTACAGACAGGCAGAAGAAATATAATCTAAACTGAAACAGAGAGATTGAGAAAATACAATCAAGAATGATGTAGCGAGATCAAGGGCAAGAAGTGAAGTGATTACATGTAAAGGACATTGAAAGAAAATTGAATCAGGGAGATGAATAAATAAAGAATAAAAGCAAATTGGATATGAGACATTCAACAAAGAAAATTGTGAAAGTGATGGGAAAGAAATTAAAATGAGAACATGAAAGATAAAGAAAAAAATAAAATGAAATCAAAATAGTTAAAAACTATGGCAACTGCATGAAAGGGCTGCTGTTTAACTCCTAAACAGTCACCTTCTGGAGTATGAAAGTATTATCATTATAAAGCAGTGCTATGAAGGTCCTGCACTGGGACCCATGATCATTTTGATTTGGATCTTGTTGGGCATGTTCCTGATTGGCTAGTTCAGAGATTGAGCAGTCTCTCGGTGTTAAAAAAAAAAATACAATTTTTTATTTATAACAAATGACATTTGAGAAATGTGACATTTTTCAGTGAGGCCTGACCTGCTATTCAATTGTCTAGGTACCATTCTGGAGTTGGATTTCAGGTCCCAGCACTCAGCAAGCTTTGCGCTTGCCAAAGTCATGCTGGTTTAACTGTACAAGATTTTGCGAGGTCATCCTAACTAATTACACATAATTAGCTCCAAGTCCAGATCGGCCTGCCAATGGAAGCTCTCCATCATCCGGGGCAGGAAATCGTGCACAACTATAGTTCTCAAAAGTTGCAGCTGCTACTTAAAGTTTTAAAAAAATGTTTTCTGAACTTAAAGTAAGATATATGCTACAGAGTGGGTGTAGAATATTCATCTTTTGCAACAGAGGTAAAACATGGGTTGTCCATTATTCCCACAGAGTGATTTTATAATCTCAGCTGAAACATAGTTGGAAGCAGTAAGCAGAGACCACAGGCCATGCCCCCGCCGCCCTGCTGTCATTGCTCATTTTGCAGTAGCCATCATCACAATTGCATTGACAGAGGTCTGAAAGCAGCTTGCCTATCTGCCCTCTTGCGTACTGAATAGTGGGTGATGTGATGGAAACCTAAAGGAGGGAAATAATATATAATAGTGCAGCGGAAACAAGTTTTATGATGACCAACTAAAAATAACCGCAAACACATCTGCATTTGCAAGCTCACCCGGTCCTATAGATTACAGGGAAGTCAACGTGAAACAATAAGGGGAGGCTCCAGAGTCTGCAGTGAAAATGTAGACATGAATATAAAGCATTGAACACTGTTTTACTCCCAAGGAAGGATAAAATGTGAATAGAAAATAAGCAGCAAATAATAGAAGATTGGAAAATAAAGAGAACGAGGGAAATACTGACTGGCAACGTGGGCTGATGAAGAGAAAGAAGAAATCAAGAAGTAAAGAGAGAAAGAGTTTCTTTAGAAAGATGTTGTAAAGAAAGATATTTTTTATTATAGATCTAAAAAGTCCTATTGTCTTATTATAATTATCCTGATGGGTCGGAGGAAAGAGAGAGACTCGGTAATAGACTTCGCTGTGTTACTATGCATTGCTGCAAATCTAGCTTGTTTAACTATCCTACCAATACATTCCTATATTCGGCTGCCCATGTCCTAACTCGCACCAAGTCCGTTCGCCCATCACTCCTGTGTTCGCTGACCTGCATTGGCTCCCGGTTAAGTGGCGCCTCCATTTCAAAATTCTCATCCTTGTTTTCAAATCCCTCCATGGCCTCGCCCCTCCCTATCTCTGTAATCTCCTTCAGCCCACAACCCCCCACCCCCCGCCTTGAGATATCTGCGCTCCTCTAATTCTGCCCTCCTGAGCATCCCTGATTATAATCGATCGACCATTGTTGGCCGTGCCTTCTGTTGCCTGGGCCCTAAGCTCTGGAATTCCCTCCCTAAACCTCTCCGCCTCGCTACCTCTCTTTCCTCTTTTAAGACGCTCCTTAAAACCTACCTCTTTGACCAAGCTTTTGGTCACCTGCCCTAATTTATCCTTCAGTGGCTCGGTGTCAAATTTTTTGTCTTAAAATACTCCTGTGCAGCGCCTTGGGACGTTTTACTACGTTAAAGGCGCTATATAAATACAAGTTGTTGTTGTTGTATGCAGTGACAATTCTGATATTTACTGTGATTATTACATCATTAAATGTTTAGATTGCAGTGTCCCTTTCTGCATGTAACAAAGTATAGATTGGAACATCAATAGGCTTGACTTTAGGTCATGCCCCTTTGTGACCTCTCTTGTCAAGGTGGCACATGTGCACACATTGTACCTTAATTATATTTACTTAAGTAAAGCAGACTTGCTTCCAGCCAATTTGCTTCTCCCCGCCCCCGCTTTCTCATGAAGACATTGATTCCTCACTAGGGTAGGGTGACCTTATCTTCTAACCCAAATCCGGGGGGACACAGGATGGGAGCACAGCAAGGTCGCCAGGACAGAAAATGTAGGTTGTGCAGCGTAGCGAGGCAAGCATTTTTTAGCAGCCTATATTTAACAGATACACTACAAATGCAAAACAAATGTGCATATAATTACCGTGGATGTGACGTCACACTATTGAAGCGCATTCAGACACCGTTTATAAATAATACAACAACACTGCCCATGTCATTTATTTTTCACAGATTTATTAATGATTACTGTGCTATCTCCACGTTCAAAGAAAACCGGCGTGACGACTTTGTTGCTTCTGCGAGTGGAATATGCGTAGAGATTAACCTCCATCAACCCTCACTAGTCTCTGCCGGTTTGCCCATGTTTCTATCTTTAGTTTGCACACTGATAACTACAAAGTACAACCCAGCAGCATCCACCCGTTAGTTCCCAGCTTTCTGTACGCTGACTGACACCGAGCTCCACCTCTCCACCACCTCTTTCAACACTTCCACTGCCTTTTGTGTTCTCAGATTGCTCATCTGACATCCAATCCTGAATGAGCCAAAAATTCATCCGGTTAAACATTGTTTTCAGCCCCATCACAAACTCTATTCCTTGGCCACCGGTTCCTTCTCTGCTCCCTGGCCACTATCTCAGGTTGAACCAAATGGTTTGCCACCACAGCGTCCCTGAACTGAACTTCCAACTCCATAATCCTCTCCATCACAAAGACCGCCCACTTCCACCTCTGTAACATTGCCCACCTCTGCTCCTGCTTCAGCCCACCTTCCCCTCCCCCCCCCCCCCATAGCAGAGGGTTTTCAGCTTTCAGAATTTTCTCCAGTGTATGGATTATGGAAATTCCAGTGTTCTCGGCAACAACACGTGGAAGGAGCTCACAGACTTGTTTGTCACAAAGATTAAGACCATCTGTTCACCTGCCTCTGCCACACTCCCCAATCCCCTTGTCCACCAAGCCAAGGCTCCCCTGTGCCCTAGCCCTGAACCCATGGGGGTGATTTTGCCAATGGGGGCGTGTTGGAGGCGGGACTGCTGCTTGTCGGGTTTCAGTCCCGCCTCCATCGACTTCTGGCAAACCCACGCTATTTTCCCTTGATTGACCTTGTTAAGCCCGCCCAGTGGGCTTAGCAGGCCAATTAAGGGGAAGCTGGTTACAGAGAACGTCAGCGTATGACGTTTCATCTGTCAAAAAGTTTTGACAGATGAATTGTCATCGTTTGACAGCTCTGTGAAGCTGTCAAACACTGACATTCTCTGTTGTTTGATGAGTCCTTGTATTCAAGACTCATCAAACATCTTTTGTGAGCAGAAATCAGATGGCTGTTGCATCGGAGAATGCAGCAGCCATCTGTCATCTCTGCCAGTGAGATGCGGGAGTCTCCGGTTCCCCAACTGTTGAGCCTGCAGGAAGAAACAAAGGTAAGTAAACTTTTTCTATCACTTTACACTCTCCTCACACACTTACCTCTCCACACTTGCACCCATCACTTACCTCCACAGCGCACTTTTGCACCCCTCCGACCCCCGCAGGCCCACTGCTCGCCTCGGTGACCCTGGCGGGGTTTTCCGACGTCGGGAAGCCTGCGCCTCTGGTGGAAAAATGGGGATAATCCTCTTAACTGTATGTTAACTACCTGCTAACAGGCAGTTAAGTGGCTGTAATCCCCTTCCCGCCTCCAGGAGACGGGACCCGGCGCGGGTCGGATACCCGCCCCCTGGGAAGATGGCACGGAGGCGGGTTGGGGGCGGGATGGGTACCTGCCCCCAGATTCTGCCATTTTCCCGGCAGTCCCGCCTCCAAACCCGCCTCCCCAGGGCTGGCAAAATCCAGCCCCATGTCTTTCTTAGTTTCTCCATTACCTCCTGCTCTATCTATGTGAATGAGACCCACTTCCTGGTTCCCTTGACCCCATTCCCACTAAATTGTTGGCCACTAATGTACTACTAGTGTTTATTTCAGTATTATTGCACACAAGCTAAAAACAAAGACAAAAGGGCCTAAAAATGACTCTGGGGGGGTGTAAAAATTGATTAGATAAGATTAAAAAAAATCTACACATGCTAGAAATTTGAAACAAAAAACAAACCGCTCAATCAGCATCTGTGAAAATAAATAAATCTTTTGGGACCAGAGTTCTTTAGAACTCGGGGTTGAATAAAGCACCTCAATTAGTAAGAACACAACATATCCAAGTACTTCAAAGATACTGGTTAAATAAACTTACTTTCTTAAATTTGGCGCGCAGTCTTTGCTCCATTCTTTCACAAATACACCACCCACTAGCCCTCCGTCTTTCACTGGATAATCCCGCCTCTGCCCGTACTTCATTCGTCTAATTTATTTATGATGTAGATGCAGCTCAATTCCCCCCTGCTTTGATTGGTCAGTTCCACCATCAATCATCAGTCACCCTGGCTTGATGACATGGTGGGCGGCGCCTCCAGCACGTCACAACCAAGGTTGTTGAAACATCAGCTGCACCTGCGATAACTACTTATAATGTACTGTTTTTGGATGTAACTAATGGGGGTGGAACTTTAAATTTATTTTCCTAAATCTGAAGGCCAGAGTTCTTGTTTATTGCCTGAAACTATTTTACATTCACTCACTGAACATTTTATTTGGGGACCAGTTTCCAGAACCGGGGACTCTTCCGAGGACATTGTTTGCCTGGGGACACAGTACCTCGTCCGGGGGCTGTCCCTGGAAAACGAGGATGCATGGTGACCCTACACTAGGGTACAGTTCCACAGGCACCAGTCATCTTCTGGTTCCCTGCCCAAGTGGCCATTATTCACGAGTGAGCAGTAACAGTCAATGACCTAATATGATTGTAGGGGGCAGGAGGCATCACAACCTATCTCCACACACGTGCCTTTTCAGCGGGGATCACTGAATACTGATCAGGAGCAGGAATCTAGACTGATTCAGCATCCGTTCCTAATCCACGGATGCTGAAACCAACTGGAGTGTCCTGGCCACTGGCCTAGCTAACTCAGAACAGACTAGGGATCAAACTAACTTGGGACCTTCCTTGTCCACATAGCTCAGCTACTCACTTGATAAACTCAGGGAGCCATCCAGAGAATTATACAACTCTGAACAACTTCATATTGCCCATTCTGTGACCTGAAAGGCTCTCCTTGTACTAGGTTCTGGCTCTTATATTTTTTTATTCGTTTATGGGATGTGGGCGTCGCTGGCAAGGCCAGCATTTATTGTCCATCCCTAATTGCCCTTGAGAAGGTGGTGGTGAGCCGCCACCTTGAACCGCTGCAGTCCGTGTGGTGAAGGTACTCCCACAGTGCTATTTGGGAGGGAGTTCCAGGATTTTGACCCAGCGACAATGAAGGATCGGCGATATATTTCCAAGTCAGGATGGTGTGTGACTTGAAGGGGAACTTGGAGGTGATGGTGTTTCCATGTGCCTGCTGCCCTTGTCCTTCTAGGTGGTAGAGATCGTGGTTTTGGGAGGTGCTGCGAAGAAGCTTTGGTGAGTTGCTGCAGTGCATCTTGTAGATGGTACACACTGCAGCCACGGTACGCCGGTGGTGGAGGGAGTGAATGTTTAAGGTGGTGGATGGGGTGCCAATCAAGCGGGCTGCTTTGTCCTGGATGGTGTCGAGCTTCTTGAGTGTTGTTGGAGCTGCACTCATCCAGGCAAGTGGAGAGTATTCCATCACACTCCTTACTTGTGCCTTGTAGATGGTGGAAAGGATTTTGGAGTCAGGAGGTGAGACACTCGCCGCAGAATACCTAGCCTCTGACCTGCTTTTGTTGCCACAGAGTATATGTGGCTGGTCCAGTTAAGTTTCTGGTCAATGGTGACCCCCCCCAGGATGTTCATGGTGGGGGATTCGGCAATGGTAATGCCTTTGAATGTCAAGGGGCGGTGGTTAGACTCTCGCTTGTTGGAGATAGTTATTACCTGGCATTTGTGTGGCGGCACTGTTACCTGCCACTTATCAGCTCAAGCCTAAATGTCGTCCAGGTCTTATTGCATGCGGGCATGGACTGCTTCATTATCTGAGGAGTTGCGAATGGCACTGAATAAACTTATAAAATGCCATTGAAGTTTTCTCTTTTTATTGTGTGCCAGGTAGCATTATGTGTCTAGCATTTTGGAGCAGTGAGCTGGTTCCATGAGTCGGTGGCTAGGGAACGGAGTTTGTGGTGGGGACCAAAGACAATGGCATTGGTCTTTCCAATATATAAATTGGAGGAAATTTCTACTCATCCAATACTGTTTTTTGGACAAGCAGTGTGACAAATCAGAGGCAGTGCAGGGGTTGAGAGAGGTGGTGGTGAGGTAGAGCTGGGTGTCGTCAGCTTCCATGTGGAACCTGATGTGTTTTCGGATGATCTCACCGAGGGGCAGCATGTAGATGAGAAATGGGGGGGCGGGGGGGGGCGGCGGCGGCGGCAAGAATAGATCCTTGGGAAACTCCAGAAGTAATGGTGCGGGAGCAGGAAGAGAAGCCATTGAATGATTCTCTGGCTACGACTGGATAGATAGGAATGCAACTAGGCAAGGGTAGTCCCGCCCAGCGGAACAACAGAGGAGAGGCTTTCGAGGAGGATGGTACGGCCAACTGTGGCAAAGGCTGCAGACAGGTCGAGAAAGATGAGGAGGGATAGTTTACCAAGGCCACAGTCACAGAGGATGTAATTTGTGATTTTGATGAGTCGTTTCAGTCCTGTGGCAGGGGCGGAAATCTGATTGGAAGCATTCAAACATGGACTTGCAGGAAAGATGGGCATGGATTTGGAGATAACAACACATAAGATTACATAATCCCCACAGTGCAGATAGAGGCCATTTCGGCCCATCGAGCCTGCACCGACACATATCCCACCCTATCCCCGTAACCCCACGTATTTAATCCCCCTAACACTAAGGGTCAATTTATCATAGCCAAATCAACCTAACCCGCACATCTTTGGATGGCACAGAAACAGGCCATTCAGCCCAACCAATCCATGCCAGCGTTTATGCTCCATTCGAGCCTCCTCCTGTCTTTCCTCATCTAAATCTATCAGCATAACCCTCTGTTCCCTTCTCCCTCATATGCTTGTCCAGCCTCCCCTTAAATGCATCTATACTATTTGCTTCAACCACTCCCTGTGGTAGCGAGTTCCACATTCTCACCACTCTCTGGGTAAAGAAGTTTCTTCTGAATTCCCTATTGGATTTCTTGGTGACCATCTTATATTGATGGCCTCTAGTTATGCTCTTCCCCACAAGTGGAAACATTCTCTCTCTATCCACTCCATTAAAACCTTTCATGATTTTATAGACCTCTATTAGGTCACCCCTCCACCTTTTTTCAAGAGAAAAGAGACCCTCAGCCTGTTTATCCTTTCCTGATATGTATACCCTCTCATTTCTGCTATCATCCTTGTAAATCTCTGCACCCTCTCCAGTGCCTCTATATCCTTTTTATAGTGTCAGCTGTGGCTCAATGGGTAGCACACTCGCCTCTGAGTCAGAAGGTTGTGGTTTCTAAGTCCCACTCCAGAGACTTGAGCACATAAAGCTAGGCTGACATTCCAGTACAGTGCTGAGGGAGTGCTGCACTGTCGGAGGTGCCGTCTTTTGGATGAGACGTTAAACCGAGGCCCTGTCTGCTCTCTCAGGTGGATGTAAAAGATCCCATGGCACTATTTCGAAGAAGAGCAGGGGAGTTATCCCTGGTGTCCTGGCCAATTTATTCCTCAACCAACATAACAAAAACAGATTATCTGATCATTATCACATTGCTGTTTGGGGGAGTTTGCTGTGCGCAAATTGGCTGTCACGTTTCCCACATTACAACAGTGACTACACTTCAAAAGTACTTCATTGGCTGTAAAGCGCTTTGAGACATCTGGTGGTTGTGAAAGGTGCTATATAAATGCAAGTCTTTTTCTTTTTTTATAATATGGCGACCAGAACTGTATGCAGTACTCCAAGTGTGGTCTAACCAAGGTTCGATACAGGTTTAGCATAACTTCCCTACTTTTCAATTCTATACCTCTAGAAATAAGCCCTAGTGCTTGGTTTGCTTTTTTTATGGCCTTGCTAACCTGTGGCGCAACTTTTAGTGATTTGTGTATTTGTACTCCCAGATTCCTTTGTTCCTCTACCCCACCTAGACACGCACCCTCCAAATGATAAGTGACCTCCCTATTCTTCCTACCAAAATATAATACTTCACATTTATCTGTGTTGAACTTCATTTGCCAATTATTTGCCCATTCTGCAAGTTTATTAATGTCCTCCTGTAATTTGTTGCAGTCCTCCTCAGTATTGACTATCCCCCCCAATTTGGTGTCATCCGCAAATTTAGAAATTATGTTTTTGATTCCAAAGTCTAAATTGTTAATGTAAATTGTGAACAGCAGTGGTCCCAGCACTGATCCTTGTGGAACACCACTACCCACCTTCTGCCATTGTGAATAGCTTCCCATTACTCCCCACTCTCTGCTTTCTGTCTTGAAGCCAGCTGGCAATCCATTCTGCTACTTGTCCCCTGACTCCGCATTCTCTGACCTTACTCATTAGTCTATTATGGGGTACCTTATCAAAGGCCTTTTGAAAATCTAGATAAATTACATCTACTGCATTACCATTGTCTACTCTCTCTGTTACCCCTTCAAAAAAATTCAGTAAGGTTGGTCAAGCAAAGTTTTCCCATTTGAAATCCATGCTGACTATTCATTATTATACTTTTCGTTCAAGGACTTTGGAGAGGAAAGGGAGGTTGGCGATGGGGCGGTAGTTTGCAAGAACAGAGGGGTCAAGGGTGGGTTTTTTGAGAAGGACAAGTGATGACGGCAGATTTGAAGGGGAGGAGGTTGTTGGAGGTGAGGGTGGAGGGGGCAAGGGCGAGGAGTTTAAGAAGACAGTTTGTAATGGAGGAAAGAAGGGGTTATCTTTGCATTCCAGGATGATCCTGGAATGGTGAGCAGTTTTGGCCGAGGAGAGCAGGATCCAATAGTGCTTTTTGTGGTCCGATCAGATCTGGTGATGAATGGCTAAACCAGTTGTCCGCCATAAACATCTGCATCCCTTGGACTTCAGGGAGCGGAGATGGGAGCTGTACCAGGGGAATAACCAGGGTGAGAGAAAGTGATGGTTTTAATCTTCTTCTTCAGCAGCCCCTCGGAACCGAGGATAACTTGCTTCCACACTAAAAATGAGTTCTCAGGTGACTGATGAGTCCAATACAGGACCTACATTCTCTGTCACAGGTGGGGCAGACGGTGGTTGAAGGGGCGGGTGGGTGGGGTGCTTGGGTTGACGTGCGCTCCTTCCGCTGTTTGCGCTTGGCTTCCGCTTGCTCCCGGCGAAGAGACTCGAGATGTTCGGCACCTTCCCGGATGCTTCTCCTCCACTTTGTGCGGTCTTGGGCCAGGGATTCTCAGGTGTCGGTGGGGATGTTGCACTTTTTCAAGGAGGCTTTGAGGGTGTCCTTGAAGCGTTTCCTCTGCCCACCTGGGGCTCTCTTGCCGTATCAGAGCTCCGAGTAGAGCGCTTGTTTTGGGAGTCTCATATTGGGCATGTGGACGATGTGGCCCGTCCATCGGAGCTGATCGAGCGTGGTCAAAGCTTCGATGCTGGGGATGTTGACCTGAGCGAGAACACCGGCGGTTCTCGATGGTTTTAATGGTGACAAGGGTACCAAAGGTGAAGGTGAGGGTATGATAGAGCAGCTCGGTAGCTGCAGAAATGTCGTGGTGAATGGATGGCCAAAGGCTAGACCGTTGGGATTTTGAAAGTGCCATTATATGTGACTCAGGCGAGAGTTTTTTCCAGGGGTTGGGAGGGGGAAGGGAGATGTGAGTGGAGAGGGATTTAATGAAGTGATCAGAGATGGCCTTAACTGTAACTGAAACGATTGGAGCAGAGAGGCCACATGAGATGGCGAGGCCAAGGGGGTGGCCGTGAATATGGGTAGAGGAATTTATATGGAGGGAGAGCTTAAGGTTGGATAGAAGGGCAGTGAACTCAGGAGAGAGGGCATGATGAGTTGAGATGGAGGTTGAAATCACCAAGGATGAGAAGTTGCTTGGTGCAGAGGCTGAGGGAGGATATCTCAGTGAGAAACTTGGCGTGGTACTTGGGTGGGCGGTAAAAAACGAGAGCCGAGCGGGGCGGAACAAGGTGAGATGCTCAAAGGAGGAGAAGGTGCCAGAGGAGTAGGGGACGAGGCCAAGGTGTGATTTGGTGATTAAGGGCCACACTGCCACCGTGATGGTTTGGGCATGGCAAGTGGTGGAAGGTGACATGAATCTGTCATTCATGAAAGAAAGACTTATGAAATAATACTGAGTGGCCTGCGGGTGGCGCTGTCCAGGGAGAGTATAACTACTCGGGCACAGGCTCAGCTTGCGCAGGACATTCTTAACAGGAATTAGTGAAGGACACAACTGGACCTCCATGTTGTAAAACAGTTGATTAAAGCTTTGTTTAACGCTTAGACCAAGTGCCTAGTAGTTTTCTTACGTCAGAAGGTATAGCCAGGCAGGGAGACTTCATTTAAGGGGGAAAGCGTCATCACCCATCAGCCAAGTTAGGAGCAGCAGCCAATACACACACACTAATGGACACCGGGAAACTAAGTCATATAGGCATGGTTACACAGCAAGATTATGATAGCTGTCCTTGTAATGAACGGGGAATCGAAAGGAGCCAATAGGAGGGAGTCCAAAGTTAAAGTCAGAGGTCCCGGGGTGGTATAAAGTTCATAGTTCATGGAGATAGGGTGGAGTCAGCTTGGAGTAGCGACAAACCGATGTCCAGGTTTGGAGACAGGTGTGGAGGGTGAGTGAGTCAAGAAACTATTTGAAGGGTAGAATATTGGGGGACGCACTGCTGGAGGTATATCTGGCAGAATCAGATTAAAACATCATTTCTCAACCTATTTTCATGCCCTTTCCACTTCCTTCAGGTATGCATGTGTGTTTGTATCTGTATATCTCTCATGATTCCGCGCTCACTCTTTCTTTCTTTCTCTCTCCCTCCCTCCTTGATTTTTGCCTCGCTCTCTTCCATTTCTAATGTTCTCTGCTCCATTAATTCTTTTCTCTTTATTTTTCATTTCCCCTTTTTTGCTTTCCCCTTTACTTTTTTTATTCTAATTTACCTGCCTCTCTCTCCTTTCTACCTCTGCAACCACAGGCAGGGTAGAAGCAGAAACATTATGACTGAGGTGAGCAGGTGAGTTAAAGGCAGCAGTATCGGGATTGGGAGTGTTAGAAGCAGCAGCATTGATGGTCACTGGGGGCTATATTGGGCTGTGTGGAGCCCGTTTTTTAGGCGCTATGCGACCAAATAAGAGTTGAAAATGGGGTTTGAGAAGCGCGCTCAGACTTCCGACAGGAAGTGTGCAGGACACCACCTTGGTAAAGAGCAGTGAAATGATGACACAAATCAGTGTGCAATGCTGATTTGACACCAGCACTGCCATCTTCCAAGTACACAGTCCAGCCAATGCCCTGTCTTAACCTTGCACAGCTGAACACGACGATAAACGGAATGAAGGACCTCCCACCAACGCTATTTAAAGGGATCATGAAATACTTACAAGTTAGTTGCTGGATTATTTCTTCTGGCTGCTGGTGTAGTTGTACAAGCTTTTGGAGGTTTCCTATACTTGGCTAAAGTTTGAATAGCCTACAGGGAGTGGTCTGCCTGGTCTTGCAGTACATCTTTTGTCATATAAAATATTGTGCTGAAAGAAGTTGCTTCCAGGTATGAAAGGCCTGTTAGGGCTTGCTCTGCGAATTGAACATGATTGGGACAAGCTGCTAGAAGAAGGAGGGGGAGAAGCTCACTGAGCAGGAGCCAACTTCAGCGAGGACCAAGCTTCACAAAAGAGGCCATGAGTGAAATCTGTCAACTGCTGCAGCCACAACTGCAACCTCAAAGCAGGGCGAGGACTGCATTGTCTGTGGTTGTCAAGGTGACCGTTGCTCTTAACTTTTATATGTCTGGCTGCTGCTGGAGATATAAGCAACATCTCGCAGTTTGCGGTGCACTGCTATAAGGGAGGTCGCTGAGGCTCTCTATACAAAAAGAGACACACATTCATCTCATTCCCTCTTGCCAGAGACAAGCAGGAGGAGTGAGCACGAGGTTTTGCACGGATTGCAGGCTTTTCCATGGTGCAGGGTGTCATTGACTGCATGCACGTTGCCTTGCGTGCTCATCTGAATACGGCCATTTTCATCAACTGAAAGGGATTCCACTCCCTCAATGTGCAGCTGGTGTGTGACCACAGGCAGCGCATCATGCAGGTGAATGCCCGTTATACTGGCAGCATTCTGCGGCAGTCCTCTGGTCCACCTGTATTTGAACCACCACAAAACTCAAAGGTTGACTACTGGGTGACAAGGGTTATCCCCTCATGACATGGCTCCTGACTCTCTGACTCTGGTCCGGAACCCATGCACATGTACACAGCAGGCCTACAATGAGAACCATGTTGCCACAAGGAACATTATAGAGCACATCATCGACGTCCTCAAACAACACTTCCGCTGCCTGGCCCTGCAGTGCTCAGCTGAGCGGGTATCAAAATTTGTGGTTGCATGCTGCACAACCTAGCTATTGTAAGGGAACAGCCCTTGCCACCACCTATCAGGCAAGAAGCTGAGGAGCACGAGGAAGTGGAGGAGGAAGTGGTGGAGGAGGAGGAAGAAGTAGAGGAAGAGGAAGAGCAAGAGGAAGTGGAGGAAGAGGAAGGAAGGCTACAACATAGACAGCCCCTTTCTGCCCGGGCTCTACCATTCACCAGCAGTCCCACAATCCTTACCTTTCCTCTATCACTGACCATCACATCGTCCTCTTTCCGACAACACAAAAATAAAAACAAAAACAATCAGAAAATGGAAATTCAAATCCAATTTTATAAATTCACTCATTAGTTCAATTTTGCATGCATAATTTAATCACCCTTGTGCATTCCCTCTGTGTCTGTCTTTCATGTGCCTTTGCTTATCCTTGTGATCCTACAGAATGCTACACCAGTGGCTGCAGCATGGGTGGTGGAAGGCTGCTGACCTTCAATTGAGGAGACTGCAGATGGCGTTGGAGGGCGACCTCGAGCAGCTCTGGGCCTAGAGGACTGGGCTTCCGACTGCACCATCTCAGCCTGGGCTGACTGGCTGACAGGCAACAGCAAGGGCAATGGCGAGTGGCAGGGATGGGATTAGGAATGCTGTCATCCTGAGAGAGGACAGTAGGTTCCCGTTTCATGGAACCACTGCCACTCTTCCAGGGTGGCAGCTCTGCAATCCTACTGATCTGTTGGAGAACAGATTGATGGACTGCTGTGATGTCTTGGGTGCCCCTTTGAACAGTGGTATCCAGAGTCACAATGGGAGCAGTCTGAGCTTCCACTGCAACACTCAGACCTTTGATGGAAGCTGTTTGTGCTGCAATGGAAGCTGTGACATTGACCATCAGATGCTGCATCATGGTGCGTTCCACAGGTGTGCTGATGGAGGTGACCACTTGTTCAATGTTAGAAAGGATGAGCTCAAAGCTCTGCTCAAAGCCCTGTGGCAAGTTGGTGGACTACTCCATGCTCCTTGACATTGAGTGCAGACTTTCTGGCAGGCTTTCCAGTGCACCAAGCATTTGGTTGTGTAAACCCATCAGCCTTCTTCTGTAGCCTGGGGCATCGAAGTCCTCACCTGACTCCTCTGCAGCAGAACTAGTGTGCAACCTCTACCTTCGGCAAGCTGGCACCTGCACTATCCTTTCCCCCGACCCTGGCTCCTACATACTTGTGCCCAGTGTCTCACCATTTGCAGATCCCTCCTCTATGCTAGCCTCTAAAATACACACAGTATCCGTGTCTGAGCTGGTGGCTGTGAGTGTATGATCGAGTGACGGTATCTCTTCAACTTCACTTTCTTCTTCCTCCTCTGACTGGGAAGGTTCCAGTTATTGGGTATCTGAAATGAAAACGGGACACAGGTTAGGTTGTGGTGAGGGGAGAGGAGAAAGTAAGAAGTGCGTGCTTACACCACCTGCAGCTTGTGAGTCAGAAGAAATTGTGGGATGAGAGAGAAGGAGGATTAGGTATGCGGATACCTTCACCATCGATCCCACGGCCTCAGCGATGCCCCTCTTCATGATCGCCAGCACTCTCTCCTCCAAGAGGGTTAAAACGTGCAGGCGGGCTTATCCTCCTCCAGTTCTTTGCTGCTGCCTCCTCATATGCGCCACCTTCTCCTGCAACAAAGGGAGAAGTGTGGCATTGACTATTCTACAATATGTTTGGGTGATGTGGCTGTCATGATTTAATAGCTGCCAGTGTGTGCAAGCTGTGAGTTTTGGGTGAGAGGCTTGCAATAGTGCTAGGTGTGTGAGGGTGAGGTAAACCATATGAACTGAAAGGTTGATGGAGATTGTTGGTAAGTGAGTGATGGGGGTGTAGTGAATTGAGCAGTTGGCAAGGCTCATGGTGCAGTTGATGGGATATGTCATTTGAAGATTGAACCCACTCACCTTGACAACACGTGTCAGATCGTTAAACTTCTTGCTGCACTGCATCCATGTTCTTGGAGCTGGTATTGACCTCCACCTTCTTTCCACTGCCTCTTGAGCACATGTCTTGAGGGCTTCCTGCCTCCCTGCGGATACAGGATGTCTCCTTTTCTCTCCACGTTGTGCAGTAAGGCCTCCAGTGCATGATCGGAAAACCTTGGTGCATGTTCAGCCATTCTTCAATCTTTCACAGAACAGATTCGGTATACAAAGGACTCCCACCATTTCTTGCAGCCACAATGCCCCTCCCCTTTAAGAGGTGCAGGCTGTCTTTAAGTAGTGCTAGCCACCCACTGCCGGGCCCCCTGCTGATGCATGCAGCCAATGAGCAGCGCTGGCTGCACGCAGCAGTCATATAAAGCAAAATTTAACACGCTGCCTGCAACACAATGAACGGGCGCGAGTTAATAGCATACTGCGATTCCCCGCGCCCATTTTCGGGGGTTATCCAATTTAACCCCCATTGTTTGAGATTTGGTGGTGAGGGATCTGGAGACACTGCCTTATGCTTTAGGGGCAGCCTGAGAATCTCCTGCTTGCTGACCTTTGTGGCGCAGTTTTTTAGGGGGTAGAGAGGCTGGCATGCTCGGTCGCAGCAATCTGTGTGAGCCTTTTATTGGCTGTTTTAGGGTGCTCCAATATGAGCTGGCCAAGCCTTGACAAGAAACCCTCTTTTTTTTGCTCCCGGCAAAGAGCTTGCAGCTGAATGAGGTTGAACAGTATGCATGAAAAGCACTCATCTCCAGAAAACAAACCCTCTGGCAGAAACCGCTGATCTGCCACTGCAGAATGGAAAAGGAAACAATCAGACAATGCTGCCTTTCCTCTCCAGTCAGGACTTGCACTCCCCAGGATTCTTGAGGCAGGTCCCAGCTGGAAGGGGAGAGCAATGCAAAGAGAAGCTGGAGTTGGCTGTCACCTCAATAAAAGACTTAGCAGACCTGCCTGATTGTGTTTGTTTTCAACTTCCTATCGGAAAATCAACTATTTTTCAGGAACAATTTTTTCTTCAGTAAGGAGCCGCTGGCAAGATAGTTTTGAAATTGGGAACAGGGGCCAGATTTGGCCGACAGGCCGGGGGTTGAACATCCTGGTCTTACACATGTATACATGACCGGGATAACAAGTTTACAAGAGACAAGTTCTTGGTCCAGATTTGCAAGATTTTAGGGTTATGGTTGGACTTTTAAGCTTCTGAGCAATTCTTTAAGATCTTTTTCCATTCTCATTTGGGGGTTATTTTGGTGAAAGGGTGAAAACAGGCATTATATGGGTGCTGTGCTAATAAGACACACCTGATTGAAAGTCTGGTTTTAGCATGCAATTTTGGTCCTATTTGATGATTACCATCATTTAAACTTGCCGGGAGGTGCTAAAACAGAGGCACCTGCAGGTTTAGCACTCAAGTGCTGATTAAACACAATTTTCGTGGAGCCATATATGTGGGCTCCACGCACCCGCTTCCACTGAAGTTGTGAAGTGGGTTGGCTGACACACACCGGCACATTTCAGGATGGCTCAGGGACCAAGTGAGAGGGTGCACAGGTTCTCGGACGTGGCACTGGAGGTCCTGGTGGAGGAGGTCCAGAGGAGGAGGGATGTTCTGTACCTACAGGGGGAGGGGGAAAAGAGTCCACCTCGCCCTCCTGTCCCTCTCTCCTGCAGCAGCTGGTGCTGCTCTGCCTGGGCTCCTGTCCTCCTCCCATTCCTCCTGCAGACCAAGGGGGCTCCCTAGCAAAATGCTGATGACCAAGCACACCCTTTCTCCTGGTGACTCCTATAAGGTGTCCAGTAAGGTAGAGTAGCACAGTACTTACCCTTTTTAGGTGAAGTCCTCAGATAATTTCAAGACTAAATGTTGTTGAAGTGCTTGGTGGTCCAAAGTGTTCCAGACAGCCTCCCAATGTGTTTCAAAAGTCCTCTTCAAACCTCCATCAGCAAGTGAACAGTAAAAAGGTAATGCACCTTTTTAAGTGACGCTCAAAATCCTCTGCTGCGCCTTGTTTACTGCCAGTCAGCTGGTTGCTGTTAAGAGAGGGCGTTAAGTCAAGCACTGACCACCAAAATGCCAGGCAGCCTCGTTAATGAGTGCTAGCAGGCAATTTAAGGGGCAATCAGCTGCTTAACAATTCTCCGGGCGTCCGTTTCTAGCTCTGGCTTCAACTCCTTTACCAAGATGGAATCTTGCATTAAATGCAGCCTAAACCGACGTTTCAGCTAAGACCCCGCCTTGGCCACCTCGGAGGCTCTTTAGCGCCCAAAGTATCCGGAGAAAATCGCCCCCCATAGGTTTGTTCCATTAATGCATCTGTGGTGATTGTGGAGGTGGCAGCACTGAGTGCTCTGATCCATGATGCGGAGATGCCGGTGTTGGACTGGGGTGGACAAAAGTGAGAAGTCGCACAACACCAGGTTATAGTCCAACAGTTTTATTTGAAATCACAAGCTTTCGGAGCTGCGAAGGGGCAGCAGCTCCGAAAGCTTGTGATTTCAAATAAAACTGTTGGACTATAACCTGGTGTTGTGCGACTTCTCACTTTTGCTCTGATCCAGTGGGAGGTGGAGGTTAATGCTGGTGAAATTTATGGCTGGAAGTTCTACTGTTCAAACTTGTATAGTGGTGTACAGGCAGAATCATACAATTGCAACTGACACCAATGCTTGTACAAACCTTATAATATTCCATTGTACTCATGCAGAAACTGTTATCGAGTAATACATCTCCGGAATTAGCAACAGTTCCATCATCCTTATTTTTTGTGTAGTTCCAGGATGAATCGCTTCTTTTGTGTGCTTCAAGGACACATTCATTGGCGAAGTGATGCCCACAGGCTATCCACATTTTCACTTTGGTGGTTGCACAATGTCATCATAGAATCATAGAAATTTACAGCACAGAAGGAGGCCATTCGGCCCATCTTGTCTGCGCCGGCCGACAAAGAGCTATCCAGTCTAATCCCACTTTCCAGCACTTGATCCGTAGCCCTGTAGGTTACGGCACTTCAATGCATATCCAGGCACTTTTTAAATGTGCTGAGGGTCTCTGCCTCTACCACTCTTTCAGGCAGTGAGTTCCGGATCCCCACCACCCTCTGGGTGAAAAAATTTCTCCTCAACTCCCCTCTCAATCTCCGACCAATTACTTTAAATCTATGCCCCCTGGTTATTGACCCCTCTGCTGAGGGAAATAGGTCCTTCCTATCCACTCTATCTAGGCCACTCATAATTTTATACACCTCAATTAGGTCTCCCCTCAGCCTCTTCTGTTCCAAAGAAAACAACCCAGCCTATCCAATCAACAACCCCAGCCTATCCAATCTTTCCTCATAGCTAAAATTCCCCAGCCCAGGCAACATCCTCGTAAATCTCCTCTGCACCCCCTCTAGTGCAATCACATCCTTCCTGTAATGTGACCAGAACTGCACAGTATTCTAGCTGTGGCCCAATTAGTGTTTTATACAGTTCAAGCGTAACCTCCCTGCTCTTATATTCTATGCCTCGGCTAATAAAGGCAAGTATCCCGTATGCCTTCTTCACCACTGCCCTGCTACCTTCAGGGATCTGTGGACATGCACTCCAAGGTACCTCTGATCTTCTGTACTTCAGTGTCCTACCATTTATAGTGTATTCCCTTGCCTTGTTAGCCCTCCCCAAATGCATTACCTCACACTTTTCCAAATTGAATTCCATTTGCCACTGTTCTGCCCACCTGACTAGTCCATTGGTATCTTCCTGCAGTCTGCAGCTTTCTTCTTCATTATCAACCAATTTTTGTATCATCTGCAAACTTCTTAATCATCCTTCCTACATTCAAGTCCAAATCATTGATATATACCACACCCAGTATTGAGCCCTGCGGAACCCCACTGGAAACAGCCTTCCAGTCGCAAAAACACCCTTCGACCATTACCCTTTGTTTCCTGCCTCTGAGCCAATTTTGGATCCAACTTGCCACTTTGCCTTGGATCCCATGGGCTTTTACTTTCGTTACCAGTCTGCCATGCGGGACCTTATCAAAAGCCTTGCTCAAATCCATATAGACTACATCAAACACAATACCCTCATCAACCCTCCTTGTTGCCTCCTCAAAAAATTCAATCATTTGAGGTTGGACATTTTAATGGTGGTTTATAATGGTTGTAAATAGCCTCTGTGAGATCCTTTGTGTTCCCTTGTATAGCAGTGAAGAACAGCCTGAGTTAGCTGGATAGAAAGACAAAGCCCCATTTAATGCCATTTGAGATGAAGAAGGAATCACATTAAGTACGGTCAATGAACACTTTGCGATTGTGCAGCTGATGAATGATTGTTGTGAGCTTTAATTAATATGGTGACCAGCACGCAGTACTCCAGGTGTGGCCATACCAGTGCCTTTTATAGCCTTAATATCATTTTCTGGGATTTGTGATCTATCCTGTTGACTATACATCCAATTTAGCCTTCTTTACTGCTGCCACACACGACACACTGTTTGTTTCAGTAAGTTATCCACCAATACCCCCAGATCCCTCTCCTGTGTTGTGCCTTGGAACTTAGTTAGAATCATTTAGTTTATATTCTATTTCCCTTCCCTAGTCTCATCTCCTTGCAGTTGTCGACATTAAATACCATTTGTCACTCATTGGCCCGTCTTCCAGTGGTTGCACTCTCTCTTCTGCGTCCCACTCCAGAGACTTGAGCACAAGATCTAGGCTGACACTCCAGTGCAGTACTGAGGGTGTGCTGCACTGTCAGAGGTGCTGTCTTTCAAATGAGACATTAAATCGAAGCCCCATCTGCCCCTTCAGGTGGACGTAAAAGATCCCATGACACTATTTCAAAGAAGAGCAGGGGAGTTCTATCCGGTGTTTTGGCCAATATTTGTCCATCAACCAACATCACTAAAGTAGATTATCTGGTCATTATCACATTGCTGTTCATGGGACCTTGCTGTGCGCAAATTGGCTGCTACATTTCCTACATTTATAATAGTGACTACAAAGGACTTCATTGGCTGTAAAGTGCTTTGGGACGTCCTAAGGTCGTGAAAGGTGCTACATAAATGCAAGATCTTTTTCTTTTCTATTCAGATCCCTTTTGTATTGAGTTTGTCTGTGCTATATTATTTGCAGTGTGTCGCCCTCCCCCAATCCAATACCTGACTCTTCCTGCGGGTCCCCGGCTGCGGCCTCCTGTCGGCCTCGTATCAGTAACGGCAGTTTCAGGCGGAGGTCGGGCCTGGTGTATTTGAATGAGGTCTGGGAGTTAAAATGGCCTGAGTCTCTCGTCGGCACCAGTCTCGCACTCGACGCTCGTTCGGAGTTAAAATCGGGGCTAGACTGTTCCAACTTGAACTCTAAATGTGACCTCACTGGTAATCCATAGACGGTTAGAATAAGGTTGTAATCCTTCCATGGCCTCACCCCTCCCCATCTCTGTAATTTCCTCCAGCCCTATAACCCTCCAAGATCTCTGCACTCCTCCAATTTAGGCCGCTTTTGCATTCCTGATTTCCTTCGCTCCACCATTGGCAGCTGTGCCTTCAGCTGCCTATTCCCTAAGCTCTGGAGCTCCCTTCCTAAACCTCTCCGCCTCTTCTCCTTTAAGATGCTCCCTAGGACCTACCTCTTTGACCAAACTTTTGGTCACCTGCTCTAATTTCTCCTTATGTGTCAAATTTTGTCTGATAACACTCCTATGAAGCACCTTGGGATGTTTTACTACATTAAAGGCGCTATATAAATGGAAGTTGTTGTTTTGATTTCTAGTCAATGATCCTTGAGATGGATCCAAATATTTGATTAGCTTTATTGATAAGAGCTTCACATTGGCTGGAAACTTTCAGTGAATGATCATAATCCCACCCAAAACCTCCCTTCTTCACATTTTGCGAAAAGACCCACTTCTATTGTGTGTGTATATGTTTGGTACTCCATGTTCCAATATATGCTATCAGCATCAGTGGCAGCAAGCTGAAACCCATGTGATGGTGATTTTAAAAATTAACTAATCTTAATGGTGATCTGATCGAATTTATTTTCATGTCCTGTTCTTTTCAGAGTGGTCTGCAGCTAAATTCCAGTTCTGCTGAAAGTGTAAATAAAATAAGTGTTTATTTTTTTACAGAACTATTTTTATTGTTATGAAAAAAAAATCACTTGCTTCATGTCAGGAAATACCACGGCCTGATCCGTAGGATCAGCTGTTCTTTTCTAGCTATTGAATTGCATGTGTTTTGGGTGTAATTCATTCTCTGAATGAAAGTCTATTGACTGCACAAGAAACCAGTGTAAAAACTGGAGGTTTGCAGTGTCCTGAAAATATATTGCTTCGAACACTTGTATTTAGGTGCAAGGGCAAATTGAGGGAATCTCACCCTTAAGACTCCTGATAAAAAATAGATAAAGGAATCATAATTATGCTTAACAACCTTTTTGTTTGATTTTCTATTTTGATTTGGTCAAAGATTTTTATTTAAAAGTGGATGCTGAAGACCTTACCAAGGGAATTGGTTAGAGAAAAATGACAGAGCCCAACACTGTGAGAGATATTTATTAGTAAACAATAGAAGTGGCATTAATCACTGAAGCAGTCAAGGCTTATTTGATAAAAATAAGCTTATTATATGAATATAAGAAAGTATAGCACAAAAGCATATCTCTCCACTAATCAGTGAAGGAGCCACCATTGAGGCTACTTGGGCACCTGCCTTGGTCATTTTTTTTAGAAGTAGAAGTCACATTGGCCGGAATTTTCCAGGGTCCGTGCGGGCGCGATCGGAGGCGGGTCGGGTGGGAAAGTTGATATTTTTGGGAGCGGGTCGGGAACCCGCCGTCATCCTGCCCCCACGCGCCTTTCTCTTGGGCGTCTGTCAGTGTGGCAGCAACCCGACCGGCAGAGGCAGGCGACTCAATTTAAAGGATTTTGTGTTAAAGGATTATTAGCTTGTTGTCAGACCCTTAAGAGTCTTTTGAACCTTACCTTTCCAATTTCACTGGATGCCCACGGGACTCACGCTGCTCGGGGACCACGTCTGTCAACCTGAGGCGGGAGTTCAGTGGCCATTGATCCAGCTGATTACTTGACAGCATCAAATGTACTATAAAAGCTCCCACCTGACAAGCTGATCACTTTCCTCAGGCAGAAGCTGTTGCTCACTGCATTGCCAGCACAGATTGAGCTTTCTGCAGACTGCAAGTCTTTCCAGCAAAGTCTCCATCCAGTGTCACCTCATTGGAAGAACCTCTCTCACCATTGACGAGTTGCTTCTGTCATCTCTACTTCACTTTTCCATGTACTCTATCAACATGGGTGCCGTTTATACTGTCTCACCTTGGTCCTCAGAATCGGACCACGATGAACCCCAACACCAGCAGCACCACCAACAACAACACCAACCTTCTCCGCAACCACCTGATGCTGCACAGGACAGAGGGCATCAGCACCCGACCACATTGCTGCCTGGGAGGCCAGCAATGGCCTCACCATGGCCAGATTTACTTAATTTTATACTGTACACGCATATGGCTGCCACATGATGCGCTAGGTTGGCACCATAAAGCATCCCTGCAATGACCAAGACATTCCTTTCACACTCACCACTATTGCGGGGGGTACCGTTATGTTTCCCCATTCACTGCAACTCACTAAACCACTTCCAAAGGTGCACACAAATCTGTCCAAGACCGGAAAGTGTTGAAAATAAAGATTTTTATGTTTGACAGCAAATTAATGGAAACTTTACATAAACATTGGATAAAACACCCAAGTGGCTACCCTTGTGAATCTACTTGTGTGTCATCTTTCTCTTCTGCGTGCTTCTACGAGGTGCTAGCTCTGTGGCTTCAGCAGAGGTAGAGACAGCCTGCTCACTTCCTTTCTGCCAAAAAGCTGGAGAGCACCTTGCTACACGTCACTGGGGCCATGAGGACCCACGTCTATGCTGACATCCCTTCTAGAGAGGAGGTCTATGAGCCTCTCCCACCTATTCTCCATAGATAACCATCTATTCTTCATAGAGACCATGTGCTCCTGTGAGTGGCATATTAGCTGCTCCATGGAGGTGGCCATGCTATCCATGAAGGAGCTTATAGTCGCCATCGCCTGCGACACGGTGGTGCTCATGTTGGAGATGGACTCTTCCATTCTCTGCACATTTGCAGACATCGCGCTCACAAAACCTGCCAAAGCCTCCTGCACTTCTTGCTGCACCTCCAGGATCGCCCTCTTTCTGGATGGCCCCCGAGGCTCAGCGTCTGCATGCAGCTGAGCAGAGCTGAGAGAGTCCTGCGCCCTCTGGCGGGGACTCTCCACTGCTGTCCCTGACTCCACCATCTGCTCTTGCTCACTTGTGAGTTGTGAGACACCAGGTAACAACACAGCTCTATGTCGCGTGGGACCCACTGAGGTGTGCGTTTCTGCGCTGGTGCTGGTGACAGTGCGCCCTCAGAGGCTGGAGGCTCCTCCTGAGGAGTCGTCTTCCACTTCCTCCTGGACAGTGGGTGGGGGGTGGGGCTCTTGATGAACCTGTGGGAGAGTAAAGAGATGAGTTAGATATGCCATATGCAGAATGGGTACAAATACCATTATGCACATGATGACCATTCAATGACTGCTGACATCAGCCCCCATATGAGTGACTGAGATATGCCATGTAGCTGTATGATATGTAATTCTGTCACCAGGTTGCTGAGTTGTCCCCCTCTCTGTCCTCCATCTCCAGCTGCTCGGCGACTCCAGATATTTCTAAAGCAGCCTTCTCTGCTATTGTAAGGTTTGCAAATGATGGAGGGCCACCACCGGTTCACCCCCATCCCACCTATTTTGGGGTCTCTTTTCCTGCAAGGAGGGAAAGAAGGGAAGGCTGAGTGAGAGTGATGGAATGAGTGTAAGGAATGGATGGGTTAGATCTTTAGAGGGAGACTAAAATGGAGTGAGGTGCCAAAGCCAAGTGGCCTCCTTGTGTGTTGTTAGTTAGTATGATTGCATTTGGATGATGGTGAGTGTGAGGGGTGGTTAGTCAGATGGGGATGTCGCTAGAGAGAGAGGGATCGGTGGATGTGCAAGGTATGTTGGTGTGAGTAAGGATGTGCAGGAGCAGGGTTGGAAGGCAGAGTGATGGGGATGTGATGAGTGGCACAGCAGGATGAAGTTGAGTGTGGCTGATCTAATGAGATAATTGAAACGTTTGTGGCACTGCACCCAGGTCCTCCTGACCACATCCCTGCTGTTGACCTCTGCAATCTCCAACCAGGCTGTTTCAGTCTCCTGGGGAGGTCTCTTCCACCCATCGGAAGGGAAGAGGACCTCCCTGCGTGCTCTGACTCCTTCCACAAGCAATCTGGAGGGAGTCATCGGAGAACCTGGGTGCAGCCCTTTGCCTCTGCAGTCATTTCCAAAGTGTTTGCAGCAGTCCAATGCTGTAGTGCACTGACTGCACTATTTTAGATTAACCTTCAAATGTAATGTGGCCATGGCCCCTTTAAATATCCCGCCTGAAAACGCATCATGGATGACGTCCGCAGACCCGCACCATTTCATTGGGCTAGGTAACGTGCAGGGGGGGCTTAATGGGCCCTATTGATGTAAAGTTGTTTTGTGCAGTGGGATGGAGCCAGCAACGGGGTCGCGATCCGCCATGGCCACCGTCCGCACCGGACCCGCCCAGGTAGGGAAAATTCTGGCCATTGTGTGCAAAAAAAAAAGTAGCCATTTTCCACAGTAGTTGCAGAGGAAATGTCTTAATTTTATTTCTAATGTCTTAATTCTAACTGGGCTAGTGCTCACCCCATGTTGGATTTATGTTATCTTGAGGGACATGTTATTTCTCCGCATGCTCGGGCTCGTTCCTGATTTACGCATGCACAGAAACCCATCATACGTAGACCATGAGAGGTATGCAGTGCATACAGGGTGGAGAAAAATCTGAGAAACCCATTGTTTGAATTTAGACTTGGGGGCAGCAAACACAACTGGTAGATCAGGAGCAAAATCTACTGGAGCCCCTTTTTTTTTTGATTCCCTTCACAGTGACACACGCACACATTCAAAGTGAGGTGGGAGAGAGAGAAAATTTTAGATTAATTTTTTTCAGATTTCACTGCAAGCAGAGAATATTTCCAAATCATTTCACTGTGGCTCCAGTTTAAGCTATTTGTGAGCTTGTGTGGCTATTTTGCTGGTATGGTTCAGGTTGGTGGATTTATTTCTTCTGTAGTATATTGATTTATTATCTTGCAGAGCAGAGTGGCATGATTTGAGACTTTGAGGTAAATTCATGGACGTTTCACGTGGATTTGTTTTTGGCCAGTGTTTCGGTGAGGTTTGCTGGTCTGTTTTCTTGGGGGAAATGTTGACAGTAAGTCAAGTGGGCCGGATCATTATTTAGAGCACAAGGCTTGCGATACTTCAAAATGCCAGTTTGGCAAAGAATTAACAATAATGTCCGTGGTGTAGGAGCGAAAAGGTGCAAAGTGATTTTGCACTTTAGTTTGGGGAATTGCCTTTTTATCTCCACATGATTTATTTTTATTATGAACTTAATGAGCTCTTTTTCCCAAAGAAACTTCAGGCATAAACCATGGGCTTTATAAAGAAAGCAATCATTTATTATTAATACACTAGAAAATTGACATGAGAATCTAAACAATATCTTGGGTTTATGCATGAATTAGAATTGCCTTAACAATACAACAACACCTGAATTTCCAAAATGCATAACCTTTTAGAAATCAAGGGCTAAAAATTGGATGTGGCCAGAAAACGGGCAGTGTCATGGCCCAACAATGTTGAGCTGCGCCGGGTCAAGGTAGCATGCAAAATTTGTGCTCCGTCCTCATTAACTTGATTATAGTGCTGATTTCACCACTAAAACTGTTGCTCGTTGGCTTACCGCTCAACAGGTGGGCCAATATCGGGTCCAGTCTAATTCCCAGTCATGTGTGGCACAGACTTTATTCAGTACTTAAAGGGGAGGTGCATTGATGCTACAGCACCTCATTGTCAATCCAGTTCAAACTCCGCCTGGAAGCAGACGGTACTAGAAGCAGATGGCTGAGCCTCAGCAGAGGGAGGGAGCCCGCAGATTCTCAGACGTGGCTCTGGAGGCACTGGTGGTGACCGTGGAGAGCAGGCGAGCTGTCCTCTTCCCGCAAGGTGGCAGGAAGCCATCGCTACATACATCCAGGAGGCTGTGGTGGGAGATAGCCGCCCATCTGACGGGCAGCACTGCGGTCTCCAGGTCGTCGATCCAGTACCGCAAGAAGTTTAATGACCTCACACGGCAGGTCAAGGTGAGTGAAGGCTTCAGCAAATGCCATATCCCACCGTCTGCACCACAAGCCTCACACACTGCTCAATGCACCACACCCCCAGCACTCACCTGCTCACAGACAGCCAGTCCGGAAGGGGGATTGGCTGCCTGCCTCCTCCTTTCCTCCTCGTCCTCTTCTTCTTGCTCATCTTCCTCTTCTTCCACCTCTTCCTCCTATGCTCCCTCGTCCTCCTCCTGAGGTGGTCCCGCAATCCCTGGTGGCAAGGGCTGCACCCTAATGATGGCCAAGTTGTGAAGCATGCAGCAGACCAGCAGGAAATGGGACACCCGCTCGGCCAAGTACTGGAGGGCTCCCCCCAAGCGGTCAAGGCAGCGGAACCATTGCTTCAGATGGCCTGCTCAATGATGTTCCTGGTGGAAGCATGGCTCTCATTATATGAGTGCTGGGGACAAGTGTTGGGGTTGCGGAGAGCAGTCATGAGCCAGGTGCAGAGTGGATAGCCCTTGTCTCCGTGCAGCCACCCTCGAGTTTGATGTGGTGGCTGGAAGATTGCTGGCACACCGGACTGATGCAGGATGAAGGCATCACGGGGGCTAAATTTGTTGGCTAACGGGGCGCAAATCAACTAGCGCCTGGGCGCGGCACCTTTAACGCCTCCCGTGAAATTCAGCGGGAGGTTAGCGGTGGCGCAGCGCCCCGGCTGTAATATTGGGTGGCACCCTCCGACTTACCGCCGGACGCTATGTCCGCCGGGGTCAGGGGGGCCTACCTACGGCCGGGGCGGCGCTAGTTAAAAGGGAGGAGGCGGACGGCCATTTTTGTTGCTGACCGCCTGCCAGCACCTACCCCTGTTGCTGTCCCCGGCCCCCGTGAAGCACCCCCACGGAGTGCCGGCTGCGCTCTCTGAGCCTGGTACTCCTCTTGAGTGCCGGGCTCTTTTGCCGGCACTTCCGATTCCTGGTGGCCCAGCTGGGTGCTGGGATGCGCTGCACCAGGCCCCTCCCCTTTAGTAAGGGAGAGGAAGGCCTGCAGTACCGCGGCACGTTGCGCCGCAATATTGGCTCGCAGCGCCCCCAAGAGGGACGCGGGGCACTTCCAGTAGCGCCCCATCTCCCTCTTGGCGCTACCTGTGAAAATCGGCCGAGGGGACACTAACTTGTTCGGGGCGCTAACATTTTTACCCCCATGACTGCTGCCAGTATAACGGGCATTGACCATCAGGAATCACTGGGTGTGGTTGCACAACTGCACATTAAGTGAGTGGTAGCCTTTGCGGTTACGGAAGATCTGAGGATTATTATGCAGCAGCTGCAAAGCCACATGTGTGCAGTCTATGGCGCCCTGCACCATGAGGAAGCTCGCTATCCTGGCAAAACCACATGCGTGCTCGTCCTGCTTCTCTGTGCTCGGAGAAAAGAAAATGTAGTCCCTTCTGGTATAGAGAGCTTCTGTGACTTCCCGGATGCAGCGATGGACAGCGAACTGGGAGATGTTGGTTACGTCTCCTGCTGCAGACTGGAAGGATCCACTGGCAAAGAAATTGAGGGCCACGGTGACCTTGACTGCCGCTGGGAGAGCCATGTTCGCCCTGCTCTCAGGCTGCAGGTCTGGTTGCAGGAAGTGGCACAGTTCTGTGACCACCTTCTCGGTGAAGCAGAGCCTCCTAATACACTGCTCCTCACTTAATTGGAGTTAAGAGAAGTGCTCTCGGAATAGCCTAGGTGGGTAAGGCCTCCTGTTGAGTAAAACGTCCCAAGGCGCTTCACAGGAGTATTAGAAGACAAAAAATTTGACACCGAGCCACATAAGGAGAAATTAGGGCAGGTGACCAAAAGCTTGGTCAAAGAGGTAGGTTTTAAGGAGCGTCTTAAAGGAGAAAAGAGAGGTAGAGAGGCGGAGAGGTTTAGGCAGGGAATTCCAGAGCTTAGGGCCTAGGCAACAGAAGGCACGGCCACCAATGGTTGAGCGATTATAATCAGGGATGCTCAAGAGGGCAGAATTAGAGGAGCGCAGATATCTTGGCGGGGGCGTTGTCGGGCTGAAGGAGATTAGAGATAGGGAGGTCGCGAGGCCACGGAGGGATTTGAAAACAAGGATGAGAATTTTGAAATCGAGGCGTTGCTTAACCGGGAGTCAATGCAGGTCAGTGAGCATAGGGGTGTTGGGTGAACAGGACTTGGTGAGAGTTAGGACATGAGCAGCCGAGTTTTGGATGACCTCAAGTTTACCTAGGGTAGAATGTGGGAGGCCAGCCAGGAGTGCGTTGGAATAGTCAAATCTAGAGGGAACAAAGGCATGGATGAGGATATCCGCAGCGGATGAGCTGAGGCAAGGGCGGAGACGGGCGATGTTACGGAGGTGAAAATAGGCGGTCTTAGTTATGCTGCGGATATGTGGTCGGAAGCTCATTTCAGGGTCAAATATGACACCAAGGTTGCGAAAAGTGTGGTTCAGCCTCAGACAGATGTTAGGGAGAGGGATGGAGTCAGTGGCCAGGGAACGGAGTTTGTGGCAGGGACCGAAAACAATGGCTTTGGTCTTCCCAATATTTAATTGGAGAAAATTTCTGCTCATACAGAACTGGATGTCGGACAAGCAGTCTGACAATTTAGAGACCGTGGAGGGGTCGAGAGAAGTGGTAGTGAGGTAGAGCTGGATGTCGTCAGCGTACATGTGGAAACTGACGCTGTGTTTTCGGATGATGTCGCCAAGAGGCAACATGTAGATGAGAAATAGGAGGGGGCCGAGGATAGATCCTTGGGGGACACCAGAGGTAATGTTGCGGGGGAAGGAAGAGAAGCCATTGCAGGTGATTCTCTACCTACGATTAGATAGATGAGAATGGAACCAGGTGAGTGCAGTCCCACCCAGCTGGACGACGGTGGAGAGGCTTTGGAGAAGGATGGAGTGGTCAACCGTGTCAATGGCTGCAGACAAGTCAAGAAGGATGAGGAGGGATAGTTTACCTAGTCACAGTCACATAGGATGTAATTTGTGACTTTGATGAGAGCCGTTTGGTACTGTGGCGGGGCGGAAACCTGATTGGAGGAATTCAAATATGGAATTGATGGAAAGATGGGCACGGATTTGGGATGCGACAGCATGTTCAAGGACTTTGGAGAGGAAAGGGATGTTGGAGATGGGGCCGGTAGTTTGCAAGGATGGAGGGATCAAGGGTTGTTTTTTTGAGGAGAGGGGTGATGATGGCAGATTTGAGGGAGATGGGGACAGTACCTGAGGAGAGAGAACCGTTAACAATGTCAGCTAACATGGGAGCCAGAAAAGGAAGTTGGTCAGCAGTTTGGTGGGAATAGGGTCGAGGGAGCAGGAAGTGTGTCTCCTGGACAAGATGAGCATGGAGGGGTCATACAGAGATACATAGATACATAGAAGATAGGAGCAGGAGTAGGCCATCCGGCTCTTCGAGCCTGCTCCGCCATTTAATGAGATCATGGCTGATCCTCCAATTCAGTATCCCGTCCCCGCCTTCTCTCCGTAACCCTTAACCCCTTTTGCCTGTAGAAATATATCTAATTCCCTCTTAAATATATTTAATGAGCTGGCGTACACTGCCCTCTGTGGCAATGAGTTCCACAGGTTCACCACCCTCTGAGTGAAGAAATTCCCCCTCATTTCTGTCCTAAATGGTTTAGCCCTTATCCTTAAATTATGTCCTCTAGTTCTGTTCTCACCCGCCAAGGGAAACATTCCTTCTGCATCTAGTCTGTCTAGACCTGTCAGAATTTTATACACTTCTATGAGGTCCCCTCTCAATCTTCTAAACTCCAGTGTGTACATCCCTAAACTACATAGTCTCTCCTCATAGGTCAATCCCGCCATTCCTGGTATCAGCCTGGTGAATCGCCGCTGCACCCCCTCCATGGCAAGAACATCTTTCCTCAGATGAGGCGACCAAAACTGTACACAGTACTCGAGGTGTGGTCTCACCAGTGCCCTGTACAGCTGCAGCAAGGTATCCCTGTTCCTGTATTCCAACCCTTTTGCTATGAAGGCCAGCATACCGTTTGCCTTCTTGACCGCCTGTTGCACCTGCATGCTCGCCTTCAGTGACTGGTGTACAAGAACACCCAGGTCTCTCTGTACTTCCCCCTCTCCCAATTTATTGCCATTTAAATAATAATTTGCCCTCCCGTTCCTGCACCCAAGGTGGATAACTTCGCACTTGTCCACATTATAGTGCATCTGCCATTTATCCGCCCAATCACCCAGTCTGTCCAAATCGCTCTGGAGCTTCCTGGTCTCCTCCTCTGAGCCCACCCCCCCTCCTAGTTTAGTGTCGTCTGCAAATTTGGAAATGCTGCATCCGACTCCCTGATCCAGGTCATTAATGTAAATTGTGAACAGCTGGGGACCCAGGACAGATCCCTGTGGTACCCCACTTGTTACTGCCTGCCATTCAGAAAATGAGCCGTTTATTCCAACTCTCTGTTTTCTATCTGACAGCCAGTTCTCTATCCACGTCAATACTTTCCCCTTTATCCCATGAGCTTCAATTTTCCATGCTAATCTTTTATGTGGGACCTTATCGAAGGCCTTTTGGAAGTCCAGGTACACCACATCTACTGGCTCTCCCCCATCTATTTTACCAGTTACTCCCTCAAAAAATTCCAATAGATTAGTCAAGCACGATTTACCCTTTGTAAATCCATGTTGACTCTGTCCTATCCTGTCCCCATTTGCTAAGTGCTCCGCTATTTCATCCTTAATGATGGACTCCAGCATTTTGCCCACAACTGATGTAAGGCTTACAGGTCTGTAATTACCTGCTTTTTCCCTACCCCCCTTTTTGAATAGTGGGGTAACGTTAGCTACCCTCAAATCCATGGGCACTGTTCCCGAGTCTAATGAATTCTGAAAAATCATACTTAGTGCATCCGCTATCTCTAGGGCCACCTCCTTCAGTACCCTAGGATGCATGTTATCAGGCCCTGGGGATTTGTCCGCCTTCAATCCCTTTAGCTTCCTTAACACCATATCCTTAGAGATATTGATTTGCGTCAGTTCCTCCTTTGCCAATGTCCCTATTTTTCCCGATATCCCAGGGAGGTTTTTTGTGTCTTCCTTCGTAAAGACTGACCCAAAGTATGCATTTAGTTGGTCTGCCATTTCCTTATTTCCCGTTATATATTCCCCCGTATCTGACTGCAATGGACCAACTTTGGTTTTCACCAGTCTTTTCCTCTTGATATACTTATAAAAGCTTTTGGAGTTAGTTTTTATATTTTCCGCCAGCTTGCTTTCGTAAGCTATTTTGCCCCTCTTGATTAAGCCCTTTGTCCTCCTTTGCTCTATCTTAAACTGTTCCCAATCTTCCGCTCTGGTGCTTTTTTTGGCTATTTTATACGCCCTATCTTTGGATTTTATGCTGTCTCTAATTTCCCCTGTTATCCACGGTTGAGTCACCTTTTTAGATTTCCTTTTATGCCAGATTGGTATAAACAATTTTTGCAATTTTGTCATTCTATCTTTAAATGCTTGCCATTGTTTATCTACCTCCAGTCCTCCCAGGAACGTTGTCCAATCAGACCTACTCAGTTCCCGTCTAATGGCATCATAATTCCCCTTGTTTAAATTCAGGACCTTAGTCTCTGTCAATTTCTTCGCTCTCCATTTCGAGTGAGAAATCGATCATGTTATGATCGCTCTGACCCAAGGGTCCCCGTACAACAAGATTACTAATTAGTCCATTCTCATTGCACAGTACCCAGTCCAATATAGCCTGTTCCCGAGTTGGTTCCTCGACATATTGATCCAGATAACCATCCCTTAAACACTCAAGGAATTCCTCCTCCTCATTATTTTTACTGATTAGGCTAGTCCAATCTATATGTAAGTTAAAGTCACCTATGATGACAGCTGTGCTCTTATTGCACGCTTCTCTAATTTCCCTCGTGATGCCCTCCCCAACCTCTATTTTACTATTTGGAGGCCTATATACCACTCCTATTAATGTTTTTCGCCCCTCGCTATTTCTTAGCTCCACCCATATAGATTCTGTATTAACTGAGTTAATATCCTTCCTTTCAATTGCATTTATCCCCTCTTTTACCAGCAATGCTACCCCTCCTCCCTTTCTTTTTTGTCGATCCTTCCTAAATACTGAATACCCCTGTATGTTAAGCTCCCAGCCCTGCTCACCCTGCAACCATGTTTCCGTAATCCCAATTAGATCATAATTATTAACCTCTATTTCCACAGCTAATTCATCTACCTTGTTCCTGATGCTTCTCGCATTAAGGTATAAAACCCTCAGGCTTTTTTTATGCTCACATTTTTTATGAATTAGTTTGGCCCTTTGTTTTTTGTTCCTCACCCTTTTACCATTTATTTCTGTCTGCCTTTCACTTTCCTCTATTTCACTACATAGGTTTCTAGCCCCCTGCCATACTAGTTTAAATGCTCCCGAACTGCTTTATCAAAAATTACCCCGAGAACATCAGTTCCATCTTTGCACAGGTGTAGACCGTCCCTTTTGTATAGGTCACACCTACCACAAAACTGGTTCCAATGCCTCAAAAATTTAAAACCCTCCCTCTTACACCACTGCTCAAGCCACGTATTTAGCCTAACTATCCTGTTCTCTGTACTCTTACTAGCACGTGGCACTGGTAGTAATCCAGAGATTACTACCTTCGAGGTCCTACTTTTTAGCTTGGCTCCTAACTCCCTAAATTCTACTTGTAGGACCTCTTCCCTTTTTTTAGCTACGTCGTTGGTACCAACATGTATCACGACAACTGGCTGTTCCCCCTCCCCCTCCAGAATGTTCTGCACCCGCGCCGAGTCAGCCTTGACCCTTGCACCAGGGAGGCAACATACCATCCTGGAGTCTCGGTCGCGACCACAGAAACCCCTATCTATTCCCCTTACAATCGAATCCCCTATTACTATAGCCCTGCCACTCTTTTTCCCTCCCTTCTTTGCAACAGAGCCAGTCATGGTGCCATGAGCCTGGCTGCTGGTGCCTTCCCCCGATGAGTCATCCCCCCCGACAACAGCACCTAAGGCGGTGAACCTGTTGCTAAGGGAGACAACCCCAGGGGATTTCTGCACTACCTTCCTGCCCTTGCTCTGCCTTTTGGTCACCCATGTACTATCTACGCTGGCCTTAACCTGCGGTGTGACCAACTCACTAAATGTGCTATCCACAACCCTCTCAGAATCGTGGATGCTCCAAAGTGAGTCCATCCGCAGCTCAAGGGCCGTCATGCGGTCCCACATGAGCTGCAGCTGGACACACTTCCCGCACACATGGTTGTCAGGGACACAGGAAGCGTCCCTGATTTCCCACATGTTACAGGAGGAGCATGACACAGGTCCGAGCTCTACTGCCATGACTTAACCCTTATATTACTTTTTAATTTTCTAGTTTTAGTTTATTTATTGACTTTTGTTTTCCCGAAGCTTACTTAGACCAATGTATACTGTACTCCTCTTATTCCTTTTTAAACTAACCAAATCCCACTAGTTTTAGTTTTACTTTCTAGGAAGGTTTGAGGAAAGTACTTACCAGTTAGTCTTACCTCCCTGGTCTTTCGCTGACTTCCCGGTCTTGTGTCCTCTTGGTCCTACGCCGACTTCCCGCTCCTCCCGGTTCCTGTCCTGCTGAAAAGAAACTGAGACCAAAAAATTTGTGACCTCTGTTTTTAGACTGCTAAAAGACTAGTAGGTTAGAGGAGGAGGGCGGGTGGGGTTCCTACTCGGGTTTAAGCCACCACCCTCCTTAAATGCCGTTCACCTGGGTGCTTCCCACCTGGTCCGCTTCCGGTCTCGTCGCTCCCGACAACAGCCTGTGAAAGAAAAGCCCGCGAAAGTGAGTTCAAATACTCACAGGACCTCCGGTCTCGTCGCTCCCGACAACAGCCTGTGAAAGAAAAGCCCGCGAAAGTGAGTTCAAATACTCACAGGACCTCCGGTCTCGTCGCTCCCGACAACAGCCTGTGAAAGAAAAGCCCGCGAAAGTGAGTTCAAATACTCACAGGACCTCATGAGGGGAGATCGGAGAGAAACTGGAGGAAGATGCGAGTTCAGGGCTGGGGCAGGGGGGATCCTTAGAGGAAGTTTGGCCCAGTGGGCTAGGGGAAGGATGGGAAGTGGCAGAGGCAGCTGAACGGATGGTCTCAATCTTAGAGACAAAGAAGTCCATGAGCTCCTCACACTTGTTGTCGGAGGTGAGGGTGGAGGAGACGGGGGAATGGTTTGAGGAGACGGGGGAATGGTTTAAGAAGACGGTTAGCAGTGGAGAATAGAAGCCGTGGTTTATCTTTGCATTCCAGAATGATTCTGGAATAGTGAGCCGTTTTGGCAGACGAGAGCAGGACTCAGCTAGAGCACTGCGTGCAGTTCTGGTCACCACATTACAGGAAAGATGTGATTGCACTAGAGAGGGTACAGAGGAGATTTACAAGGATGTTGCCGGGAGTAGAGAATCTTAGCTATGAGGAAAGACTGGATAGGCTGGGTCTGTTTTCCTTGGAACAGAGGAGGCTGAGGGGAGACCTTATTGAGGTGTATAAAATTATGAGGGGCATAGATAAAGTGGATAGAAAGGACCTATTTCCCTTAGCAGAGGGGTCAAAAACCAGGGGGCAGAGATTTAAAGTAATTGGGGGAAGGTTTAGAGGGGATTTGAGGGGAAATTTCTTCACCCAGAGGGTTGTGGGGGTCTGGAACTCACTGCCTAAAAGGGTGGTCGAGGCAGGAACCCTAACCACATTTAAAAAGTACTTGGATGTGCACTTGGGATGCTCTAACCTGCAGGGCTACGGACCAAGAGCTGGGAAGTGGGATTAGGCTGGATAGCTCTTTGTTGGCCGGCGCGGACACGATGGGCCGAAATGGCCGCCTTCCGTGCTGTAACTTTCTATGATTCTAGGACCCGGTAGTGCTTTATGTGGTCCAGCCAGATCTGGCAGTGAATGGCTAAACCAGTTGTCTGCCATAACGCGAAGTTTATAAAGCTGCTGGAGTTGCAGAAAGTTGCACAGAGCCAGTCAAACTGCAGAAACATGTTAGATGGAAGTTGTTGCTGAAATCCCTTTAAATACGCTGCTGGAGCCTCCTCCCGGCTTCTCAACGCTTGTCAGCTCGTCGCACTTAAGGTATGCTGGTAAGTTGAAATTCACAGATCGGGCGTCAAGTGAGCATTGCACACTCACTGACGTCACGATCTGCATCATCTACATAATTATCACGAGAGCCGACATTGGCTGCACTGCCGGCTACCCGAAAATGGCGGCGGCCGCAGGAACCGCCGGCAGCGGGCAGAAATGTGGCAGCTGCCATTTCCCCCCCCCCTCCCCGAATCTGGTGATAACGGGTGGCGTTAAACTCCAAAATTTTTAGCCCCAAATGTCTATCTTAGACTAACCCCATAAGAAAAGTTATATACTCATGGTTGGCTCAAGCTTGTCGGGAAGATTCCAAGTATTTGGATGGACACCATTGTCGCCTGACTTTCTCTTGTAGCCTGGCCATTTGCTTCATAGGCAATCTGTAAGCCTGCATTGGCATGAAGCTGTGAGGTACCAAGCAGTCAGGAAGATACCGGGGGGGCAAAATTGGGTCGCGCCCCCGTGCCCGAAATTCACTGGTAGCGCCCCAAGAGGGAGGCGCTAGTTGCTTTGCGCCCCTAAGAGGGCGCTAACGAGGCGCAAATCAACCGAATTTTTCCCCCCAGGTGAGGCGGAGCCGCCAGGAAGTAAAAGTTAAAGTTGGAGCAGTTGCGGTGGAGGTGTGTCTCTTTCCACCCTGAGTTCTGCCTTGCTTTAGAAGCCCTTTTTAACATAGAACCACACCTCTGGGATGGTAGCTTGTCAAACAATAGGTTCCTACAAATACAACCCACGCTTGATTGACACGTCACTTAATTTTTCTCAGTGTCCACAACCTAACTTTGTGCAGGTGTTCAAAATGATCTCCAGCCAGCCAGCCTGGACTCGTTCTTGTTGCGATGGTGATCTATCCTCTGCTGTGTGGTCTTTCCCAATGTGTCCACAACATAACCAAGTTAAGTCAGCAGGTGTTCAAACAACCTTTTGAGAGTCCTTTTCCTTCAGACATGCTGGAGCCGGTTTAGTAGCAGGCTTTTGTTTATCATATGAATTTTCACTATCGTGGGCCACAGTCTTGAAGGATGAAATGTTGAATGTTATGCATCATAACTCGCTAAATATGCCGGATCACATAACTGGAGGTGCGTCGAGTGCCGATGGCTTCAGGTTAATGTAACACCACCTCAGAGAGTCACATAGCCAATGTGTTTTTATTAAACTTACATTTCTTTATAAGATCACAAAACAGATATGGATGGCTATTTTAACAATCATAGTTCATTTGTCCACAAAGACCCTACAATTTAAATAATTCTAGAGTTTTCATACCCAGAAGGTCATGTGTGGATTACTGATTGTTTCAAGAACTTCATTTTTACAAGTTTTAACCCATGTCCCTTTGTCTTACTCTCGCAATTTAATTTGAATTTTCTGCATCTACCTTTTCCACTTTCTTAGATGATTATAAAATCACTTCTGAATCACCTTCCTCCGAGGGTGAAAAGCCCATATTTCTGCAGTCTTTTTTTCTCATACCTCAGACTTCTGATTGTAGGGATTGGCGCCTCATGGCTCTTCTCTGAACTGCCTTCAGTGCATGAATGTTCCCCTGGTGTCTCGGTGACCAGAACTGGAGGTAGTATTCAATGTGTTGTCTCTCCCTGCAGGGGAGTGCATGATAAGAGAGAATACGAAAAGGTTAGGAGAGAAGTAAAAAAAACAATTAGGAAGGCAAAGAGGAACTATGAAATTAAATTATCAAGGAACATAAAGCAAAATAGTAAAATATTTTACAGGCACATCAATTAAAAAAAGGAAGGTTGGGATGGGCATAGGGCCATTAAGGGATAGTCAGGATAATACCACAGGTAACGATAGGGAGATGGCAGAAATATTAAATAATTACATTTTATTCAGTATTTACCAGGAAGATAGAACAGATGGACATGGCATTGGATGATGAGATTAGTAATGAGATGAGCGCATTTAAAATTTTTAAGAAAGGGGATATATTAAATAAATTAATCAAACTCAAAGAGGATAAAACCCCTGGATTGCATCCACGCATTTTAAAAGAATCTAGGAAAGAGATAGCAGAGGCATTACTACACATATTTAATAATTCGTTAGAAAAAGGTTTAGTGCCAGAGGACTGGTGGATAGCTAACGTAATACCGATATTTAAGAAGGGGGATAGAACTTGTCCAGGGAATTATAGACCAGTCTGCTTAACATCGGTGGTAGGAAAAATAATGGAATCCCTACTAAAGTAGAAAATAGAAGAACATCTAGAAACCAAAAATATAATGGCCCAGAAATTGATCTCGCTCTGTTCCCGCGGGGGTAAGGCTTTCCCGCGATCTCTCACCTCGCTTGTGCTTTTTCAGATCCAGCTCGCACGAACTTCATGTTCTAGAGATCAGCTGGGCAGTGCTTGCATATCCCAGCGGCGTAGTGAATTCGTGCGAGCTGTGGGATCACGTGACTCAGTTAGAGCCAATGGCAGCACACCATCTTCCATTCATAAGTTTCACAGCACGGCTGTGAAATCTATGAATCTTACACCCCCCAAAATAACAGCTAAACCTCAATTAAATTAAAAAAAAACATCACATTAATAAAATAAGTATAGTTAATTAAATTAACCATTTTAAATAAAAAATTAAATTTTTGAAAAAATTTAAAATCTTTTAAAAAGTTATAAAAATAAACTTACCTGTCTTTAAGTCTCTCAAAAAAGATATACCTGTTAAAAAAAATTCAAAAAAATACTTAATTCACTACTTACCTTCTTAAAAGTGGGTCTTACTCCTCCTTTTTACATTTCTAAAATCTTCAGTACTTACCTGCGCGTCCAAAGCATGAAGTGCACAGCGTGCGCACAGCCTGTAGCGCGCACGCGATGCACTGAGGACCCGCCCCCTTTTCAGAAGAGCAATTGCCGGTTTTTCAGCGCATGCGCAGGGCATGCAGAAAACCGGCAATTGGAGTGGGAATACGCGAGAGTACGCAGTGCGTACTCTCGCGTCGCGGGATCAATTTCTGGCCCAATAATGAATAGTCAACATGGATTTCAAAAGGGAAAGTCTTGCTTGACCAACCTTATTGAATTTTTTGAAGAGGTCACAGAGAAAGTAGACAATGGTAATGCAGTAGATGTAATTTATCTGGATTTTCAAAAGGCCTTCGATAAGGTACCCCATAATAGACTAATGAATAAAGGTCAGAGAATGCAGAGTCAGGGGACAAGTAGCAGAATGGATTGCTGGCTGGCTTCAGGACAGAAAGCAGAGAGTAGGAGAAAAGGGTAGCTTTTTACAGTGGCAGAACGTGGGTAGTGGTGGTCCACAAGGATCAGTGCTGGGACCACTGATGTTCACAATTGACATTAACGATTTAGCATTAAGAATAAAAAACAGAATTTCTAAATTTGTGGATGACACCAAATTGAGGGGGATAGTCAATACTGAGGAGGACTGCAATAAAAACAGAAAATGCTGGAAATACTCAGCGGGTCAGGCAGAATCTGTAGAGAGAGAAACAGTTAACGTTTCAGGTCGATGACCCTTCGTTAGAACTGGAAAAAGGTGGAGATGTAACAGGTTTTTAAGCAAGTGCAGGGGCAGAGAAAGGAGGGAGGGGAGGAAAGAACAAAGGGAAGGTCTGTGATAGGATGGAATGCAGGAGAGATTAAGAGACAAAAGGGATGATGGTGCATGGCAAAAAGATGGTAATGGGACTGCAACAAGTAACAGGAGGACATTAATAAACTTGCAGAATGGGCATATAATTGGCAAATGAAGTGCAACACAGATAAATATGAGGTATTACATTTTGGTAGGAAGAATAAGGAGGTCACTTATCACTTGGAGGGTGGGAGTCTAGATGGGGTAGAGGAACAAAGGGATCTACGAGTACAAATACAGAAATCACAAAGTTGCGACACAGGTTAGCAAGGCCATAAAAAAGCAAACCAAGCACTAGGGTTTATTTCTAGAGGTATAGAATTGAAAAGTAGGGAAGTAATGCTAAACCTGTATCGAACCTTGGTTAGACGTATTTGGTTAGACCACACTTGGAGTACTGTATGCAGTTCTGGTCACCATATTATAAAAAGGATATAGAGGCACTGGAGAGGGTGCAGAGAAGATTTACAAGGATGATACCAGAAATGCGAGGGTATACATATCAGGAAAGGATGAACAGGCTGGGTCTCTTTTCTCTTGAAAAAAGAAAGCTGAGGGGTAACCTAATCGAGGTCTTTAAAATTATGAAAGGTTTTGATAGAGTGGATACAGAGAGAATGTTTCCACTTGTGGGGAAGAGGAAAACTAGAAGCCATCAATATAAGATAGTCACCAAGAAATCCAATAGGGAATTCAGAAGAAACTTCTTTACCCAAAGAGTGGTGAGAATGTGGAACTCACTACCACAGGGAGTGGTTGAAGCGAATAGTACAGATGCATTTAATGGGAGGCTAGACAAGCATATCAGGGAGAAGGGAACAGAGGGTTATGCTGATAGATTTAGATGAGGAAAGATGGGAGGAGGCTCGAGTGGAGCATAAACGCCGGCATGGACTGGTTGGGCCGAATGGCCTGTTTCTGTGCCGTATTCCTATGTAATCCAATGATTATACAGTGTGAACTTGGCTTCTCTGACTTGTACTCTACTTCGTCCTTAGCTGTTTCGACACCATTCATGTGTTGCCCATTTTTATTCACAAAGTGCCGTACTTTACACGTATTAAACTTCATATCGGTAAAGTATCAAACACTGTAAGGAGTTATGTTTATTGTGGGCGGAACAGCCATCTTTGCCTTGGTAAAAATGTAACCCTTTCATTTCTAACTGAGTTTGCTTGGTGATATGATCAGTAAAAACCGTTTGAAATAAAAACATCCAGGAATGTACTAAGCACAGGAGAGGTGTTTCCCTAGCAGGAGGATTGGGAAATTGGAGGGTGGTTCCATTAATACTACAGACCTTGAAACAGGGTAACCTGCTCACATTGGCATTGACAAATGGGCAATAGCATAGGGGAAATGTAACAAAGGTCATGAAAAAATAATGTTTCTTGTGAAAGAAATACATTGGACTAGCTTTTTTACCTTGGCACAAGAGTGCAAACATATTTTTGCCACTGACGATGTCGCACATGGAGGCTCTATTTTACCTTGAGCTGGAGCATCAAACCCCATATCCTAACCATCACCAAGCTGGCGATTACCATCGCTACAACATTGACTGCATCTGCTCTTACCTCACTCCCACTGCTGCTGAAACCCTCAACCATGCTATAGTCACCTGCAATCTTGGCTTCGCCAATACTTTCCTCGCTGGCCTCCCATGTTGCACCCTACATAAACTACAATTCATTCAAACAGTACTACCTGCATTCTACCCTGCACAAACCTCTGCTCCCCCCTCAATCTTGTCCTCAGCAACATCCGTTGGCTCTCCATTCTCCAACACATTGAATTCAAAATCCTCATCCTTTTTAAAACTCCCCCCCCATGACTTTGCATCATCCCAGTTCTGCAACCTCCTCTACTATAATTTTTCAGCAAACCTTCTGCTCTTCTGACTTCCTTTGCAGCCCAATGCCTCCATTCCATCATCAGTGTATTGCATTTCACTTCGGCTTCCTTAGCCCTTTATTGTGGAATGCTCTACTTGAACCTCTCTGCCTTACCTCTTCCTCTACCTTCAAAAGCCTCTCAAAACCCCTTATTTTTGACAATGCCTTTAGTCACTTCCTCTAATTCCTGTAACTCGGTACCTGTTTTTGCCTTTGTGAAGCACCTTGAAGTTTGCTACAATAAAATGCAATTCAAATGCATGTTGTTATTTTTGTTCTTTAGTAGCAGCAACTGCAATGGTGGTATTCCTCTGCTGGCCTCAATAGTAGCAAGGTATCTTCTAGGTGTGCAGGAATGGCTTACAAATCAGTGGTAGGTAAGAAAGAAATATCTGTGTTTCACGAAGAAATTTTGCACTCCTCAACAGGCAGGAGATGTTTCACCTTGGAGCAGAACAAAATTTTTAACGGGATTAATACTGTTTTAAGAAAGCCCAGTTCCCGGAGCAGTGCACTCTGAAATCTCCAGTTCAGAGCTGTCATAGTCACTCCTGGGAAAGTCTGCACTGCAGCAATTATAGCTTCCTTAATTTGGAAAAAATAAATACCGACACACAATATTCAAGCCATTTTACCAGGATGACAATGGCCCTTTAAATAAACATGCACTCCCACACAGTTAGGTATCTGAACTAAACAAAAAAGACATTTTGTGTTAAATTTATGTCACGGACAACACTAGTGCTATTTAAAGGTGTGAAATAAGCTTGGGATAAGTGCTGTAACATTAATTTATTGGATTTATTTTGTAATTTTGTTTTATAAATATTAACATTTACAGAGTTCCTCCTTGGTGAAGCCCTGTACTCGTCTACTTTTCAGAAATTGTGCAAGGTTGCAAATTGTGGGGAGGGCAAAGAAAAATGGTTTCTGAGCTCGTATTCAAACTTCTGAGTTAGTTATATGAAGGAAAGGTAAAACTTTAAAGTTTCACTCCAGCACTGACAGCAGTGGAATTTTGATCCCTACAATTTGAGTGCAGCAGCCATTGTTGGTTATTTCACAGCACATCAGGAGCTTGAAGAGCATACCGTGGATAGGAAGTGCACAACTGTAACTGGAATGGCTTGGTTCTGTTTGTCTAGAAAGGGGAGTTGACAGCGGCTGGTGTGAACACAAATAATTGAATGAAATTGCTGCGCATATTATTCCAGAAAGACATTTATGATTTTTTTATCCATATCAATGTAGTATGTGACTAAGAAATGAAAAAATATGCCAGATGTGTTCCAATCATTGGCTTAATAATATTAATGCTTTTTTCTCTTAAAGGTGCTGGCTGCTGCAGGAATGGCAGCCCCAATAACTAAGGTTGCAGCCAAGTTCAATGAGGGCACCCTCCGTGCTCTTGTAGAGGGAGTTAGAGGACGTCAGGAGGTCCTCTTCCCTGGAAACCTTTGTACTCACCAGTAACAAACTCATCGGGGGTTTGTGAACCAAACCCTCCGACCACTCATGGTAGTCTCATCAAGCCTATTTAGAGCTACTGCATTTCCACGGTGCGCCCTACCTTTTATGCAGTTCAGTACATAAGGTTAATATATAAATGCACCAGCAGTCATGTAGAGAACTTCCCCTTCTCGCAGATGCGCATTGCAGCTCCATCTGTTGTTGTCTCCAGACATCTCACGGTTGAGCAGTTAGACCGGCCTTGGGGGGTCAGCACTTCCTTATCTCTGCAGACATTTCTCTCACTTGAGACTCTGCTCATCCCTGAATTTTAACCACCTTTGCAGATAAGCTGGCACTTAATTCACTCTCTTAGCGTTATTCCCAGCTTTCTACTCGCAGCACTCATAGTCCCCTTGTTAAGCCTATAATCACCGCGACGACTGTTCTCCCTTACTTATTGTTCCTAACACAAGTTACTAGGCAACATTAACTGTCTGTAGCCATTTGTGTACCTGTCAGCAATTAGAATCATAGAATGATACAGCACAGAAGGAGGCCATTCGGCCCATTGTGCCTGTGCCAACTCTTTGGTGCAGCTATCCAATTAGTTCCATACTCCTGTTCTTTCCTCATAGCGATGTAAATTTTTTCCCTTCAAGTATTTATTCAATTCTCTTTTGAAAGTTACTACTGAATCTGCTTCCACCCTCTCAGGCAGAAAACTGTGTTTAAAAAAAAAAAAAAAGTTTCCTCATGTTACCACTGGTTCTTTTGCCAATCACCTTAAATCTGTGTCCTCTGGTTACCGACCCTTCTGCCACTGGAAACCGTTATTTACTCTATCAAAACCATTCATGATTTTGAACGCCTCTATCAAATCTCTTCTTAACCCTCTTTGCTCTAAGAAGAACAATCACAGCTTCTCCAGTCTCTCCACATAATTGAAGTCTCTTATCCTTGGTGTCATTCTAGTAAATCTCCTCTGCACCCTCTCTGAGGCCTTGACATCCTCCCTAATGTGTGGTGCCCAGAATTGAACACAATACTCCAGCTGAGGCTTAACCAGTGTTTTATAAAGGTTTAGCATAACTTCCTTGCTTTTGTACTTTATATTTTTCTATTAATAAAGCCAAGGATCCCATGTACTTTTTAAACAGCCTTCTCAACTTGTTCTGCCACCTTCAAAGATTTGTGTACATACTCCCCCAGGTCTCTCTCTTCCTGCACCCACTTTAAAATTGTACCCTTTAGTTTATATTGCCTCTCCTCATTCTTCCTACCAAAATGTATCACTTCACACTTCTCTGTGTTAAATTTCATCTGCCTTGTGTCTGCCCATTTCACCAGGCCGTGTCTATGTCCTCCTGAAGTCTGTTATGATCCTCCTCATTGTTTACTACATTTACGAGTTTTATATCATCTGCAGACTTTGAAATTATGCCCTGTATACCCAAGTTCAATATATATCATAATATATATCAAATAGAGCAGTAGTCCTAATACCGACCCCTGAGGAACAGCACTGTATACCTCCCTCCAGTCTGAAAAGCAACTGTTCACCACTACTCTCTGCTTTCTGTCCCTTAGCCAATTTTGTATCCATGCTGCCACTGTCCCTTTAATCCCATGGGCTTTAATTTTGCTGACAAGTCTGTTATGTAGTACTTTGCCAAATATCTTTTGAAAAGTCCATATACACATCAGCTGCACTACCCTCATCAACCCTCGCTGTTACTTCATCAAAATCTCTATCAAGTTAGTCAAACATGATTTACTTTAACAAATCCATGCTGACTTTCATTTATTAGCCCATACGTATACAAATACCAAGTAATTTTGTCCCAGAGTATTGCCGCTAAAAGTTCCTACACCACCGACATTAGGTTGACTGGCCTGTAGTTGCTGGGTTTATCCCTCTCCCCTTTTTTAAACAGGATGTAACATTTGCAGTTCTCCAGTCCTCTGGCACCACCTTCATATCCAAGGAGGATTGGAAGATTGTGGCCAGAGCGCCTCAAATTTCTACCCTTACTACCCTCAGTAACCTAGGATGTATCCCGTCTGGATCAGGTGGGTTTTCTACTTTGAGCACTGCCAACCTTTTAAGTACCCCCTCGTTAGCTATTTTTATCTGGCCCAATATCACTTTTGCTCCTCCTTTACTGCTACATTGGCAGCATCCTCTTTAGTGAAGACAGATGCAAAGTCCTCATTTATTACCTCACCCATACCCTCTGCCTCCACAAGAAGAACTCCTGTTTAGTCCTCAATTGGCCCCACCCTTCCTTTGGCTACCCTTTTACTATTTATAAATGACTTTTGGGTTCCCTTTTATGTTAACCGCTAATCTATTCTCATACTTTTTCTTTGCTCTTATTCCCTTTTTTAGATCACCTCTGTATGTTCTATGTTCAGCTTGGTTCTTTACTGTATTATGAACCTTACATTTGTTATAATTCCATGGTTCACCTGAATAGGAAGGGATATTGGGGGTAATTCTGTGATCTCACACTCCCAGCAATAAAGCTGCACTAACAGGGAGTGCAGGTCAGAGAGTTGGGGCTACAGTGTTGTAGCTTTTTCTCTGAGCCTTGGTACTGCTTCTCCTTTGGAGCACTGAATCACCAGCAGTAGTTTGTAACCATCCAATAATCCATGTCGGTTGGGAATATGAATGATGTTGAATGATTTGTTTTGTCTGCATGATAAAAGAGTGACAGAGTGCAAGGTGAAATAAAAATGAAATTGTTTTATTCAGTAAATACGTGCATGGGTGGGGGTAAGTCAGGGGTGTCCAACTCATTTTATAAAGTGTGCCTGATCCGATATCCTGGCACTTGGCATGGGCCCTGTTCAGCAAAAGTTATTAAAGTAGAAATAGATAAAGATAAACTGTGTATTGGTACTTGCTTACATTTAGATTTTATTTACTGCTGCTCCCCAATACCTGGCACCCCTTGGCTTGAACCATTACACCAATATTTGGATCAAATGACTGGGCTGAGGCTATCTTCAGAATCAAACAACTTTTTCTGTAAACCTAATCTTATAAACATCTATAAGATCACCTCTCAAAAGCCTTCCTGCCAGCTGAAAAGCCCAAATTTCTCCAGTTTCTCCTCAGACTCCTGACACTGGGGATCAAAACAAATTATCTGGTTATTTATCTCATTGCTGTTAGTGGGACCTTGATGTGCACAAATTGGCTGTCACATTACCCTACATTACAACATTGCCTCTACTTCAAAAGTGCTTCATTGGCTGGCGAGGGTTTTGGTGCATTCCACAGATGTAAGAGGCGCTATATAAATGCAAGCTCTTTCCTCTTCTATTTGGCAAAAATAAGAATAACCCCGAGAATGTTAACTCTGTAAAGATGTCAAGTCAGACAGTATATTATCCTTCAAGGATCATCAGTTAATTTTGTATTTTTGTAAGAGTGTGTCAGATCCTGCCTTACATATAAAACAGCAATTACAATCTACTGCGCAATTCAATCTCACTGCCTCACTTCGATTATGGTAATGTGGAAGGGAGGTAGTTACAAAGTCAGTCAGTTGCTGCTGCAGAAAAACGATAAATTTTGCAAAACAAGCAAATAGATTATGTACGAAGATGCAGTTGGAAGTGTTCAAAGCAGTAATTTTCAAACCAAATTGGATTCCACAGTACACCAAAGAAGACTGGCAACCTGCCTCCATAATGTCAGATGCTCCATAAATTCACCTTGAAGTTGCCTTATGGAAAAACATCAATTACTACAAAATCAGTTCAAATGCACTTCTACACAATACCATACAAGGTAGCAGCAGATATAAATATGAAAATTACCCTGTGCAGTATTATTGTACAAATGATTAAACATTCATACCACAGTATCACGTATGGTAATTTCCAGGTTATAATTTCTTTGTCTTCAAGTAAAAGGACACTTTGAAAAGGAACAGATTGTGTACAGAACCATAATTATGCAGCAGGCTTTCTGTAGACACGGAGTCAGCAATTAACTTCAACAATGTTGAGCAAAAGATTAGAGGTGATTGTGAAAGAAATGCAACATTGAACTAAGCAACTTGGAATATCAACGATTAAACCACGCTGACATGTATTGGTTACTGTTTTTTTACTTGTGTCTGTTTGTTGTCTTTATGAACAAATCCATTGCATTGGAATCCACTTAATTGCAACCGCTCGGGCCCCAACCTCACAAATTGCAATAAAACGTAAATTTGTATAAGCGGAAGCAACAAAAATCAAGGCTGGTCTGGTGCATAACAACCTTTATTTGCCTAAATTTCATACATCTTATAACAAGGGTGAATACAGTATAACATCTTAAAAATGACAACATCTTAAAAGATGTAATAACCTTTTAATCATCAAGAATAAATGCTCATGTCTCGTGAGTATTTTTGATGCAGCGAAGAATTCTTACAACATCTTGAGAAGTTAAATACAGTATAATATCTTAATGATTGCTACATCAGTCATCTCTCCACAGATGTCAAGGTGATCATCCAGACTTCAGTTAGGCTGCAGTTGGCGTGTTATGTACAGTTTTGGGCATTATAAGAAGGCTATAAAAGCAATGGAAAGGGTGTAGCAAAGATTTGTTTAGGGATGAGGAGTTACAGTTATGAGGCATGAGAAGTTGAGCTTTTATCATTGGTGCTCCGTGGGGAAAGGGGTGCTCTAATAGAGGGCTTCAAAATTTTTTAAGTGTTATAAGGTAAACAGTGATAAATTATTTCTACTGGCCACTGTGATAGAAATTTGAGGGCGCACATTTAAAATAATCTTTAAAAAGAAGTAAAGAGGAGGTTAAAAAGAAGTGAAGTAGATATATGCTTATAAAATAGGATTATATTAAAATGTATACGGAGAGTGCGATTAGATTTGATGGTTTATGGAGGATGAAGGAATAATGGAGATATTAAATGACTGCTTTGCCTCTGTTTTCACAAGAGACTTGTAGTGGGAATGAAAGGATACAGGAGGAGGTGGAACAGTTATCTCGGATAACAATAGATAAGGAAGTAGTGCTGACAAAAATGTGTTAGAACTCCAGTGGAAATGGCATCAGGCCCCGTTGATATATATCCAAGAATGCCGAGGGAAATTGGAGAGGCAATAGCAGAGGCTCTGACCATAGTCATTCAAATACCCTTAGAGATGAAGCTATTGCCAGATGACAAGTGTTGCCAATATAAACACCTCTGTTCAAAAAAGGTGAAAGGGTTAAACCAAGTAACAATTGACCAGTCAACCCCAATCGTGATGGGTAAACTTTTAGAGGCCATAATATGGGATAAAATTAATGCTTACCTAAAAGACATGGATTAATTAAGGACATGGATTTGAAAAAGGCAACTCATTCTCTGACAAATGTTATAGAATAGCTGATTGTCAGTGTATCAGATGTAAGATGTGGGTAAGTGAGTGTGTGTATGAGGAGAAGGAGGTATAGTGAAGTGTGACGCAGTGGTTGTAGGAGTGTGAAGGGAAGTGGACTCTTGAGTGTTGTGATTGTTCTGATTAATGAGGCTGTAAGTGATGCAGCTATGAGCAGAGAGTAAGAGAGTGCTATTCTTACCTTAAACATTCTAGTTAGATCATTGAATTTGTTTTGGCATTGCAGCCATGTCCTGGGTGTAATGCTCCTGGCATTCACATTCTCTGCAATTTCTTCCCACTGACGGATGAGTAGATTCCTGCCCCTGGGGGGGGAGAGAGGATGCTCACCCCCCCCCCCCCTCCTGTCCATTACCAGCACCCCCTCCTGTCCATTGCCAGCACCAGGGTCTCCAAGGCAGCATCAGACAATCTTAGTGCCCTCTCACTGGTTGCTTCCTGCGTGCTCGATTCTGGGCGAAATCGGATATCTAGGCCTACCTCTGAGAATGGGGAGGAGAGGGGAGAAGTTGCTGTTGAACCTGACCCTGTCCTCTCCTGACGTCCACAAAGTGATCAATCGTGGTTTATTATTTCCCCCCTCTCATTGGCCCTGCTGAAGTCAGTTATAATACATCACCACCACCTTGACAGATCAGCTAACTCGACACAGACCAAAGGGGGTCAAAGTGCCACTTATTTTCTAATTTGAAATAGACATAAATATCACGGTCCTGATGTCTCCATATAATGATGTGTTGCATTTTGCTCCTAAGCTCCCTTGCAGCTGCCAGCATTTCTGAAGAAGGATTGGTCAACACAAAAATGTCCACAACTGGGCAATTTTCATTTTAAACCATGGTATAAACTTGTACAAGGTTGCATGCAGACACTGGCCTTACCTGTGTGTTGGAGATCACTCTCTCTCTATATATGTATGTATATAATGGGCTGGATTTTCCGACCCCCACGTACGAAGTGTGTACGCGCCCGTAGGGGCCTCGCAAGTGCCGGTTTCAGGCATGCGAAGTGCATGTGCTAAAACCCGGCACTCGCGATCTGTCAAGAATCCTCTTGACAGATCATCCGCCTGCCCGGGAGAAGGGCCTCCGCGGGCAGAGAGTTCCGCTTTCAGCCTAACCTCCGCCCGCTGAAAACCTTTAAAAATCTTACGCCTGGTAAAAGCAGGCGTAAGGCCTGATTTTTACCAGCATAAGAGTTTAAAAAAATAATTTTTTTTCACTCATTTATAATTTAAAAATACTTTAAAAAAGGTAAGTTTATTGTTAGCCCCTAAAAAGCTTTATTTTTTTCAAAAAATTAGATTGTTGTTGAAAATATTTAATTTAATGTAATTTTAACTAATTTTAAATAGGTGATTTAAAAAAAATTATTTACTGTTTAACTGTTTTTAAATGAGATCCCCATTCATACTTTTGACATGATGCGGAGATGCCGGTGTTGGACTGGGGTGGACAAAAATGAGAAGTCGCACAACACCAGGTTATAGTCCAACAATTTTATTTGAAATCACTAGCTTTTGGAGCGCTGCTGAAGTCACCTGCGCTCCGAAAGCTTGTGATTTCAAATAAAACTGTTGGACTATAACCTGGTGTTGTGCGACTTCTCATACTTTTGACATTTCTGTGCGTAGAGACCTGTCAAAAGTGTGAAGGGGGATTCCCTTCTTTGATTGGTTCCCCACGGCCCACGTGATCCCAGGGCCGCTTGCGAACCACATGCGCCCCTGGGATACCTGGGCCTCTGCGCATTTCGGAGAACAGAGGCCCAGGATCGCAAGTCTCGGGACCTACGGAGCCAGCAGGTAAGTGCGTAGATTTTTTCCGATCGGAGGCATCCACCTGCAGGAAGCCTTCGATCGGAAATTCATGGCCAAAGTGTGTGTGTGTATATATATTATATATATATATATATATATATATGTTCAGCAGGTTTTTTTTTAATTGCCAGTTTGGGAGGAATGGCTATTTACCTTGTGAGTGCTTTCAGTCATTCCTCTACTGCACAGTTTGCAGAATGGGACACAAGGGAATAGATGTGCCACATACTAAATTTAATATGATTATCATGCAAATTTTATGTTGTACTGCACACATGTCGGAAATTGAAATTTTACCCAAGGGTCTAACTGTACAGATATTTGTGACCATTTTAGTGTTTGCATTTGGAAATGGGAAAAAGTTCAAAAGCAAATAGCTACAATTGTCTTCATAGATATTAATGTTGATTACTGTAATAAGAATGTTTTGGAAATTATATTTCTTCTAATTTTATCCAGGATATCGCTCATTTGTGATTTTTAAAGGATTATTTCTTCCTGGCTCAACTAAAATGCATAAAATTTAAATAATTATAACTCAACATTTGTCGTATTAAGTGCAAAAGAAACAAAACTTTAATTTTGCATCAAATAGGGAAAATTTCTGTCAGTTTTCCACTTTATATCGAAAGGATAAATGCAAAATAAAAATTGGCTTGAGATGGCTACATATCTTTTAAGTAGTCCCTTTGTCCGTGTGTCATTGAAGTGGGCACAAGACAAAAATGGCCAGATCTATTAACACTGACCATGAAAGTCAGATGGTGCCATAGCCTGTACTCAGAAACTGATTAGGTCAAAGTTTACTAGGTACTGGGCAGTCTCTCTTTGAAGTGCTAATGCATGCGGGTTCACAGATGGGGGGAGGAAGACAGATTAATTGGCCCTGAAATTCCTTGGGATGCATTCCCACTGTTGCCTTGCAGAGCTGACGTTGCCGGAGTTTGCAGGGCAAGCGGGAGAGTCCCTAATTTGAATCTTGTGCATAGTAATAATAGTAACAACAGGAGTAGGCCCTTCAGCTCCTCAGGCCTGCTCCATCATTCAGTTACATCATGGCACCCCTTTGGGTTGACAACTCTCCAAGATTGCCCTGGAGTCTCCAGGAATTAAAGTCTTGTGGCGGATCGCCACCTAAACGGGCATTACCCACTTTTCCGTCCGTGGACAATATATCGATGCACCTTCCCTTTAAGGCACCTTACCTTTAAGGCAGGAGTGGGCGGGGCCTCAGGATTTTTCCAGAGAATTCTGGGACCAGTCTGTTCAGCCATTTTGTACCATGCAGTTGAATTAAAGTCTCTGGTTTTCCACACGTGGATTCCGCCTCAATTCGTGTTTCGTGGCAGCCTCAACATTGGTGACCCCGACGCTCAACGTATTCTGAGCACTGCAATGGCGGACACGAACGCAGTTTCCGTGAAACTGCCAGAGTTTTGGGAAAACCAGCCCGAAGCCTGGTTTCTCCAAGCTGAATCTCGCTTCCGGCTGCGAAATATCACCACAGATGTGACGAGATAGTCGTACTTCGTCCCATCACTCGGTAGCGTCACAGTTTCGAAGGTTTGGACAGCGCTGCAGAATCCACCAGAGGAAGGCAAGTACGCACATCTCAAGACAGCGCTCCTTAAAAAATTTACAGCCTCGGCATATCAGCGAAACTGCCACCTCCTCGACCTTCCAGGCCTCGGTGATGCCTCACCGTCAGACCTCCTCTCCCACATGCTCTCCCTCACCGACGAGAGCCCACCCGGATCCCCCTTCCGCATGCTGTTCATCCGCCAGCTCCCTCTCAGCATCCGCCCAGCGATCGTGGCGTCCGGCCTCACGAACCTGGAAGCCCTGGCCGATGAGGCCGACAAGCTGCTGTCCGCTCACTCCAGCCGCAACGTCACTCCGGACCTGGCAGCCAATACCTGGGCGCGCCCCTCACCGGCCAGCACGTGGCCACAAGGGCCTGCCACCAGGCCCACGGGGCCTTCACGCCCCACTAACCCAGGCCACTGTTACTACCACGCACGGTTTGGCGCCAGGGCACAACGGTGCACACCTCCCTGCTCTTTCAAGTCCGCCCCCGTACCAGCCCCCGCGATGGCCGTGGGCCACGCAGGCTCCCTGCTGTTCGTCACGGATGACAAAACCGGCCGCCGGTTCCTGTGCGACACTGGGGCTCAGCACAGCATCATCCCGGCCTCCTCCCTCGACATCCAAAAGGGCGAACGAGGACCGGCGCTGGCTGCTGCTAACGGCTCGGAAATCCGGACGTATGGCACCCGGACAGTCACCCTCGACCTCGCTGGTCGCCGCTACCGATGGGAGTTCATCACTGCCAAGGTGCTCTCCCCTCTCATCGGCGCAGATTTCCTGTGCGCCCACGGCCTACTGGTAGACATCCCTCGTCACCGCCTCGTGGACATGAACACCATGTCCCCCATCCTGGGCACCATGGCCCCCCGCCGACATGGCGTCACAGTGCCACGCCCGGGCCACGGATGACTACTCGGCACTCCTGGCCGAATTCCCGGCCCTTACCAATCCGACCTTCTCCGCGGAGGCCGCCAAACACGGGGTGGAACACTTCATCCCCACCACAGGCCCACCAGTGTACGTCCACGCCCGCAGGCTGGACCCGACCAAACTGGAGATCGCGCGGACCGAGTTTGCCACCATGGAACTGCTCGGCATCATCTACCGCTCCCAACAGTCCCTGGGCCTCCCCACTCCACATCGCCCCTGCGGGGATTACCGCCGCCTCAACGACGCCACCACCCCTGATCGGTACCCCATGCCGCACATTCAGGACTTCTCGGCTAGACTGGCCGGCCACTCAGTCTTTTCCAAGGTCGACCTGGTGCGCGGCTACCACCAAGTCCCCGTCCACCCCGCGGACGTCCCCAAGACGGCCGTAATCACCCCCTTCGGCCTGTTCGAGTTCCTGCGGCTGCCTTTCGGCCTCAAAAACACGGCCCAGGCATTCCAACGGCTCATGGACTCGGTCCTTCGGGACCTGAAGTTCCTGTTCGTCTACCTGGATGACATCCTGGTAGCCAGTTCCTCCAAGCAGGAACACCTCGAACACCTTCGCATCCTGTTCGGGCGCCTCAGCGACCACGGGCTCATCCTCAGCCCAGCCAAATGCCAGTTCGGCCTGGACAAGATCGACTTCCTCGGCCACCACATCACCCATGGTGGGGCCATTTCCCCTGCCCACCAAGGTGCAGGCCGTCCAACAATTTCCCCGCCCCACCACCATCAAAGGCCTCCAGGAGTTCCGCGGGATGGTGAATTTCTATAACCGCTTCATCCCCAAAGCGGCGTCCCTCATGAGGCCCCTGTATGAAGCCCTCCGGGGCAGGAGCTGCAAGATGGTGGTCGAATGGATGGCAGACGCGTCCGCCGCCTTCGACTCCACCAAGACCGCGCTCGTCAACGCCACCCTGCTCGCGCACCCACAGCCCAATGCCAGGGTAGCGCTCACCACGGACGCCTCCGACCACGCGGTCGGCGCCGTGTATGAGCAGTGGGTCGACGGCGCCTGGCAACCACTTGCCTTCTTCAGCCGCCAACTACGCCCCGCGGAGGTCAAGTACAGCACCTTCGACCGCGAGCTCCTCGCGCTGTTCCTGGCGGTCCGCTATTTCCGGTTTTTGCTTGAGGGCCACCCCTTCACTGCGTTTGTCGACCACAAGCCCCTGACATTCGCAATGGCAAAGACAACCGACCCCTGGTCCGCCAGGCAGCAGCGCCAGCTCGCGGCAGTGTCCGAGTTCACCACGGACATCCAACACGTCTCCGGCCGAGACAATGTGGTAGCCGACTGCCTCTCCCGCCCCGCCATCCACGCCGCACACCTGGCAGTCGACTACGCTCAACTCGCAGCAGACCAGATCACCGACCCTGATCTGCTCTCCACATCCACCAACCTACCAGGGCTGCGCCTGGCCAACGGCGCCTGTGGCCCGACCGCAGTCACGGTCAAGTGCGACATATCCCTATGTCAACCTCGGCCCGTCGTCCCAATGTCCTGGCGCCGCCGGGTATTCGACATTCTCCACAACCTCTCCCACCCCGGCGCCCGCGCATCCATCAAATTGGTAGCCAACTGCTTCGTCTGGCGCGGCCTTCGCAAGGATGTGCGTACTTGGGCCAACTCCTGCCTAGCCTGCCAACGGACCAAGGTACAGCAACACACGAAAGCACCCCTCGAGGAGTTTACCGTCCCCTCGCGGAGATTCGACCACATCCACGTGGACATCGTCGGGCCCCTGCCACCGTCGCAAGGCCACACGCACTTGCTGACCATCGTTGACCGCACCACACGCTGGCCTGAGGCAATTCCACTGACCACTACCACCACCGCCGACATCGCCAGAGCCTTCATCAGTACCTGGGTCGCACGGTTCGGCGTCCCCTCCGACATGACGTCGGACAGAGGTCCGCAATTTACCTCTGAACTCTGGACCGCCGTCGCACGCAATCTCGGGGTGACCATTCACCGCACCACAGCGTACCACCCCCAAGCCAACGGACTGTGTGAGCGGTTCCACAGATCCTTGAAGGCATCTCTTCGAGCCAGCCTCCAGGATGGCGCCTGGACCGACCGACTTCCATGGGTCCTCCTCGGCCTGCGCACCGCGGTTAAAGAAGACCTCCACGCATCGGCAGCAGAGCTCGTGTACGGTCAGCCGCTGCGTGTACCTGGCGAGTTCCTGCCCACCGCCACGACACCCTGGTCAGCCGACCAGCAACACTACGACTTCGCCTCACCGGCGCTGCAGTTCGCCCCGGTGCCCATTGCCCGACACGGCGAATCCACCTCACACGTCCCACTAAGCCTGCACCAGGCACGGTTTGTTTTCGTCCGGCACGACGCCCACCGCGGACCCCTTCAACCCCCGTACGACGGGCGCTACAAGGTGCTACAGGCTGGGGACAAATTTTTCACCCTGCAAGTGGGCGACAGGACCGAAAAAGTGTCGGTTGACCGACTCAAGCCAGCACACTCGGAGCCCGGTGAGCAGGTCCCTGTAGCTCATCCACCTCCACGCGGCCGACCTGCCCTCAGCCGGTTCAACCGGCTGCTCCACGCCCGGCCGTTCCACGTCCACCGGTGTCCTACAAGAGCCGCTCCGGCCGGCCCATCAGACCGCCGCACCGTCTCGTCCACACCTCCTAAGCGGATTCTGGGGGGAGCTGTGTGGCGGATCGCCACCTAAACGGGCATTACCCACTTTTCCGTCCATGGACAATATATCGATGCACCTTCCCTTTAAGGCACCTTACCATTAAGGCAGGAGTGGGCGGGGCCTCAGGATTTTTCCATAGAATTCTGGGAGCAGTCTGTTCAGCCATTTTGTACCATGCAGTTGAATTAAAGTCTCTGGTTTTCCACACATGGATTCCGCCTCAATTCGTGTTTCGCGGCAGCCTCAACAGTCTAAACTCCAGGACACTGCTGTGAGCAGCCCAGAAGAAAAATCATGGCATTAAAAATAAAGTTTTTTTTTTAAATTTTCTTTGAACACTTATTTATTAGTGATAAAAATATCAGACATGGGTAAAAAAAAAAACCCGTTGACTGACGGTGAAGAATCGTCCAATCAGGCAATGATACTATTCACTTTCCGATTGGTGTAGGAAGGTGTTGGATCATGAGGATGGACATGTCGGACAACCAATGCACAGGAGTGTGGGGGGCGAGGTGGTTGGAGGCAGAAGGTCATGTAATAAAACCTCCAGGAATATGTCCAACCAGAGTTGGCAACCCTACGCCCCTCCACCTTCGCACCACCTTTGGCAACTGTGTCTTTAGCTGCCCAGACCCAAGCTCTAGAATTCCGTTACTAAAGACCCTCCTTAAAGACCACCTTTTTGACCAAGCTTTTGGTCACATAGGAACAGGAGTATATCATTCAGCCTCTTGAGCCTGTTCCACCATTCAGTGAGATAACGGCTGATCTGTATCCTAACTCCATTCACCCGCCTTGACCCCATATCTGTTCATTCCCTTAGTCAGCAAAAATCTATCTATCTCAGATTTAAAATAATGAATTGAGCTAACATCTACTGCTTTTTGTAGGCGAGAGTTCCACACTTCTACCACCCTTTGCATGAGGAAGTGTTTCCTAGCTTCTCTCCTGAATGCCCTGGCTCTGATCTTAAGGTTATTACTTAGGCTGGGATTTTACTAACTTCAGCAGGTCCATGGCGGGCGACGTCAGTGGCAGCTCCCGACCCCGCTGCTGGCTCCAGCCCGCTGTCCAAAAGGAATTTCCCTTGATTGGGCTTGTTTAGCCCGCCCGGCGCGTTTCATGGCCAATTAGAGGAAGCGGGCCTGGTGATGTCATTTGATGAGGTGTCATCAGCCGGTTTCCTTAAAGGGACCATGGCCAACTTTCTTTTGACATTTATGCTGTCAGTGTTCTACAGCATTGAGGTGCTGCAAACACTAACAACGACTGCACAAAGGCACAGGGCTGCACCCAGGCTCTCCCATGACTCCCTCCATATGCTTATGGAGGGAGTCACAGCACGCAGGGAGGTCCTCTTCACTTCCCATGGGCAGAAGAGACCTCCCCAGGAGATCATCACAGCCTGATTGCACATTGCAGAGGAGGGCACAAGCATGGATGTGGTAAGGAGGACCTGGGTGCAGTGGCGCAAACGTTTCAATGATCTTAGTAGATCCCGAAACGTTAGTACAAAGCCACACTCAACCTTATCGTACTGTGCCTCTCATCACATCCCCATCACTCTGCCTTCCCTACCCTACTCTTGCACATCCTTCTCACACCAAGTTACCTTGGACCTCCATGCATCCCTCTCTATCTATATTATCACATCCCCATCTCACTAGCCACCTCTCACACTCACCCTTATCCTAGTGCAATCATACCAACTAACAACACACAAGGGTAGGCACTTGGGTGTTTTATGCAATGCTCATGTAAAGTTTCTGTTAATGTGGTGCCAAACATTGAAACCTTTATTTTCAACATTTTGTGTTCTTGGACAGATGTGTGGACAGATTTGTGTGCACCTTTGGAAGTGGCTTAGTGAGTTGCAGTGAATGGTGAGACATAATGGTAACCCCCCCACCCCCGCAATGGTGATGAGTGTGAAAGGAATGGCTTGCGCATTGTAGGGATGCTTTGTGGTGTTGGTGTGGGGTGGTGCCAACCTGGCACACCATGTGGCAGTCAGGGTGTACAGCATCAAGTGAAGTAAATCTGGCCATGGTGAGGCCATCCCTGGCCTCCCGGGCAGCAATGTGGTCGGGTGCTGGTGCCCTGTGTCCTGTGCAGCATCAGGTGATTGCGGAGAAGGTTGGTGGTGTTGTTGTTGGTGCTGCTGGTGTGCCTGGTGTTGGGGCTGATCGTGGTAGGATTCTGAGGACCAATGTGAGATAGTATAAATGGCACCCATGCTGATGGAATAGATGACAGGTGAAGTAGAGATGACAGAAGCGATCTGTCAATAGTGAGAGAGGTAATGAGGTCAGACTGGATGGAGACTTGTGTAAGGACTTGCAGCATGGTGAATCTGTTGTGGAAATGCAGTGAGGAAGAGCTTGTGGCTGAGGGAAGATATCTCTGTAAGGTGGGAGCTTTTACTGAACATTTGAAGCTGTCAACTCAACAGCTGATTCAATGGCCACTGAACTCCCACCTCAGCTTGACAGACATGGTCCACGACCAGCGTGGACCCCGTGGGCGAGCACGTAAAATCAAAAGGTGAGCTCAAATGTATTCTTAATGATTTCTAAGCAAGGTCATAATTACCTGAATTGGGTCCCCCACCACTGTGTGTTGGGTCTGCTCAGCGCTGACAGACCCAACATTGGGAAAGGCGCATGGCGGCAGTTTCACAGCGGGGTCCCGACCCGCTGGGGAAAAAAAACATTTTCCCACCCAAGCGGCCATCGATCATGCCCGCTGACCCCCCCAGAAAATCTCGGCCGTAGTATTTGCAGCACAGAAATAGGCCATTCGGTTCAGCAGGTCTATGCCGGTGTTTATGCTCCACATGAGCCCCCTCCCACCATACCTCATCTCACCCTATCAGTATATCCTTCTAATCCTTTCTCCCTCATGCACTTATCTAGCTTCCCCTTAAATACATCTATGGTAGCAGGTTCCACATTCTCAGCACTCTGAGTAAAGAAGTTTCTCCTGAATTCCTTATTGGATTTATTAGTGACCATATGTCCCGTTGTCCGAGACTCCCCCACCCGCAGAAGAAGTTTCTCTCTACCTACCCTATCAATTTCTTTCAAAATCCTAAAAAACCTCAATCAAATCACCCATTAATCTTCTATATTCCAGAGAATACAAGTCTAGTATATGCAATCTCTTCTCATAAGCTAACCCTTGGAGCCCTGGTAACATTTTGATGAATCTGCACCAACAGTTAGATTGTGATTTTTCAGCTGAATTCAGTATAATCTAGTACTGCATATGCATTGGTTTGCGTCTTGTTAAAGGTGCCTTTGCTTATCATGGCTGACCCCTCCCAAACCCACACTCATTTTGAATTTGTAGAAGGAAAATAATAATTTGCTCAGTCCATCCCATCATTGGTTATATTTTAGAGGTTTCTACAAAAGTTTTGGTTTACAAGTAACCAGAAACAAATCTTAAAATCTCAGCTCAAAAGTGTGACCAGATCATTTAGAATGACGCAGTGTCCTGAGATATTCCAAGATGTATAGAGAATATACAGGTCCTGGCTTGCTTTATCTCCCTTTCTTCCCTCCCCCCCCCACATTCCAGTCTGTCCTTTCAGTGAAGTCTGCCCGAAATATAACAGAAATATTTGTGGATTTTCAGCTGAATTCAGTAAAATCTTGTACTGCAGGCGCATTGGTTTCTGGCTTGATAAATGTGCCTTTGCTTATCATGGCTGATCTCCAGGTGGAAAAGAAGAGATCACGTGCTTTTAAATTTAACCTTTATTTTTGCTATCATTTTAAATGTATACAGTAACAGTACAAATGTAATGGGATGAAAAATTGTCTTCATTCTTGAAGTATCAAAAGGAGAAATCCGAAATTGTAAAATTTAGTTGAATTTCCATTTTACTAGTTCTCTGTACACATTTCATAGAATATTGTTGCTGAGAGGAGAAAATGAAAAATAATATTGATTTGGGCTCTTCTGGTTTTGTCAAGTGGAACAACCATAAAATATTGTCAATTTCTTTTCATCTCTGAGCACAGATTACACTGACATTCAATGCAAATGGGCTGTGATGACATAAGCGCATTGACAGTGTTTGACTCTAGATTGTTAAAGATGAGCGTTTGTATCTTGAGTCTGATGCTTGACAATGAAAAGGTCAGATTGAAACATAGACCAGGATTAATTGTGTCGAGTTTTTTTTTCTCTAGTAATAAGTGCAACTCGATTGAGGCAGTACTGTCAGAAAACACCACCGCAGGCAGGCAATACAGAGTTGTAGTTTATCTCATAAGATGTTTTTGAAAATGTTTTATTTCTTCTGGCTGTCTCTTCAATTGAATCTTAGTGATTGCAGCCGGTATTATACAGCATCAAAAATCACTGGCTGTCGTTGGGTTAAGTGTCTTGAAACCAAGAAACAGGCAGGAATATCTTTTTTTTTTATTCGTTCATGGGATGTGGGCGTCACTGGCAAGGCCCAGCATTTATTGGCCATCCCTAATTGCCCTTGAGAAGGTGGTGGTGAGCCGCCGCCTTGAACCGCTGCAGTCCTTGTGGTGAAGGTACTCCCACAGTGCTGTTAGGTAGGGAGTTCCGGGATTTTGCCACAGCGACGATGAAGGATCGGCGGATATACTTCTAAGTCAGGATGGTGTGTGACTTGGAGGGGAACTTGGAGGTGGTGGTGTTCCCATGCACCTGCTGCCCTTGACCTTCTAGGTGGAAGAGGTCGCGGGTTTGGGAGGTGCTGCCGAAGAAGCCTTGGCGAGTTGCTGCAGTGCATCTTGTAGATGGTACACACTGGTGGAGGGAGTGAATGTTTAAGGTGGTGGATGGGGTGCCAATCAAGCGGGCTGCTTTGTCCTGGATGGTGTCGAGCTTCTTGAGTGTTGTTGGTGCTGCACTCATCCAGGCAACTGTGCCCTACACTTACTGAAAGTTATTCCGACAGACTTTACTCATTATTATTAGTTTCTTCTGCTGACACCAGCATTTGGTGTCCCTGCCCAAACACTGTCTACCATTCAGAAAAAAAGTTACGTGAATTCATCTGAATTATGTCCATCTGCAGCACAGTCTTGGATGTGACCCATCCAATTGTGGAGAAACTTCGAGAATGTGGCCTTCTCTTTTAATTCAAGCAGATGGTAGTCTGTTGGGAAAAGACCACCCTTTTTAGATTTTTCTATCAACTGATGAATTGCAACTGAATCACAAAATGTAAAGATTTTTCTTAAAACTTGTTTCCGGCATGGAAAAAGGTAAAGATGCTGACACCACTTTATAGCTGCTGTACCTGTCTCTGGGACATATAGACGAGATTGCCATTATTGTATTTCAGAACATAACACACAAAACCCAAATAAAGATTACTGTAGTGTACATCTGCTCAATTGCGACTTTAGAAAAGAGCAAGTTGGCCAGTTGTGAAGTCTTTCTATGTAATGAAGTATCTGCCAACATTTCAGTTGCCTTTGGGGTAGGCAGAGTTTATAGGACCTTGTAAAGTGTCCGACTTCATAAGCAGCCCTGTGCAATGAATGATCTGCTTGAAGATGCTGCTAGTTCACTGATCAGGCCCGTCCTGACACATACAAAAGGTTCAATTGCAAACCAAGAAGGAAATCAAACAAATGTGCTGAAGAAGTTCAAACTGCAGTCGGGAGTGGCATCTTCTTGGATGGGAATGTACCTCAGCAGCCAAGGTCACTGAGAAGTTTTGAGGCAAATCTTTTCCAGGGACTGGAACCAAATGCAAAACTGCCCAATATGCAGACAGCCCTTCCTTAACTGGGAAAAGGCACTGTTTTAAAATAAGGAGAAAGTGAACTACAAATTACTGCTTGGTACAATGCAATGTAATAGTTTCTGCAAAACTGTTAATTATTCACATTCATACAAACATTAGAAAAATGTAATTATTGAGGATAGGACGTACTTAATATTTTTTGCTTAGCCGCAACTCCCAGCACATTTAGCTGCTCATTGCTTTCAGTGGAAGGAAACAGTGACTCATCAGAGCTGAGGCAAAGTAGGAAAAAAAAAATCATGTTTTATTTTGTAGGTCGGAAATGCAGAGAAGGTGGCAGGCTTAATCAGGAGGCCAGTCACCATGCACTAAGTTTAAAAAGAAACACTGGAGGCGATTTTAGTGTTGCTACCACGCTGTTTGCATTTAAAAAGGGGGCAATAGCGGAACCAAAATTAAGCAGTTGGTAGAAGTGCAAAACTTACTGCTGAGTTGACATCTGTTCTGATTTTCACTGCTTTTATGAATCACAAGGGCTTCCGCTCCGTTAATGTGCAACTGATTTGTGCGATCACCCGCAGTGCCTCATGCATGTCTTTTCCCACTTTCCTGGCAGCTTCCATGATGCATTTATGTGGCCACCCCCGCCCCGCCCCCGCCCCCCCCTCCCCCCCACCCCGGTCTTTGCCCCTGCACAGCCAGTGAGAGGCTGGTTACTTGGAGACAAAGGTTATCCAATGCACACTTGGTTCATGACTTCTGTGAGCAACTCGCGTTCGGCAGTCAAACTGCGCTACAATCAGATCCATGTGCCGCTAGAGTCTCATTGAGCAGTCCATTGGTGTCCTCAAGCAACACTTCCAATGCCTGGACCAATCGGGTGGCATCCTGCAATATAGTCAGAAAGAGTGTGCCTAAGATAGTGGTTTGCTGTATGCTGCATAACTTTGTTCTGCAATGGAAACCACTCATGGAGCCACCACTGTGGCGAGTGTCTCACCTCCTGACTCCCCAAAGCCTTTCCCCCATCTACAAGGCACAAGTCAGGAGTGTGATGGAATACTCTCCACTTGCCTGGATGAGAAGCTCGACACCATCCAAGACAAAGTAGCCCGCTTGATTGGCACCCCATCCACCACCTTAAACATTCACTCCCTCCACCACCGGCGAACCGTGGCTGCAGTGTGTACCATATATAAGATGCACTGCAGCAACTCGCCAAGGGTTCTTCGGCAGCACCTCCCAAACCCGCGACCTCTTCTACCTAGAAGGACAAGGACAGCAGACGCATGGGAACACCACCACCTCCAAGTTCCCCTCCAAGTCACACACCATCCTGACTTGGAAATATATCGCCGTTCCTTCATCGTCGCTGGGTCAAAATCCTGGAACTCCCTCCCTAACAGCACTGTGGGAGTACCTTCACCACACGGACTGCAGCGGTTCAAGAAGGCGGCTCACCACCACCTTCTCAAGGGCAATTAGGGATGGGCAATAAATGCTGGCCTTGCCAGCGGCGCCCACATCTCAGGAATGAATATTAAAAGAAATAACGAGGGAGAGGGGACTGAGGACAGAAGATGGAGTGGAAGTAGGAGTTGCCTGTCGTCAGAGATCTTCAGCAGCAGCTCACTTAGGAGGGTTTCACCAGAATAATCCCTGCATTAACAGTCATGTCCAACATATCTCCCAGTCCTTTCACCCTCAAATAAATGACATGTGCCCAAAGACCAACATTGATATTCATCTCAGTTAACATTGTAAGGTCACCAACTATGACAGGAAAACTCTCTGCACACAAAGATTTCAAAAAGCATTATGATTTTACTGGCTGATGGAAATGTTTACATACTAATTGTCACCCTGGCGTGAGCTACTTGTGTCTGTCTTAAACACTCTCTGATCTACTATACTGCTTCTACAACATGCTCCCCCAGTGCTTGCAACATAGAAGATGTCAGGTTCCTGTGGCTCAGTCAAAGGCTCATGAGATGCTCACGGTCAGTGACCTCTAGAAGCTCAAGCCTGAGGGGACCCGATTGCAGCAACTTGCCATCTGCCTGTACAGACTAGCTTAGCTTATTTCTGGCTGCAGGGCGGCTATTGGTTCAGTGGGTCGCGAGGGTTCAGAGCAACGTTCCCGTTTCGCTGTGCAGCTGCTGCCTGAAGCTCCCGCGCAGGCCGCTTGCCGGTGTCTCAATGGAAAAACCACGCATACGTGGAGATTTGAAAGGGGCTGCGCACCCAAAAAAAGAATTACAGGGAACATTGGTCCAGGGATGTTGTTATTACGAGAGATGGCCGCATGTTCCATTCCCATTGCATGATTGCCCTTGCTACAAGCTGAGGCTCAGCACTCCTACTGATTTTTAGGAGAGAAGACTTTAGGACATCTGTTATCTGACTGAAACTCCTGTCCATATGGTTTCCCAGCCTGTCCAAGGTGAAGGAGATAGTTGGGCCCACAGCCTATATGGTCCCAGTATGAGCATCCCTGAGAGGTGCTATTAGTGGTGCCACAGACTTTTGTAGGGAGGGCCCAGCTGCAGAGTCAATGAAGTGACAACACACTCTACAGTAGAAAGCAGAGTGTCGAAGACACGTGCCAGCCCAGCACCGCACACAAGTTGGTCGTGGACTCCTCCACACATTTCAACAATTTCCAAAAGCTCCCTGGCAGGCAGTTCAATGTATTCAGCAATAACTGGTGCACAGAAATCATTTCTTTTAAAGGCTGGGTCCCAAAAGTATGCATCTCTGTCCTCTTCAGCAGATCCAGGACATGAGCTGTCCCTCCAGTGAGGTGTCTCCTGGGCCTTCCTTGCCACCTGCCACTGCTCCTGCTCAGTGAATCACCCAGTGCAGACTCCCCTAACACACTAGCTATGTCACATGAATTGCTGATTACTGTGCTGGTGCTCGGAAGGATAAGAGCATCTTCTGGAGGGTTCTCCTCCTCAGTCAGCACTCCTGCACGGCCTGAGATGTCTGATGGAGCTAGGAAGGATTGATAGTCCTGAGGCAAAGATAGGGACCTTCTGGGCTGTGCAGAGAGTATGAGAAATGTGAAGTGGAGTCTTATCTTGTCAGATCATTAATTTATTTTCTGCACTGCAGCCAAGTCCTAGGGACAATGCTGATGACTGAGTGCCACTTCTTTCCATGCCCATTCACTCATTGTCAGCTGTGGCTCAGTTGGTAGCACACTCGCCTCTGAGTCAAGAAGGTTGTGGGTTCAAGTCCCACTCCAGGAACTTGAGCACATAAAGCTAGGCTGACACTCCAGTGCAGTGCTGAGGGAGTGCTGCACTGTCGGAGGTGCCGTCTTTTGGATGAGACGTTAAACCGAGGCCCCGTCTGCTCTGTCAGGTGGACGTAGAAGATCCCATGGCACTATTTCGAAGAAGAGTTAGTGGAGTTATCCCCGGTGTCCTGGCCAATATTTATCCCTCAACCAACATAACAAAAACAGATTATCTGGTCATTATCATATTGCTGTTTGTGGGAGCTTGCTGTGCGCAAATTGGCTGCTGCGTTTCCCACATTACAACAGTGACTACGCTTCAAAAGTACTTCATTGGCTGTAAAGCGCTTTGAGACGTCCGGTGGTCGTGAAAGGCGCTATTTAAATGCAAGTCTTTCTTTTTCTTTTCTTTCTCATTTGCCTTGGGACTCATGGACTATCCTGTTGGGAAGAGTACCTCCTTCCTGATGGTTACTTGTTCTATCATCATCTGCAGTCGCTGCATCGGAGTACCTCAGGGCCCTGCTGGAAATCGTGTTGCCTGTTGCTGCACAATCTTGCTGGCCTCTGTCCTCCAAGAAAAAAATGCACCTCCCCTTTAAGGTGCTGCAGTAGGCCTTTCAGAAGCAGCTAGTCCGCCAGATGTCCTGCCTACTAATGGGCGAGCTGCCTATTGGGAGCATGTTTGCGCTGGCAGGTCATTGACGTAACTAAAAATTAGGGCCGGCCCCCAACATGGCACGGGTTCCACGCTGACTCCTCCAGATGGCCACCATGCTTGGCCTGCCCACTCCCGCCTGATCAACACCCAACACGAAAATCGCTCCCAACAAATTTGTAGACATGTAAGTGTGCATTTTTCAGAGGAATATTGAAGATAAGGAAATTATTGAGCCTCAACCTGGAGTATTACTTTACACGATCGCTTCATTGTTAATAAATTGTGATGAAATACCATGAGATTTTGGGCTGGATTTTCATAGGGCCTTGGAGGCGGGTTTGGAGGTGTGTGGGGGGTTAAAATTGCGAAAAGTGGCGGGCGGACCTGATCCCGCCTCCATTCCGCCTCCACGCAATTTTGATAAAATTGTGTGCGGTGTTCCCGACTCCGTCCGGCCTCCAAGAGGCGGGAGAGGCCATTAGAGCCCTTAACAAGCCTTAAATTGGCTCTGTAATGCCATTTTGAAACGTTTTAGCTAGTTTAACCCTTTTCCGACGTGAAGCACGCCTGATGTGAAACACGTCAGTGAGACCTGGCGGGAGCACAAGTGGATAGCTGACTATCAGCTGCAGGTCCACTATTACAATGGAGATGTGATCTCTCTCTCTCTCTCTCTCTTTCTCTCTGATGCTGCTCATTTTGCATCCAGGTCCTCTCACAGCAAAGGCCAGGCAGTCTCTGAGACCAGGCAGTCTCTGACCTGCAATGCAGCAACAATGATGACATCATCAGAGGCGACTTTCAGACTGAAACCACTAATTGGTTCATGGGTTCCCACATGCTGGAACTCAATTGCCCAATTAGGTGAAAATTGCATCAATCTCTCACATCCAATTGCAGTCGGGTGGATAACACGAAATGCGGATGACACGACCCCAACCCGCCCCAGTATCAAAATCCAGCCCATTGTCTTTGTCAGAGTAACACTGTTGTTGCCAGACATTGGATGTTCTTAGACTCACGACGATTACTGCATTGCTATTTGGTCTTCAGAATTTTTTGCATTTTTATGGAACGGCCAAGACAAAATGGACGTCATCTAACTGGGCCTTCTTGAATCACAATTCCTGGTGGCTGGTCACCGAACAGTGTTGGCGACTGTTATGCAACCCCCGCTCCCCATCCTCCCAACTCTTCTGGCTGGTGAAAGGCATAAGCTACCCACTGTCCTGGAAGGAGAAATAATGGGAAAAGAAACAATAAATGGATTTATAAATCATTTGCTGAATATGAGTATATCTATTACTGTGAAGGCTAATTATTCCTTATATTAATTTTGTTATATTACAAAGGTAATGTTTAAGCTCACATTTTTAACTATCTTTTTCAGTGTTTCTACAGAACAGTTTGTGTACCATTTGGAAAAGTTAAGAATAATCACTAACCTTAATACTGAAGTAGAAAGTGGACATAAATTGTTAATATCTACCTGTAATATGGTGTTTATGGCCCCCATTGGACTGAGAGAAACTTGCTGTCTTCCTCAACCATTCTGGTCACCTAATCTTGACAAATTGCGGTAATTACAGATTGAAGTCTGGATGTTTCACACTGGAAGGGTAAAATGACTGAAAATGCATTGAGGTTTAACCTTTGGGATTGTCTCAAAAGGACAACAGACAGTGGTGTTTGATAAATAACCACTTATTCCAACCGTATGGATAATTGGACCAAGCAACCACTTTAACTTGGTGTTATGGGACGTAGTGGTGCATTGATTAAAGGGTGTTTTTATAACTATACAGAAGATAGAGTCACTGGTAATCCTTGTAAAGAAACCTATTCTGTTTGAGATACCTATGAAAAGCTAATTTTATTTTCATGTAGTGCTTTCTTTTTCTGTGGTTTGAGCTTAGAGTGAACTATGCAGCTACTTTCCCTGATACATGTTATTATTACTAGTGCTTGGAGCTAAAGCAATTTCTTTCACTAAGCACCCCCTCCCTTACCACCCCCCATTGTTTTCATGCTGTGCTGCTGGGTCCCCAGGTTTCTCTTACCTGTTTGATATTGGTAGGCAGCTTGGACCAGGTTAGTTCTGATGGATGTGTTGTTTTCGGATGCTGGCACACTTGCTGCAGTGCCGTGTGAGTATCCACCGTCCCCCTCCTCCACATTAATAAAGAACAGACGCTCCTAGATCCCAGCACCAGTGGTGAGTGTTCACCTGGCACTCCAGGCCTTACTCACCAGCAGGTAAAGATCCACTGCTGTCAGGATACAGCCATGATGGCACTGTTAGAGGGTGCATTTTATTTATGATTAGGTGTTTTCCCTAATCCTCATAATCAAGAAGGCTCTTGAAACGTTAGAGTCAGGCATAAACAGATTTATTAAGTATAAAGTACATGTCATAGTACTTAAGCATAAACTTAAAACAGTATTTACAACCACATCAGCTGATGAAGATTGGGGAATCTACGTGTTACAGTTCTGAGTTCAGTATTCAGGTGGATCAAACCTTCGACTCCAAATTCTCGTTATAGTTTACCACTTTTATACCTTTCTCTTACCTACGTGACAAACAACATGTCTTCTGCATCACATAGTTGTACCAAAAGTTACCTCCCTATATTTGTTATCTTATCCTGTTACACTTAATCGCTCTTCGACTATAAGCTTCCCTTAACTACAAATTACTAATCTAAATGTAATTTTACATCTCTAAACTTAGAGTGCATAAATAATGGATCATTTTACAATACTATAGATTGACATGGGTGAAGAGGTAAATGCCTTGCTCTCCACGTTCTCAGGCTCATTACTCTTTCTCGAGGTTGCCGGACCATTCTAATTTCGGGCATTATCATTTCTGGATTCTCTCTTGTGGTTCATGTCATGCTACAGATTACAGGTGTTTCAAATGAGGCCTCTCTCTCTCTCTCGCTCTCTCTCTCGCTCTCTAGTGCTTTGGCACAACCTTTCTGCCTGTAATTCACTGAGTGCAGAAGGTGGAACTCTACATTTTCACCCAATCTTACCCATGTCTTCTTGCAGCACCCTGTGGGCTCGGTTTCACAGCAGCAGCTCTCCTTCACATTCCTCCCCTTTTTTCCTCTTCTCTTTCCTTCCTTCTCTTCATTCTCCTCAATGTCCCGTTCCTCTGCTTCTCCCTTTTGTATTTTATACCTACCTTCTCCCCTACTTTCTTCCTTCTGCCACCTCTCCTGTTCTTTTACCTTTTTTGTCCCTTCCCAATGATTGGGTCTCCTCTTCCTAGCCTGGGGCCACTGGTCTTACTCTCCTTACTCCCCAACAAGCGAGAGTCTAACCACCGTCCCTTGACATTCAACGGCATTACCATCGCCGAATCCCCCACCCTTAACATCCTGGGGGGCTCACCATTGACCAGAAACTTAACTGGACCAGCCACATAAATACTGTGGCAACAAGAGCAGGTCAGAGGATAGGTATTCTGCAGCAAGTATCTCACCTCCTGACTCCCCAAAGCCTTTCCACCATCTACAAGGCACAAGTAAGGAGTGTGATGGAATACTCTCCACTTGCCTGGATGAGTGCAGCTACAACAACACTCAAGAAGCTCGACACCATCCAGGACAAAGCAGCCCGCTTGATTGGGACCCCATCCACCACCTTAAACATTCACTCCCTCCACCACCGGCGTACCGTGGCTGCAGTGTGTACCATCTACAAGATGCACTGCAGCAACTCGCCAAGGCTTCTTCGGCAGCACCTCCCACACCCGCAGCCTCTTCCACCTAGAAGGACAAGGGCAGCAGACGCATGGGAACACCACCACCTCCAAGTTCCCCTCCAAGTCACACACCATCCTGACTTGGAAGTATATCGCAGATCCTTCATAGTCGCTGGGTCAAAATCCTGGAACTCCCTCCCTAACAGCACTGTGGGAGCCCCTTCACCACAAGGACTGCAGCAGTTCAAGAAGGAGGCTCACCACCACCTTCTCAAGGGCAATTAGGGATGGCCAATAAATATTTGCCTTGCCAGCGACGATTACATCCCATAAATGAATAAAATTATCCCCTTACCACTTCCCTCACGCACCTTCATGCAAACTTCACTGACTTTTGTAGGCTCCTCTTCCAACTCGTGATTGAAGTCCTACAGATGAGCCAGCCCCCGGCTTCTCAACTTCCCTCCCCACCCTCTGGTTCTCGAGCAGCTCCTTCCCAGCCTTCAGCTACCAGTCTCACTCTACACAGCACCATCCCGCTTCTCCCAAACATTCTGTAACCTGTTTCAGACACCCCTTTGGAATTGAGCCTGGAATCCTATGCAAACTATTTGTTTTAAAAAGTGGTCAAATTAAAAAAAATTAAGCAGGACTACAAGCGCGAGTCAGAAGAGGGACCTGAAAAATTCAGCAGAGTGTGGTAGGTAGAACAGGCTGGGGAGGAAAAAAACAATGCACCCTGTCTAGGGAGGGAGAGCTAAGTCAGTCTGAGGCCAGGGACAGGCACTCGGTGAGCCCAAAGCTGAGAAGAGGGAGCTGAAAGATAGCAGGGACTATCAAATGTCACAGACTTGCTACACACCAATCAGGGTCCACAAAACAGGGCTTCAAGACAGATGGATGGACTCAATCTTTTTATTAATATAGATTATTATAGCACAAATATCATTGCAGATTATATTATTTTTCAAATAGTAGAAGAGTAAATATCATATTCCAACTACATTTCAGTGAGAACCCATATATGTGGCGATGGTTGACAACTGCAATTTTGTGAATTTCCTATTGCGTACAATAGCCAGGGTTTCCTGCCCCTCCTTCCATCACTTTTCGTCAGAAGTGGGACAGGACACGGGCCAGCAAGTGCAATTGCAATGATATTCAAATGATGGAAATACACCATCAGGTGTATTTTCCACCAGTTGTCCCATATCAGCGCTGGATGTTAGGGATGCCTGCTTGTCCTTAGCATCTAGCATTGCGATGTGATTGATGGCATAGGCTTGATTTGCTTGCATTTTTTTAAATGTTGGACTTTCGCCATCACCGAACTGGCTCCTGGTAACGTAATGCTGGGGCAGGCCTCCGAGGTCTGCCAAAGCAATTCGCCACCCCCTCTCTCAGCAGACTCTCTGGCAGGGGCCATGCAGCTTGCCATAACTTTGCGAATAATCCTGCGGTTGTACAATCGGCTTGGGCCGGGGGCACATCTTTATGGCAGGCATAAGTTTCAGCACGCCAAAGATTCCCGCACAAGTGGAATATTTGGGGCAATATTAAAAAAGTTAATGAAGAACAGTGGAACTTTAAAGAACGATATATTTTAGCAGGGCAATTTATTAAGGATGGAAATGCAGTTAAATATGAAAAACATGATATATGTAACAGGAGAGCACAATTTTTCAAGAACTCCAATGCTATTGGGAGCAATATTGCTCATTATTGAAATTGGCAAGCCTCCAATATCTTTAGAGAAATCTACTCCCCTATTTAAGAAGAAGAAATCTCTCCAAATTTGTTTGAACTACTGGTCAATTTTATTACTGAATGTTGGTTATAAGATCTGAATATAAGTTTGATGCAGAACTTTTCCTATCTCTGGTTAACACTGACATTTAGCATTTTTTATTTCATCTTTTTCTTCTTGCCAATTTTCTCCTGTCCCCGTCTCTCGTCAAGGTGATAACTGCTCACTCAGTTTTAGTTCCATGGGCACTAACTTCTCTGCAATATTTTGACCATGTATGATCATTCTTTATATCTAAGCCTGGACAGTTAATGTTGAGACAAGCCTGATTCTGTATTTACAGCAGGAACTGCTGGATAAGGAGGTGGAACCCTTGCCGAGTTTGTTTCTCTATAAACGAGAGACTCTGGTTCCATTTGCAGCACCCTTATTGCTGCCGCAACGGAGATGAACTAACACAGCAGTAACCGAGAATTGAACCTGGGACTTTCTTGATCAGTGTGACTGAGTTACTTACTATATAAACCCATTGATGTAAACCATTGTCAATTCAATTGAAGATTGTACAGTGCTGGCATTCTGCAGTCAAATGAAGATTGCAGCTACTGACTAGCAGGATTATCCATTTAAAGAATGCTATTTCATATTCAAGTGAAGTGCCTTGCTAATGTGGGAAATTTCTAAGTACATTCTATTCAATGCACTTTGATCTACGAGCAAGTGATTTATAGAGTAATGTTTTACAGGGACTTCTGTTCTTATTCGCATGTTTTGTGGACTGCCTTGCTCATTGTAGATGTTTCTGATACTCTCTCTAAAGAATGTCTTTCTCTCCCCTTTCCCAGGCAAGATGAGAGCCAAAGAATATAATCCTTTAGGGCTGGCACAAAAGCAGGAACCTTCTCGGGACTCCTGAGAAGTTTGGACCTGCTGATCTATCTGTCAGATGGCCAGAACTCGCTGCCAAGTTTATCTGCAGCAGCTCTTGAATCTAACAGATATTCTCTGCCAATTTTCGGCAGTTTATACAGGATTCCTCTTGAGCTCTTTTGGGTGTCTTTTCAGAATTCCCCATGAAAAGCAGTGTCTTGGCTTTTTGAAGCTAAAACTAACTCTTCACGTTAAGTGCTTCTGAGATACACAATTGTCAAACCTTACTCTCCCGACTTTTATTTGCCTTTTTACTGAACTATTGATGGCAAGCTTTTGGCAATTTTGCAAGATTAACAGTATTCAAATAGGTGACAAACATCAGATTAGGGATTTATATGCTAATGAGATGTACTGTTGGTGGCAGAACTAAAAGACTTTGCATCTTGAAAAAGAAATAGTTGACTTGGCCGATGCAGCCAGACCGTGTGGATTGAGGCGAAGGGTAGTAAAGGAAAGAAGGTAATTATTGGTTGTTATGGACCTTTTGGACAAAAGAGGAGGATAAACAAGGAAATGTTTCTGCATATGAAGGAGATCTCTGAAAATACCAGCATATTAATCAAGAGGAATTTTAATTACTCAAGTATGGTCTGTAAAAGTGACAGTGGAAAAGATTTTTTTAATTACGTTTATATATTGCTTTATCATGTCGCAGGCTTGTCCCAAAGCACTTTACATAAAGTGAATTGAAGTCTGTTGTTATGTAAGCAAACATGGCAGCCATTTTGAAAACAGCAAGATCCCACAAACAGCAATGATGGAAATGACAAATTAATCTATTTTTGGTGGTGGTGTTGGTTGAGGTTAGCTAGGACAATAGGACAACTCTTTTTTTCTTCTTTGAATAGTGCCATGAGATCTTTATTGTCCATCTGAACCCCTGGAACAGGCAAACGGTTATGTTTCTAGAAGTGGTGCAGTATTGCTTTTTTACTTGGGTTGTCAAATAGCCAATGTGCCCAGAGAATATTCTAGGTCTAATCTTTTGTAATAGTAACCTAGGATCTGAACTTCGGCAATCCTCTGTACCTACCTATAATTGAACAATCCATGCACCTAAACAGCTAGGCCCAAGGTGCATCTGGTATTGGTCCTTGGACTTCATTTAAACAAGAATGTCAAACTGCAGGCACCTGCTGGGTGTCCCCGGGCAGCTTGCCAGCGAGGAGGGTTTCAATTTCAGGCCACTGTGTCACCGGCAGCAATGCTCAGGTACGTCATTAAAGGGGAAGGGGTTGCAATCCGTTGGGGGGGGGGGGCACCAGGAAAGGGACGGCAATTGGGAGGGGGGCGACCGGGATGGGAGGCCATCAGGACAGAGATGAACAAATAGAATAGATTAAATGCCAATGTATATGCTTAACACGTGTGAACATGACTTTATTACACGTGTAAACAGGGATTCCACCGCACTTCCGGAAAAGTTATGGTGGCAGAGAGGGAGCAGCTTCGAGGAAATTCCCAGCCCTGAATATAAATTTTTATTCAAGCAGAACTTTTTAGTAACATAAAATTGTTGCAGATATATTTGATAATTTGCCAGTTCGGTTTCACTAATATTAATGGGTTTGCAAATCATAGAGACGATGCAAGGAAAGTGACAATGTAACGACAATTTCAAAATTGTGTGCGCACACACTTCTGCCGTGAATCGCGCCGGACACCATATTGGTGAAGGCGTTAGCATGCGCGCAGCTAACGTCCACCGGAAGCATGCAGAGCAGGCAGACCATGATGTCGATCAGCGTGCAACACTGATTTGACGCCAGCGCTCCCATTTTGGAGCTCAACGCTCCAGCTGACGCCCTCTCTTAACCTGGCACGGCTGAACACATGGTCAGCAGCAGGAAGGACCCAGCACCAGTGCTATTTAAAGGGATCATCAACTACTTACAGGTCAGTTGCTGGTTGGTTTCTTCTGGCTGTTGCTACGATTCTACAAGTGTTTGGTGCTTTCTGCAGTTGTTTCAAGTTGCCAAAGTCTACAGGGAGTGGTGTGGCAGGTGCTGAAGGACATTTCCCTGACTTCAAAGCTTCTGCACAAACCAGTTGCTCCCAGACATGGGTGGGCATTGCCCTTGGAATACAGCATGACTGGGAGAATGAACAGAGGCCATGCAGAGCAGGACAAGCTGCTGGAAGAGGGAGAAGGCGGAGGGGGAGAAGGGCTCTCAGCAGGAGGCCATATGCGCCCAGGGTGTTAGGGGAGCAATTCTCCTACCTGAACCTCAGTGAGGAACAGTGTGTCAGATGTCTGAGCTTCAATAAAGACCTCCTCACTGAAATCTGCCACTTGTTGCAGCCACAACTGCAACCTCAGAGCAGGGCGAGGATCGCATTGCCAGTGGCTGTGAAGGTGACCATGGCGATGAATTTTTATGCGTCGGGCATGTTTCAGGCTGGAGCTGGAGATATTTACAACATCTCTGTTTGCCATCCATTGTTACGTAAGGGAGGCCACTGAGGCTCTCTATTCAAAGATAGCTAACTACATTTCATTCTGTCTTGCCAGAGACCAGCAGGCGGAAAGAGCATGTAGCTTTGCTAGGATTGCAGGCTTCCCCATTGTGGCAGGTAGCATTGACTGCACGCACATTGCTTTGCGGGCGCCGCATGTCAACTCTGCCATGTACCGGAACCGAAAGGGATTCCACTCCCTCAACGTCCAGCTGGTGTGCAAATCATGCAGGTATCCCGGCAGCAGTCACGATGCCTTCATTCTGCGGCAGTCCACTGTGCCATCTGCATTTGAGCCACCACAGCAAACCAAAGTTTGGCTACTGGGCGGCAAGGGCTATCCACGGACGACACGGCTCATGACTCCAGTACGCAACCCACGCACATGTGTGCAGCATGCATACAATGAGAGTCATGCTGCCACACGAAATGTGATAGAGCAGACCATTGGTGTGCTGAAACAACGTCAAGATTCGTGGTGGTCTACTGCATGCTGCATAACCTTGCCATAATGAGGGAACAGCCCTAGCCACCAACTATACGGTGATCAGCTGAGGAGCTAGAGCATGAGGAGGAGGAGGAGGAAGGGAGGAGACAATCTAGACAACCCATTTCTGGCCGGGCTGTCCGTGAAGAACTAATTCGAGTGCGATACCAGTAACGGCAGCCCCAATTCCCCATTCACTAACAGTACCACACCTTACCGTCCCTCTGTCACTGACCGTCACAGCGTCCACTTGGCCACAATGCAAAAATAAAAGCCACCACAAGATAAACATTCCAAACCAAATTTATAAATGAAATCATGCCATATTGCATACAGACATAAACTAATCACCCTTATGCATTCCCTTAGTGCCTGTCTTCTGTGTGCCTTTGCCTGCCCTCGTGCTCCTACGCAGTGCTACCCCAGTAGCTGCAGCATGGCTGGCGGAAGGCCACTGACTTGCAGACGGCCTTGCAGGACGACCACGAGCAGCTCTGGGCCTAGTCGGCCCGGCTGCGGACTGCAGCATCTTGGCATGGGCGGCAGCAGTCTGGGATGGTTGACAGGCAAGAGCAAGGGCACTGGCGGTTGGCGTGGTGGGAGGACAGATTGCTGGACTGCTGTGACACTCTGCAAGCACCTTTGATCACTGTAATCCAAAGCCATGATGGCAGCAGTCTGAGCTTGCGTGGCACCAAGCTGATCTTGTATGACAGCAAGCTGAGCTTCCACTGTAGCACCCAGACGTTGGGTGGCTGCTGCTTGTGCTGCAGTGGAAGCTGAGACATCGGCCATCAGACGCTGCATCATGGTTGGGTCCACAAGTGTGCTAATGGAGTTGGCCACCCATTCCATGCTGGAAAGGATGGGCTCCATGCTCTGCTCAAAGCCCTGTGCTAAGTTGATGCCGGACTCCTCCATGCTCCTTGACATTGCACACAGGCTTTCTGGCAGGCTTCCCAATGCACCAAGCATTTAATTGTACATACTCATCAGCCATCTTCTGTCGCCTGCCCCATCAAAGTCCTCATCTGAGTCCTCTGCAGCAGAGCTTGTGTGCGACCTAACCCTCCGGTGAGCTGGCACCTGCACTATCCTTGCCCCCTGCCTTGACTGCAGGCTGCTCGTGCTCGGTGTCTCACCACGTGCAGATCCCGCCTCTATGCTATCCTCTAAATTATGCGCACTGTCAGTATCTGAGCTGCTGGCTACGAATGTGAAATCGAGTGATGGTGTGTCTTCATCATCACCGTCTTCTTGCTGTTCCTCCACTGCCTGGCCAGGTTGTGTATCTGAAAGGAGAAAGGCATAAGGGTAAGGTTGTGATGAGGGGAGGGGAAAAGTAAGAGGTGCATGCTTACACCATCTGCAGCTTGTAAGTCAGAAGAGATTGTGGGATGAGGAGGAAATGGGCTGTGAGAAGGAGGATTAGTTATGAGGATACCTTTATCTTGGCTGCAGGTCACCCCTGCCCTGATTGGAGTTTAGAAGAATGAGAGGTGATCTTATTGAAACATATAAGATTCTGAGGGGGCTTGACAGGGTAGATGCAGGGAGGATGTTTCCCCTCGTGGGGGAATCTAGAACTAGGGGGCATAGTTTCATGATAAGGGTTCACCCATTTATAACGGAGATGAGGAGGAATTTCTTCTCTCAGAGGGTTGTGAATCTTTGGAATTCTCTACCCCAGAGAGCTGTGGAGGTGGAGTTATTGAATATATTCAAGGCGGAGATAGATATTTGAGCTACAGGGGAGTTGAGGGTTATGAGGAGCGGGCGGGAAAGTGGAGTTGAGGCCAAGATCAGATCAGTCATGATCTTATTGAATGGTGGAACAGGCTCGAGGGGCCGAATGGCCTACTCCTGCTCCTATTTCTTATGTTCTTATCTTCAATTGATTCAGCCCAGCCGCTGGCCACGGGCTCATCAAATGCCGTTCCAATAATGTCCAGCACCGTCTTCTCCGTTGGGGGGTTAGGACATGCTCCTGCTGCTTCTGGTTGTGTGCCACCTTGTCTTGCAAGAGAGAGGGAAGTGTGTCAGTGAGTGTTGTGCAATCTGTTTTGCTGATGTGGCTGTCATGGTAGAATAGCTGACATGGTATGCAAGCTGTGAGATGTGGGTGTGAAGCTTGCAGCAGTGCTAAGTGTGTGAGGGTACTGTGGAGCATATAAATGTAAGGTATTATTCATGATTGATAGAGATTGTTGGTAGGTGAGTGATGGGGGTGTGGTGAATTGAGCAGTGGCTGAGGCTAGTGGTGCAGTTGGCCGGATATGGCATTTGAAGATGCATTCACTGACCTTGACCACTTGTGAAGTTATTGAACTTCTTGCGGCACTGCATTCACGGCTATCTGCTCCCACTGCCTTTTGAGCATGTCTCTGGAGGGCCTCCTGGCTCTCTAGGGATGCAGGACATCTTTTCTACTTTCCACCTGCGCCACCAAGACCTCCAGTGCAGCATCGGAAAACCTGGGTGCCCGCTCTCTCTCATGTTCAGCTATTCTTCTCTCTTTCCCAGGTCAGATTCAGCTCACAATGGACTTCCAGCACCTGCTCCAGCCACAATGCACCTCCCCTTTAAGTGTTAAAGGCTAGCTATAAGCAGAGCAGGCTAGCTTTAAGTAGTGCAAGCAAGTATCGATTTTGGGCTCCCTACTGATGCGTGCAGCCAATCAACCAACACAGTTAGCGGTGGCTGCACACAGAAATCATTATAATGAGCAGGCAGCACGAAGTTGGTGTGCTGCCTGCATTGCAATCAATGGGCGCGGGTTAATCACGCATCGTGAGGCCCACGCACATTTTCGGGGGTGGGGATATCCAATTTAGCCCCCACATTGTTTTACCTCCTCAGCACTGTTAATTGGCTGCCCGCATCAGCAGAGTTTGCCTGCATCTAATTTTTAAAAAATCAAATCATCACAATACCAAATATTAGAGTCATAGAGTTATACAGCACAGAAAGAGGCCCATCGTGTCCGTGCCGGCCATCAAGCCCTGTCTACTCTAATCCCATTTTCCAGCACTTGGTCCATAGCCTTGTATGCTATGGCGTTTCAAGTGCTCATCTAAATGCTTCTTGAATGTTGTAAGGGTTCCTGCCTCTACCACCCTTTCAGGCAGTGAGTTCCAGATTCCAACCACCCTCTGGGTGAAAAGGTTTTTCCTCAAATCCCCTCTAAACCTCCTGCCCCTTACCTTGAAACTATGCCCCCTGGTTATTGACCCCTCTACTAAGGGGAAAAGTTCCTTTCTATCTACCCTATCTATGCCCCTCATAATTTTGTACACCTCAATCAGGTCCCTCCTCAGCCTTCTCTGCTCTAAGGAAAACAACCCCAGCCTGTCCAGTCTCTCTTCATAGCTGAAGTGCTCCAGCCCAGGTAACATCCTGGTGAATCTCCTCTGCACCCTCTCCAATGCAATCGCATCCTTCCTATAGTGTGGCGACCAGAACTGCACACAGTATTCCAGCTGTGGCCTAACTAGCGTTTTGTACAGCTCCATCAGAACCTCCCTGCTCTTATATTCTATGCCTCGGCTAAGCCTGGTTGACCAAGAATTCTTGCTCTTGCAATGACATGATCGGCCACTCTTTCCCATTTTGTGATGTACAGTCAATCTCAAACACATTGCCCTGCAGTTGAACAGTTCTCAATGACCCCAAGGGAGGCACAGCTGGGAAGAAGGGTAGCTACCAAGGTAAAGTATTTATTTTCAAGAACCACATATTATGATTTAGAAATAGTTGTTGATAATAGCTAATGCGTCAGCTGTGGCTCAGTTGGTAGCACTCTCACCTCTGAGTCAGGGACTTGCGCACATAAGGCAGGCTGACACTCCAGTGCAGTGCTGAGGGAGCGCTGCACTGTCAGAGGTGCCGTCTTTCGGATGAGACGTTAAACCGAGGCTCCATCTGCCCTCTCAGGTGGACGTAAAAGATCCCATGGCACTATTTCGAAGCAGAGTAGGGGAGTTCTCCCCAGTGTCCTGGCCAATATTTATCCTTCAATCAACATCACTAAAACAGATTATCTGGTCATTTTCACATTGCTGTTTGTGGGAGCTTGCTGTGCGCAAATTGGCTGCCACGTTTTCCACATTACAACAGTGACTCCACTTCAAAAAGTACTTCATTGGCTGTAAAGCGCTTTGAGACGTCTGGTGGTTGTGAAAGGCGCTGTATAAATGCAAGTCTTTCTTTCTTTTTCTTTCTTTAATAGTCAAAGATCCCAGTCCAAAAACACCTGGCCACCATTAATTCTTACAGTCAAAGCCAGTTCAACAACAGATCAAAACGTTTTTTATGGTCATTGTGGTCAATAGCACTGAAGCTTCCTTCATCCCATCTATATTTATTTCAACCTCGTTCTTTACTTTATAACTCTCTCCACCTCTTCTTGTTTGGTTTCCGCCTTCCTTGGGTCTCCACATGCCGTACACTATCCAGCGTTGTTGGAGAGGAGAGCGACATTGTCCCGGCTTTTGTCAATGCAGCTCTGTAACCAGCCAGTAGGAGGTGCTGATAGTGATTTGGGTTGCCTTTTCTGAATTTCACCTCCCCACTCTCCCTTTTGAGATAACGGATCGCTGCTTGGCACCTCTTCAGATCAGCATTACTGAGATTATTAACTCAATATGTGAAGCACTGTTGGCATGAGTCCTTATCCTGGCACATCAGCATAATGCACTGCATTGCTCTTTGTAATCTTTGTTGTGAGTATTTATTCATAATTTCAGTGCACCAATATTTAATTCCTTCTATATATCTTGTCTGTCATCCCTTCTCTCTATGCATAAACTATTTACATTTTCACTTGAAATGTTGATATATTTTAATTGCTAATGGCAGTGATTTTTATATAATTGTCCGGATGTGATGCATCCAAGGTTACTGAGGGAAGTAAGGATTGCAAATGTTACACCCCTGTTTAAAAAAGGGGAGAGGGATAAACCCGGCAACTATAGGCCAGTCAGCCCAACGTCGGTGGTGGGGAAACTTTTACAGACAATAATCCGGGGCAAACTTAATTGGCATTTGGAAAAGTATGGTCGAATAAATGAAAGTCAGCATGGATTTGTTAAAGCCAAATCATGTTTGCTTAACTTGATTGAGCTCTTTGAAGAAGTAACGGAGAGGGTTGATGAGAGTAGTGCAGTTGAAGTTGTGTTTCTGGACTTTCAAAAGGCTTTTGACAAAGTATCTCACAACAGACTTGTCAGCAAAATTGAAGCCCATGGTCGTAAAAGGAGAGTGGCAGCTTGAATACAAAATTGGTTAAGGGACAGAAAGCAGAGAGTAGTGGTGAACGGTTGTTTCTCAGACTGGAGGGAAGTATACAATGGTGTTCCTCAGGGGTCGGTTTTGGGACCACTGCTCTTTTTGCTGTATATTAATGAACTGGACTTGGGTATACAGGGCATCATTTCAAAGATTGCAGATGACACGAAACTCAGAAATGTAGTAAACAATGAGGTGGATAGTAACAGACTTCAGGAGGACATAGACAGACTGGTGAAATGGGCAGACACACGGCAGAGGAAATTTAACACCGAGAAGTGTGAAGTGTTGCATTTTGGTAGGGAGAATGAGGAGAGGCAATCTAAACTAAATGGCACAATTTTAAAGGGGGGGGCAGGAACAGAGAGACCTGGGGGTGTACGTACACAAGTCTTTGAAGGTGGCAGGACAAGTTGAGAAGGGTGTTAAAAAAAGCATACAGGATCCTTGGCTTTATTAAGAGACCCATGGCGAAGGATCACTGAAAAGACTACACGATAACATAAACAAGTTCCATCCCACCATCAAACTCACCATGGACTACTCCTCAGAATCGGTTTCATTCCTGGACACACGAATCTCCATCAAAGACGGACACCTCAGCACTTCACTCTACCGCAAGCCCACGGACAACCTCACGATGCTCCACTTCTCCAGCTTCCACCCTAACCACGTTAAAGAAGCCATCCCCTATGGACAAGCCCTGCGAATACACAGGATCTGCTCAGATGAGGAGGAACGCGATGGACACCTACGGACGCTGAAAAACGCCCTCGTAAGAACGGGATATGACGCTCGACTCATCGATCGACAGTTCCGACGGGCCACAGCGAAAAATCGCATAGACCTCCTCAGAAGGCAAACACGGGACACAACCAACAGGGTACCCTACGTCGTCCAGTACTTCCCCGGAGCGGAGAAACTACGCCATGTTCTTCGCAGCCTTCAACATGTCATCGATGACGACAAACACCTCTCTAAGGCCATCCCCACGCCTCCACTACTTGCCTTCAAACAGCCGCCTAACCTCAGAAGTACCATCGTTCGCAGCAAATTACCCAGCTTTCAGGATAACAGCGACCACGACACCACACAACCCTGCCACGGCAAACTCTGAGGGACTTCAGTTATGTGGAGAGACTGGCGAAGCTGGGGTTGTTCTCCTTAGAGCAGAGAAGGTTAAGGGGAGATTTGATCGAGGTGTTCAAAATCATGAACAGTTTTCATACAGTAAATAAGGAGAAACTGTTTCCAGTGGCAGGAGGATCAGTAACCAGAGGACACAGATTTAAGGTGATTGGCAAAAGAACCAGAGGCGACATGAGGAAACATTTTTTTACACAGCGAGTTGTTGTGATCTGGAATGCACTGCCTGAAAGGGTGGTGGAAGCAGATTCAATAACTTTCAAAAGGGAATTGGATAAATACTTGAAGGGGAAAAAACTTGCAGGGCTTTGGGGAAAGAGCAGGAGAGTGAGATTAATTAGATAGCTCTACCAAACATCAGGCACGGGCACGGACTATATCGAGGATTTGGCTGTGGAGAGAATGCATGCTGCTGCTTAAGGTAGTTCGGCCAGATAGGGCAATGAATGGGTACGCCAGTCATGTGGTAAGTGTGCTCAAACTGGCAATCATCCGATTTAAGAATACAGAGGTGGGAATTGTACAAGGGTGAACCAGGAGATGGACTTGGGCAACAGTGAAGGACTTGAAGAGTATCAAAGGCAGAGGCAAGGGAGATGTTGGGCAGATGAACAGCTGCATCGGCATCATGGTTGGGTGGAAGGGTCAAAGGACAGGAAGTTCGGAGTTTAAGAGAGCATTTGGGATTTTTTTCTGAGGACAGTTGGTGATCACACGGGGGTTGGAAGTGGTTGCTCCTTCGTCAGTGGGTTGGAAGTAGGCAGAGCAGGTTGGATTGTGTCGCTCTACTGCGGTATATAAGTTGGCAGTAAGTGAGTGCTTGTTGCTGGAGGGGACTGGGAGATTTTTTATTTGTTCTTGGGATGTGGGTGTTAGTTTTAAATGAACTGGTGACTAATAAAATGGAACTATTTTATTTGTTGCTTTCAGTCTCTTGATGCTTGTAGAGAATTGTTACTTTACTTTCCAGGTTAATAAAGGATTAGTAGAGGACTGAGTCACAAAATCTCTTAAAATGGGGAGGCTTGGTGATAAATTATATTTGACTGTGAATCAAAAACTGGTAAGCAGGGATTTTAGTTACAACATAAAAGCAAGAACAAGCTGTAAACCATTAAACATTGCAAGAGTGAGTGGCCTTAGTATTGTTCTCCCTAGCGTCTGTGAAACCCTCATTTACCAGGTGCTGCAGAGAAGAAATAGGGTCAGAGACCCGCTATGCAGGATCTGCACCTCTCCTTACATTGCCCTGGGATTTACAGGGCTTCCCCAAATGGGTGGTCATGGACCTGCACCCAGAACAGCTGTAGGGTCAGAGTAGCTGTGATAAAGGTAAGAGGAGGCATTCCCAGGCTTCCCACCTCACTTTCCTGTCATTGCATCTGAAGAATGTCCATTTTCAAGGGTGCTCGAGGAAGCTAATGGTGGGTTTGGTTTTGCACCTGGGACCCCCTCACGTCTAAAGGGCAAGGCAGCAAGACCAGGAAAGATAAGTGCTCCCTTTCTCTTGCAGGCTTCCAACAGATCTTAAAGTATTCCAGGATGCTATTCTCAAATAGCAGCACCCAAAATACACCAGGACAGCAGTTTTCAGGCTGGTTTCTGTTCTCTCCACTGTTTCCAGGCACAAGGCCCTGCGAGCCCGGATGCCTGCTCTGGGGGTGCGACCTGGCCATGTTAATGGAGCGCCTGAATTCTCAATACACATTCACATACAAATAGAAACTGAACAGAAAGAAGTCCTACCTTGTAGTGCAGGGGTACAAGGGCTACGAAATGTGGCGGGTGCGCTAACGGGGCGCTAAGGGGTTAGCGGCCGGGCGCGGTGAATGCTGCGACGCCCGCGCACTTCAGTGCTGGTTTAGCGCTGGCGCGAACTCTTACCGCCTGGGCCTCTAGCGCCTCGTAGATCGTGACGTCATCAAGTGCGCACCGCCCCGTTAGTACCCCGGATGTGAAATTGACTTTCGCCCCCTCCATTATCGCCTCGCGCTGACAACGCCAGCAAGAGGAGGCGTTCTGAAGTCGGATGGCCGCTTCGGGAGCGGTAATTAAAGCGAATGCTTTTCAGATCGCTGAACCGTTACTATTTGCACCAGTCTGGTGCCTGCGCAAAGTTTTCACTCTTTCATTGTTGCAGCCCTCCACTTGGTGACAGTGGTTGAGCTGTATTGGCAGTTGCCTTGCTGCAGTATTGTCCCTTCCCTTTAAGGGAGGGAAGCAGCCTCTGTGATTGAAGAGTATCGTCTGGAATGCGCTGCAAATTGTCACGCGCTCTGCCGGTACCGCCCCGCTCTCCGACTTTAGCGCCCTAAGAAAAGTAGTTAGCGCTTGATTTAGCGCTGCGCGTCCCCCTTGGAGCGCTACAACTGAATTTCGCGGGAGCCTATCATCATTTGCGCCTGGCGCTAATTTTTCAGTTTTCGAAGTTTTAGTGCCCCAAGCGAGGCGGAAATGAATTTCTCCCCCGAAGTGTTTTCCAGTTGTTGTTACTGCCACTCCCAGATCAGCTGATCGGATTCGCAGTACTAACGAGCAAATCTGGTCTAGCCGTGTTTGCTTACTTTTGAACTCCTCTATTTGCAAGATCAGCAAAAGCCAACAAAAATTGTCTCTTGAAGAGAGTCGATTTATCCTGGTCAAGCCTGAATTTCAAATAGATCCTTGGTATGGGAATCCATCAATCGACTGTTCGATCATCTTGCCCTGGATGGCTTTGATGCACAAAATATTGCTTTCTCTCCCTTTCGCTTTCATGACACCTAGTTTAATCTCTCTATAAGCGAGCTAATAATAGAAGCTTTGACAGTGCCATCTGTATGATAAAATTAAAATTACAATGAAAATGCGCATTAATTGAAATTTCATTTTCAAGGTAAAATTACGTTATTGATTATAATCAAAATGTCTCCCTTACTGATGAATTCATCAATTTCTGTTTCAGAAGCTTTATAAATCTTTTAGTAAAGGCACGAATGGGTGGATGAAGTGAACATTCTCACATTATTTGTGGTTATGACTCTTGTCGGTGAATAATGGAATTTTTTATACAGGTGAAATGATAGTACAGTACCTTTCAGAACAGCTGTCGATAAATAGAGTCACAATATTCTCTCTTCAGCTGGATTTAAAGGACCACAAAAGTATCAAGCTGAGAGCTTGGGTTTGGATTTGGGTGACTGTTTTCTGTGTGTGCTGTACTGCACTGTTTTTGAGAATTCCTAGTAAATCTTACCTGTATTATTAAAACAATAAGCAACTAACCTTTTTAAAAAAAAAGAAAGACTTATATTTATACAGTGCCTTTCACAACCTCAGGACATCCCAAAGCGCTTAACAGCCAATTAAGTACTTTCGAAGTGTAGTCACCGATGTAATGTAGGAAACACGGCAGCCAATTTGTGCACAGCAAGCTCCCACAAACAGCAATGTGATAATGATCAGATAATCTGTTTTTAGTGATGTTGTTTGAGGGATAAATATTGGCCAGGACACCGGGGAGAACTCCCCTGCTCTTCTTTGAAATAGTGCCATGGGATCTTTTACGTCCACCTGAGAGAGCAGACGGGGCCTCGGTTTAACGCCTCATTGGAAAGACGGCACCTCCAACAGTGCGGTGTCAGCCTTGATCTTGTGCTCAGGCCTCTTGAGTGGGACTCAGAAGCAAGAGTGCAAACACTGGAAGACGGGCCGATGAGTGGCAAATGGTATTTAATGTCAACAACTGCAAGGAGTTGAGACCAGGGAAGGGAAATAAACAGTTAGAATATAAACTAAATGATTCTAAGTTCCAGGGCACAACACAGGAGAGGGAACTGGAGGTATTGGTGGATAACTTACTGAAACGAACAATATGTAGTGTGCAGCAGCAGTAAAGAAGGCTAAATTGGATGTATAGTCAGCAGGATAGATCACAAATCCCAGGAGATGATATTAAGGCTATAAAAGGCTCTGGTATGGCCACACCTGGAGTACTGCGTGCTAGTCACCATATTAAGTAAAGCTCACAACTATCATAGAGAAGGACTACAACAAGTTTCAAGAAGACATTAATAAACTTGCAGAATGGGCATATAATTGGCAAATTAATTTCAACATAGATAAGTGTGAGGTATTACATTTTGGTAAAAAAAATAAGGAGGTCACATATTACTTGGAAAATAAGAATCTAAATGGGATAGAGGAGCAAAGGGATCTAGGATTACAAATACACAAATCACAAAGTAGCGATGCAGGTTAATAAGGCCATAAAAAACAAACCAAGCACTAGGGTTTATTTCTAGAGGGATAGAATTGAAAAGTAGAGAAGCTATGCTAAACCTGTATCGAACCTTATTTAAACTGCACTTGGAGTACTGTGTACAGTTCTGGTCGTCATATTATAAAAAGGATACAGAGGCACTGGAGTGGGTGCAAAAAGGATTTACAAGGATGATACCAGAAATGTGAGGTTATACCTATCAGGAAAGGATGAACAGGCTGGGTCTCTTTCTTCTTGAAAAGAGAAGGCTGAGGGGTGACCAAAGGTTTTGATAGAATAGATACAGAGAGAGTGTTTCCACTTGTGGGGAAGAGCAAAACTAGAGGCCATCAATATAAGATAGTCACCAAGAAATCCAATAGGGAATTCAGAAGAAACTTCTTTACCCAGAGAGTGGTGAGAATGTGGAACTCGCTACCACAGGGAGTGGTTGAAGCGAATAGTATAGACGCATTTAAGGGGAGGCTAGATAAGCATATGAGGGAGAAGGGAATAGAGGGTTACGCTGATAGATTTGGATGAGGAAAGACGGGAGGAGGCTCGAGTGGAGCATAAACACCGGCATGGACTGGTTGGGCCGAATGGCCTGTTTCTGTGCCGTATATCCTATGTAATCCTATGTAAATAGAATTATTAATTGTGAAAAAACAAAAGTATAAAAAAACCTCAATGTTTGTTAAATATAATGAGTGCTTACAATAAGATAAAGCAGTCCCAGTTTCTACTGATAGCGCAAGCTGCAGGGTTGTGTTCAGTTGCAGACCCACATTTAGTAACTGTTTATGGTCTGGATTATAAGTCTTCCATCAATAAATTATAGACATGTTCCAGTGAATATATATTATATATCTAAAACAAATAGAAAATTGGAAGTTTTACTTCTAAATAAGCTAGTTGAGAAATTATATAAGGTTATTTTTCCAAGTGAAAAGAATACCTTTCAGATTGTCTATTTTAAAAAAGTATATTACTTGAGTACCATTTATCTTCCATTAGTGTGTAATTAGTAAAATATTTTCTTTTTATAATAGAGTAATTATCTTGATTGTTTTTATTGGTTGACAGCTAATTTAGCATTTATGTAGGACTGGAATAAGTAACTGGGATTCTAGTTAATGATGACATTAAGTGGCTCATCATTTTCAATATGTCTTTCTTTACAACATGAAGGATTTGAAGTAATTGAATCACATTTTTAGATTACACATTGAAGATGTTACTTTAATTTCTCTGGATTCCATTATGACCATAAAATTGAAATTTTGTGCAGTGACTTTCACTTTATTGTAAAATTTGTTAAGCAGTGATCATTTGAAATGGCTGCTATAATCCTGTATATCAGTGCTTCTTGATAAAATGCTCTTTCACTATTGTAGCATTATTTGGAATAGGAAACCTCTTTTAAAAATCAAATGGTTACAATAAAATAAAATTAACCTCTTTTTGCTTTTTTTTAAAACAGTAACTTTATATAAACAGTAAACAAGGGTAACATCATATTGACTCCCAAAGATAATGGCTGTGTAACCTCAAATGGTAATCATTTCTGAAATAACAACAGAAAACGCTGGAAAAACTCAGCAGGCCAGGCAGCATCCGTGGAGAGAGAAAGAGAGTTAACGTTTCAGGTCGATGACCTTTCGTCATTTCTGCTTCACTCCTCCAAGCCCGGTCCTCCGGTGAGGTCAATAACACTTACTGATCAATCACAAATTAAAACACAGTCAATTGAGTAGACAGGAATCCCCTCAAAAGAACGTAAAACACATCAAAATTCTTTGTAACCAAAGGTCAAACTTACTTATTAAATAAATATGCAGTGTAGAAGAAAAAAGTTAGATCTAAAGATTTCAAAGCAAGGAATCCAATAATGCGCCATTCATTTGAATCCGCAGCAAGACCATTTTGTTTTATACAATATGGGGGAAAAATTGAGTCTTGCCCCCTTTGGGGCGCTAACTTCGCCGGGGTGCTACTTTTAGTGCCCCGAAAAAATTAGCACCCCCGCGGCCGAAATTCATCGGTAGCGCCCCAAGAGGGAAGTGAGGCGCTACTAGAAGCGCCCCGCCTCCCTCTTGGGGCGCTGCGAGGGAATATCGCGGCGTGGCGCAGCGGCACATCGCGCCACGGTACTGCAGGCCTTCCTCCCCTTCTTAAAGGGGAGGGGCATTGCGCAGCGCGACCCAGGGTCCAGCTGGGCCACCAGGGATCGGAGTGCCGGCAAAAGAGTCCAGCACGCAAGAGAAGTGCCGGGCTCACGGAGCGCAGCCGGCACTCCGTGGAGGGGGGGCTGCAGAGGAGGCCGGGGACGGCAACGGGGGCAGGTGCTGGCAGGCGGCCAGCAACAAAAATGGCCGCCCGGCACCTCGCCTTTAATTAGCGCCGCCCCGGCCGCAGGTAGACCCCCCTGACCCTGTCGGACATAGCGTCCAGCGGTAAGTCAGGGGGCGCTACCGAAGATCGCGGCCGGGGCGTGAGCGGGGCGCTGTGCACGGCGATAATGTCATCGCCGGCGGCGCAGCGCCGTGGGGTGCTAACGGTTACCGCCGCCGCTAACCTCCCGCTGAATTTCGCGGGAGGCTTGGCGGTGCCGCGCCCTGGCGCTAGTTGCTTTGCGCCCATTAGCGCCCTCAACGGGAGGCGCAAAGCAACCGAATTTTCCCCCCTATATATCATAGTTCTTAACAACTAGAGAATAGAAGATATTGCGCTGATAGTGATTCACTAAACATGGATGAGCTTTCCATTAACACTATCTTCTTGCACCATGGTTTACTTGCACCTACATTTTATGCAAAATTTAGTCAAGAGTAAAATACGGCCATTTGTAACTTCTCACTGATAAAACTTTATTGAATTTCTGTCCATTTGAACGGGTTTTCCCGTATGAACGAGACTTAATGATTTTGGACTGAAGTGAGCGCTAACCTCCCCCTCCCCGACTTTGGCAGTGTGAGGCCAGGGCAGTTATCAATCCTCGCCTTCATCTGCATGCCCTGTGGTCAGCTGCCCACTCGAAACGGGCAGGGATGGCAACTGGCCAGCAATGTTCCCTCTCATTTTTTTTTTCGGGTCGCGCGACCCATTCAAAATTCCGCGCACGTGCGGTTTTTCTATTTACAATCCGGCTCCCTGGCTGCGCGGGAGCTCCAGGGCACTGTGTGGCCACGCCGCCTAAAGAAAGAAAGACTTGCATTTATATAGCGCCTTTCACGACCACCGGACGTCTCAAAGCGCTTTACAGCCAATGAAGTACTTTTGAAGTGTAGTCACTGTTGTAATGTGGGAAACGCGCCAGACAATTTGCACACAGCAAGCTCCCACAAACAGCAATGTGATAATGACCAGATAATCTGTTTTTGTTATGTGGATTGAGGGATAAATATTGGCCAGGACACCGGGGATAACTCCCCTGCTCTTCTTCGAAATAGTGCCTTGGGATCTTTTACGTCCACCTGAGAGAGCAGACGGGACCTCGGTTTAACGTCTCATCCGAAAGACAACACCTCTGACAGTGCAGCTCTCCCTCAGCACTGCACTGGAGTGTCAACCTAGCTTTATGTGCTCAAGTTCCTGGAGTGGGACTTGAACCCACAACCTTCTAGACTCAGAGGCGAGTGTGCTACCAACTAAGCCATGGCTGACACTGTAAATGGAACATTTAAGGGAACTAAATGCTGGCCAGGGGTTGGGAGCAGTATTTTGGGCGGCAGGAGGCCAGGAATAAAGGAACGATTACTCATGCTCCTCCTCACCCCACAAGAAAAGTAAAAAAAAAAGTTTTTTAAAACTTTCTTATTTGGGCGTATTCTGGCCCTGGATCCTCCTCCCTGATATCTTGATCCAAAGCCACAATGGCTTCTCGACTTAAGGTTGCCAACCCTCCAGGATTGGCCTGGAGTCTCCAGGAATTGAAAATTAATCTCCAGGACAATGCTGTGAGCAACCCGGGAGAAACATCATAGGGACATAAAAAAAAAGTGGTTTTTTTTCATTTTCTTTGAACACTTGTGTTTACTAGCTATAAAAATATTGGAGATGGGAAAAAGGCTGTTGGACTGATAGTCAAGAATCATCCAATCGGGTAATGAGGAATCTATTTACTTTCCAATTGGAGTGGGAAAGAGGTGTGGCCTGAGGATGGACGTGTTGGGCGACCAATGGCGGGAGCATGGGGGCGGGGCAGGGCAGTTGGAGACAGGCGATCATGAAACCTCCAGGAATACATTCAACCAGAGTTGGCAACTCTATCTCCACTTCAGGACGCCAGGTGAAACTGCAGTCGAGGCCCGATGATGTCACTGGACCCCAATGTGCATATTTAAAGAAAGACCTCGCTGGCTTGGGTCGGGTGTCCTTGCCACCTGCTCAGGAGAGAACGTTAAAATTCAAGATGGCAGGATCAGACCGGGACGTCAAGTCAGCCGGCTGATTTTGACTGCCCGATTTCCGCTGGGCAGGTCGGGTTAAAATCACCCTGATATAGTCACAGAGCTGGATAGTAAATAAATACTTTTGGCTAATAATGCATTCTACCAGCAAGATAAGCATATGTTTAACAGGCACGTATGAATGCATTGAATGGAGATTTTTATTTTTTGAGCATTCACACTTTTTGTTTTCTCCTAACACCACCTGCTTTTTACGACTTTTATTGTGAGTGGATGACAAGGTGTCTCAGTTGTTCAATGGATCAGCAGGCAGAGAAGGCTGTTTTCCCTACAGTGTAGTACTTCACTTCAAGGGTCAGATTTGTTGAAGAAAACAAAAAAATTCCATAGGTATACAGTGCCTGTCTATGCTACTGGCAAAATCTAACAGTATGACAACAATGCAGCCCTAAAATCTCATGATGCAAAAAGCTACCTATTTAAGTTTAAAGCCTGTAATTAATTCTTCCAGGACTACTGCATGTTAAGGACAGGAAGTGTTTTATTTTGGTCTATCTGTAGGCATTATATGTTATGTATAAATACCGGTCGATTGCCCTTGCTGTTGCACTTGGGGAAGCCAGAATCTTCAAGTGAAAAGGGGTTAGAAGGGAGGGGGATAATTGGGCCAGAGTGTGCAGACATAATTCAGTCGCCATTTTAAAGTTATACATTCTGCTCTTATTTTTACATACTACTTTGACAAAACTTAGGGCAATTTGAGAAACAAAGAAGCAGAGTTGGTTGCAGCAGAGGAATTTCTCTGCAGTACTGGGTTGGGGAGCTGGGAGTCATGGGGGGGGGTTGCAGGAACGGGATAGGGGGCCTTTAAAATGGAGCATTCAGCCTTGCCAGTACGCCGTTCCTGCTCGAACTCCACAGGCCAGCATTTTAACTGCTCGCAGCAGTTAGTTGCACAGGCGCCAGGCGGGAGCCTCTTAAATCGATGCAAATCGGGGGGTCCCATTATGTCAACGGGACTCTGATTGGATTTTAACTCGGGCCTTGAACGGAGAAGCTGCGGCAGGTGGAGGCAGGTCAGCGACTGGCAGGAGGAATGAAGAGATCCTCTGAGGAGAGCACACTCCTCCAGCCCCCCAGTGACTTAGATGAGGAAGGCCGAGTGTAATATATCTAAGTTTGCTGACGATACGAAGCTAGGTGGGAAAGTAAGCTGTGAGGAGGATGCAAAGAGGCTGCAAAGGGATATAAACCGATTAAGTGATTGGGCAAGAACATGGCAGATGGAGTACAATGTGAGGAAATGTGAAATTATCCACTTTGGTAGGAAGAATGGAAAGCAGAATATTTTTTAAAAGGTGAGAGACTAGTAAATATTGGTATTCAGAGGGATTTGGGTGTCCTTGTACACGAATCACAGGAAATTAACATGCAGGTACAGCAAGCAATTAGGAAGGCAAATGGTAAGTTAGAAAGGGGGTTGGAGTATAAGAGTAAGGAAATCTTGCTGCAATTATATAGGGCTTTGGTGAGACCACACCTAGAGTACTGTGCACAGTTTTGATGGTCTAACCTAAGGAAGGATATACTTGCCTTAGAGGGGGTGCAACGAAGGTTCACTAGATTGATTCCTGGGATGAGAGGGCTGTCCTGTGAGGAGAGATTGAGTAGAGTGAGCCTTTATTCTCTGGAGTTTAGAAGAATGAGAGGTGTTCTCATTGAAACTTGCAAGATTCTGAGGGGGCTTGACAGGGTAGATGCTGAGAGGCTGTTTCCCTGGCTGGAGAGTCCAGAACTGGGGGTCATAATCTCAGGATAAGTGCTTGGCTATTTAGGACTGGGAGCCGCACCGCTGGACACGGCATTAAATGAAACGAAGGACCCCCACCAGCATTATTTAAAGGGATCATGAAGTACTCACAGGTTAGTTACATAGATACATAGAAGATAGGAGCAGGAGTAGGCCATCCGGCCCTTCGAGCCTGCTCCGCCATTTAATGAGATCATGGCTGATCCTCCAATTCAGTATCCCGTCCCCGCCTTCTCTCCGTAACCCTTAACCCCTTTTGCCTGTAGAAATATATCTAATTCCCTCTTAAATATATTTAATGAGCTGGCGTACACTGCCCTCTGTGGCAATGAGTTCCACAGGTTCACCACCCTCTGAGTGAAGAAATTCCCCCTCATTTCTGTCCTAAATGGTTTAGCCCTTATCCTTAAATTATGTCCTCTAGTTCTGTTCTCACCCGCCAAGGGAAACATTCCTTCTGCATCTAGTCTGTCTAGACCTGTCAGAATTTTATACACTTCTATGAGGTCCCCTCTCAATCTTCTAAACTCCAGTGTGTACATCCCTAAACTACATAGTCTCTCCTCATAGGTCAATCCCGCCATTCCTGGTATCAGCCTGGTGAATCGCCGCTGCACCCCCTCCATGGCAAGAACATCTTTCCTCAGATGAGGCGACCAAAACTGTACACAGTACTCGAGGTGTGGTCTCACCAGTGCCCTGTACAGCTGCAGCAAGGTATCCCTGTTCCTGTATTCCAACCCTTTTGCTATGAAGGCCAGCATACCGTTTGCCTTCTTGATCGCCTGTTGCACCTGCATGCTCGCCTTCAGTGACTGGTGTACAAGAACACCCAGGTCTCTCTGTACTTCCCCCTCTCCCAATTTATTGCCATTTAAATAATAATTTGCCCTCCCGTTCCTGCACCCAAGGTGGATAACTTCGCACTTGTCCACATTATAGTGCATCTGCCATTTATCCGCCCAATCACCCAGTCTGTCCAAATCGCTCTGGAGCTTCCTGGTCTCCTCCTCTGAGCCCACCCCCCCTCCTAGTTTAGTGTCATCTGCAAATTTGGAAATGCTGCATCCGACTCCCTGATCCAGGTCATTAATGTAAATTGTGAACAGCTGGGGACCCAGGACAGATCCCTGTGGTACCCCACTTGTTACTGCCTGCCATTCAGAAAATGAGCCGTTTATTCCAACTCTCTGTTTTCTATCTGACAGCCAGTTCTCTATCCACGTCAATACTTTCCCCTTTATCCCATGAGCTTCAATTTTCCCTGCTAATCTTTTATGTGGGACCTTATCGAAGGCCTTTTGGAAGTCCAGGTACACCACATCGACTGGCTCTCCCCCATCTATTTTACCAGTTACTCCCTCAAAAAATTCCAATAGATTAGTCAAGCACGATTTACCCTTTGTAAATCCATGTTGACTCTGTCCTATCCTGTCCCCATTTGCTAAGTGCTCCGCTATTTCATCCTTAATGATGGACTCCAGCATTTTGCCCACAACTGATGTAAGGCTTACAGGTCTGTAATTACCTGCTTTTTCCCTACCCCCCTTTTTGAATAGTGGGGTAACGTTAGCTACCCTCCAATCCATGGGCACTGTTCCCGAGTCTAATGAATTCTGAAAAATCATACTTAGTGCATCCGCTATCTCTAGGGCCACCTCCTTCAGCACCCTAGGATGCATGTTATCAGGCCCTGGGGATTTGTCCGCCTTCAATCCCTTTAGCTTCCTTAACACCATATCCTTAGAGATATTGACTTGCGTCAGTTCCTCCTTTGCAAATGTCCCTATTTTTCCCGATATCCCAGGGAGGTTCTTTGTGTCTTCCTTCGTAAAGACTGACCCAAAGTATGCATTTAGTTGGTCTGCCATTTCCTTATTTCCCGTTATATATTCCCCCGTATCTGACTGCAATGGGCCAACTTTGGTTTTCACCAGTCTTTTCCTCTTGATATACTTATAAAAGCTTTTGGAGTTAGTTTTTATATTTTCCGCCAGCTTGCTTTCGTAAGCTATTTTGCCCCTCTTGATTACGCCCTTTGTCCTCCTTTGCTCTATCTTAAACTGTTCCCAATCTTCCGCTCTGGCGCTTTTTTTGGCTATTTTATACGCCCTATCTTTGGATTTTATGCTGTCTCTAATTTCCCCTGTTATCCACGGTTGAGTCACCTTTTTAGATTTCCTTTTATGCCAGATTGGTATAAACAATTTTTGCAATTTTGTCATTCTATCTTTAAATGCTTGCCATTGTTTATCTACCTCCAGTCCTCCCAGGAACGTTGTCCAATCAGACCTACTCAGTTCCCGTCTAATGGCATCATAATTCCCCTTGTTTAAATTCAGGACCTTAGTATCTGAGTCAATTTCTTCGCTCTCCATTTCGAGTGAGAAATCGATCATGTTATGATCGCTCTGACCCAAGGGTCCCCGTACAACAAGATTACTAATTAGTCCCTTCTCATTGCACAGTACCCAGTCCAATATAGCCTGTTCCCGAGTTGGTTCCTCGACATATTGATCCAGATAACCATCCCTTAAACACTCAAGGAATTCCTCCTCCTCATTATTTTTACTGATTAGGCTATTCCAATCTATATGTAAGTTAAAGTCACCTATGATGACAGCTGTGCTCTTATTGCACGCTTCTCTTATTTCCCTCGTGATGCCCTCCCCAACCTCTGCTGGATTATTTCTTCTGGCTGCTGGTGCAATTGTACATGTTTTTGGAGCTTTCCTATACTTGTCTAAAGTTTCAGTAGTCTACATGGAGTGGTCTGGCTGGTACTGAAGTATTTTTTTGCTGGTTTAAAAGCTTGTGCTGAAGCAAGTTGCTTCCAGACATGGGTGGCTTGGTAGGTCTTCCTCTGGGAATTGAACATGACTGGGAGAATGAAGAGAGGCCACGCAGAGCAGGACAAGCTGCTAGAAGAGGGAGGAGGAGGAGGAGGGGGAGAAGGGCTCTCAGCAGGAGGCCATATCTGCCGAAGGTCTTTAGGGAGCAATTCTCTTACCTGAACTTCAGCGAGGACCAATGCATGAGATAACTTCGCTTCACTAAAGAGGCTGTGACTGAAATCTGCCAACTGCTGCAGCCACAACTGCAACCTCAAAGCAGGGCAAGGACTGCATTGCCTGTGGCTAACAAAGTGACCGTGGCTCTTAACTTTTATACATCTGGCTCCTTCCAGGCTGCTGCTGGCGATATAAGCAACATCTCGCAGTTTCCAGTGCACTGCTATAAGGTAGATCGCTGAGGCTCTCTATACAAAGAGACACACATTCATCTCATTCCCTCTTGCTAGAAACAAGCAGGAGAAGTGAGCACGAGGTTTTGCACGGATTGCAGGCTTCCCCATGGTGCAGGGTACCATTGACTGCACGCGCATTGCCTTGAGGGCTCCTCATGTGAACTTGGCCATTTTCATGAACCGAAAGGGATTCCACTCCCTCAATGTACAGCTGATGTGCGACCACAGGCAGCGCATCATGCAGGTGAATGCCCGTTATCCTGGTAGTAGTCACGATAACTTCATTCTGCAGCAGTCCTCTGTGCCACCGGTATTTGACCCACCACGGCAAGTCAAAGGCTGACAGCTGGGTGATAAGGGGTATCCCCTAATAACATGGCTCACGACTCCGGTCCGGAACCCACGCGCACATGCACAGCAGGCCTACAGTGAGAGCCATGCTGCCACAAGGAACATTATAGAGCACACCATCGACGTCTTCAAACAACGTTTCCATTGCCTGGACTGATCTGAAGGAGCCCTGCAGTGCTCAGCTGAGTGGGTATCAAGATTTGTGGTGGTATTCTGTATGCTGCACAACCTGGCCATTATGAGGGGGCAGCCCTTGCCGCCATCTATCAGACGAGAAGCTGAGGAGCGGGAGCACAAGGAAGAAGAGGAGGAGGAAGTGCAACAGGAAGTGGAGGAAGAGAAAGGGAGGCTACAACGTAGACATCCCCTTTCTGCCCGGGCTCTACATGATCAAAACTTCATGAGTGGTACGAGTAAGCTCAGTCACACTCCCCATTCACCAACAGTCTCACGCTCCTGACCTTTCCTCGATCACTGGCAGGGTTCGGAGCAGGAATGCTGTTGTCCTGAGGGAGGACAGCAGGTTTGTGCTCCATGGAGCCACTGCCACTCTCCCGGGGCGGCGCCTCAGCAATCCTACTGATCTGCTGGAGAACAGGTTAATGGACTGCCGTGATGCCCTGGAAGCCCGTGGAATCAGTGGTATCCAGAGTCACGATGGCAGCAGTCTGCGCTTGCAAGGCAGTGGTCTGAGCTTCCACTGCAGCACTCAGTCCTTTGATGGAAGCTGTTTGTGCTGTAATGGAATCTGTTGGTGCTGCAATGCAAGCTGTGTCATCGGCCTTCAGATGCTGCATCATGGTATGCTGATGGAGGTGACCACCTATTCCATATTGGAAAGGATGGGCTCCAAGGTCCGCACAAAGCCCTGTGCCACATTGGTGTCGGACTCCTCCATGTTCCTTGACATTGAGCGCAGGCTTTCTGGCAGGCTTTCCAGTGTACCAAGAATTTGGTTCTGCACATCTATCAGCCTTCTTCAGTAGCCTGGCCCACTGAAATCCTCATCTGACTGCTCTGCAGCAGAACTAGTGTGTGACCTGGCCCTCCAGTGAGCTGACACACGCTATCCTTTCTGCCCCCACCCCACCCTGCACTTGTGCCCGGTGTCTCACCACGTGCAGATCCCTCCTCTATCCTAGCCTCTAAAATAAGCGCAGTGTCAGTCTATGAACAGGTGGCTGTAAGTGCAAGCTCGAGTGACCGTGTCTCTTCGTCTTCCCTGTCTTCTTCCTCTTTCTCCACTGACTGGGAAAGTTCCAGTTCTTGGGTATCTGAAACAAAAAGGGTTGTGGTGAGGGGAGAGGAGAAAGTAAGAAGTGCGTGCTTACACCGTCTGCAGCTTGTGAGTCAGAAGAGATTGTGGGATGAGGGAGAAGTGGGATGAGAGAGGAGGATTAGGTATGCTGATACCCTCATTATCGATCGCTTCAGATCCGCCTGTGGCCACGGCCTCAGCGATGCCCCTTCCCATGATGCCCAGCACTGTCTCCTCCATGGGGGGTTAAAACATACAGGTGCGCTTGGCCTCCTCCAGTTCTTTCCTGCTGCCTCCTGTTATGCGCCACCTCTTCTGCAATACGTTTGGGTTTTGTGACAGTCATGGTTGAACAGCTACCAGTGTGTGCGAGCTGTGAGTTATGGGTGCGAGGCTCGCAACAGTGCTACATGTGTGAGGGTGAGGTAAAGCATATGAATTTTAGGGTTGAGTACTGATTGATATCGGGCCCCCTGCTGATGCGTGCAGCCAATGAACAGTGCAGGGAGCACTGGCTGCACACAGCAATCAGTTAAAAGAGCAGGCAGCACCAATTTAACGAGCTACCTGCAACACGATGAATGGGGCGTGTACCGTGATCCCCATGCCTGTTTTCAAGGGTTGTCCAATTTAACCCCCAATGTGTCTAGAACTCCCATTCTTGACATAGAGACAACTGCTCTGTGCTTGTCTCTCCAGACGTTATCTAACATTCTCATCCTTGTGTTTAAACTACTTCATGGCCTCACCCCTCCTTTCTATGTAACCTCGTCCAGCCCCATACTCCCGAACTCTGAATTCCTATGACTCCAGCCTCTGTGCATCCCATGTCCCTTTGCCACATCATTGGTGGTCGTGCCTTCAGTTGCCTGGGCTCCACACATGGAACTCCCTCCTTAAACCTCTCTGCCTCACCACCTCCCTCTCCTCCTTTAACATACATCATGTAATCAAGCTTTTGCTCACTCCTCCTTCTTTGGCTGTCTGCCCATTTTTTGATTACACTTGACTTATGAAGAAAGGTTGAGCAGGTTGGGCCTATACTCATTGGAGTTTAGAAGAATGAGAGGTGATCTCATTGAAACGTATAAAATTCTGAGGAGGCTTGACAGGGTAGATGCAGGGAGGATGTTTCCTCTTGTGGGGGAATCTAGAACTATGGGGGCATAGTTTCAGGATAAGGGGTCGCCCATTTATAACGGAGATGAGGAGGAATTTCTTCTCTCAGAGGGTTGTGAATCTTTGGAATTCTCTTCCCCAGAGAGCTGTGGAGGCGGAGTCATTGAATATATTGAAGGGGGAGATAGATATTTGAGCTACAGGGGAGTCGAGGGTTATGGGGAGCGGGCGGGAAAGTGGAGTTGAGGCCAAGATCAGATCAGCCATGATCTTATTGACTGGTGGAGCAGGCTCGAGGGGCCGAATGGCCTACTCCTGCTCCTATTTCTTATGTTCTTATCTTTAATTGATTCAATTGAGGGTCGTCAATCTGTGGAATTCTCTGCCCCAGAGAGCCGTGGAGGCTGGGTCATTAAATACGTTTAAGGTGGAGATAGACAGATTCTTGCAAGATAAGGGAGTGAAGGGTTATGGGGAGCGGGCAGGGAAGTGGCTTTGAACCCAAGATCAGCCATGATCTCATTGAATGGCGGAGCAGGCGCGAGGGGCCAAGTGGCCTATTCCTGCTCCTATTTCTTATGTTCAATGAAGCACATTAAAGGTGCTCTAAAGGTGCAAGTTGTTGTAATTAAACTGGATTCAAATACTGACTTTCTATGAATGTTGCTATGTGATTGTTGATTACTTTAGAACTATAGAACCATTGAAGTTTACAGCACAGAAGGGGACCACTTGGCCCATTGGGGGACATTTTAACATGGAGGAGTGCCTGGGTTTGGGAGTGGGTGGGGGTTAAAGCCGGTGAAATTGACAGCGCGTCAAGAAGCTGGCAACCTGCTGACTTCCAGGTTTCACTCCAACACGTTGGGCTGCGTGAACGCAACCCCCTCAGGAGAGGCGGGTTGGCAATTAACATGTGTTAATTCAAAAGCAAAATGCTGGAAATCGGAAATAAAAACAGAAAATGCTGGAAACACTCAGCAGGTCAGGCAGCATCTGTGGAGAGAGAAACAAGAGTTGCCATTTCAGGTCAATGACCTTTCGTCAGAACTCATGTTAACATATGTTAATCACGCAATTAGAGCGATATTTACACCAATTTTTCAGTTTAACATGTGATCCACGGGTTTTCCGGGCATCTTGAAACTTGTCAGTGAAAGCAAGGCGAGAATAGGGTGGCAACTGAGGGGGTCAATCGATCGCATTGAGATATAGCAATAAATATTCAGTACTCACAGCGGTTTTCTTCCCTGCTAGTGGGAAAGGGTGTCACAGTACCTTTGCTGAGAATTGACTTTCTACACTTTGGAGGTTTCTTCTACACTTTGGATGTTTGATCAATCAGCTTATGCTGCCTTAGATTGGACTTCAGATGAGGACCTAGATGACTAGCACCAGCAGCAGCAGCAGCAGCCTGCTGGTCACAGAATTGTAGCTGCACAGAGAGAGGGAGCAGCAGAGAGGTGCAGCTCGTAGGAGGCCATATTCGCCACACAGGGTCTACAGGCAGAAAAGAAAGAAAGACTTGCATTTATATAGCACCTTTCACGACCACCAGACATCCCAAAGTGCTTTACCGCCAATGAAGTACTATTTTTGAAGTGTAGTCACTGTTATAATGTAGGAAACGCTGCAGCCAATCTGCGCACAGCAAGCTCCCACAAATAGCAATGTGATAATGACCAGATGACCTGTTTTAGTGATATTGATTGAGGGATTAATATTGGCCAGGACACCAAGGATAACACCCCTGCTCTTCTTCAAATAGTGCCATGGGATCTTTTACGTCCACCTGAGAGAGCAGACGGGGCCTCGGTTTAACGTCGCATCTGAAAGACGGCACCTCCGACAGTGCAGCGCTCCCTCAGCACTGCACTGGAGTGTCAGCCTAGATTTTTTGCGCTCAAGTCTCTAGAGTGGGATTTGAACCCACAACCTTCTTGACTCAGAGGCGAGAGGGCTACCCACTGAGCCACAGCTGACACAGACAAAGGATCAGCTTCCTCAATATGTCAGAACAGCAGTGCCTCAGGAGGCTTGGGTTGTCGTGTGGGATGGTGGCAGACACCTGCAGCCTGCTGGAAGAAGATCTGTTCCCTGCTGGACCTGGTGGCCATGCTTTGCCAATGGCTGTCAAAGCCACCACCGCCCTCAACCTTTTTTGCCTCTGGATCCTTCCAGGACTCTGCTGGAAACATTTGCAGGATCTCCCCCCTTTTCCCTGCCTCTGCACTTGCTTAAAATCTGTTACATCTCTAACTTTTTCCAGTTCTGACGAAGGGTCATCAACCTGAAACGTTCACTCTGTTTCTCTCTCTGCAGATGCTGCCTGACCTGCTGAGTGTTTCCAGCATTTTCTGTTTTTATTTGATTTCCAGCATCTGCAGTATTTTGCTTTTGTTTTTTTTACTAGAATGGTTCCAGGGGTAGGGGATTACAGTTACGTTGATAGACTGGAGAAGCTGGGGTTGTTCTCCTTGAAGCAGAGAAGGCTAAGAGGAAATTTGATAAAGGTGTTTAAAATCATGAACGATTTAGATAGAGTAAATAAAGAGAAACTGTTTCCAATGGCTAAAGGGTCGATAACCAGAGGGCATAGATTTAAGGTGATTGGCAAAAGAATCAGAGGTGACATGAAGAAAAACTTTTTTACGCAATGAGTGGTTAGGATTTGGAATGCACTGCCTGATAGGGTGGTGGATACAGATTCAATTGTAACCTTCAAAAGGGAATTGGATAAATACTTGAAGGAGAAAATATTGCAGGGATATGGGGAGAGAGCGGTGGAGTGGGACTAACTGGATTGCTCTTCGAAAGACACGGTGCAGACTCGATGGGCCGAATGGCCTCTTTCTGTGCTGTACTATTCTATAATTCTATGAAAAAGAGTTTGTTACAATACTCTGCCTGCCTGCAGAAGACAATAGATTAAGGACTAAATGCCCCTCATCCTTTGGAACAATGCAAGGATTGTTGGCAAATGTGCTGAAGTGCAAGCACCTTTGGTCTTTTCTTCATAACGGCTGCAGTTTACCATGGGACAAGTGGCTACTGCACTGGTATCTGCAGGGAGTCTCAGAGGACTGAGGAGCCAAACTCAGATGCAGTGGAGTAGAAATTGGGCCTCATTGCGCCCGTTTTATGGGTGTAAAACGGGTGCATCGAGAACCAATTTTGGCGACCAATGTCCCGCACGCCACGGACACCTCAAAATCATTCAACTCATTCCGTCTGCTCCTTTGACCTCAGTCCCACTACAACTGCTGACCAATCAACTTCCCTTCCTGGTCCTCATGATAACTGACATTGTAAATGGTTCCCTCTCCTCAGATACTGCCCCCCTTCTTTTCAAGACAACTGTCATCAACACCCTTCTCAAAAAAACAGCCTCGTTCCCCTCTGTTTTTGCAAGCTTCTGCCCCATCTCCAACCTCCCTCTTTGTGCTGGATCCCTGTTCTGTCTGGACTACTTCACCCACAGCATTATTTGTCAATAAGGAAGAAAGTAAGGCTCTGTCTCTCTTGCATTTGTAAACAAGTTAGGGGTTGTCACATACGCAGAAATCTTCTTCTTAGGCAGTCCCTCGGAACCGAGGATGACTTGCTTCCACACTAAAAATGAGTTCTCAGGTGCTCAGGTGACCGATGAGTCCAATGCGGGACCTACAGTCTCTGTCACAGGTGGGGCAGATGGTGGTTGAAGGGGCGGGTGGGTGGGGTGCTTGGGTTGACGTGCGCTCCTTCCGCTGTTTGCGCTTGGCTTCCGCTTGCTACCGGCGAAGAGAGTCGAGGTGTTCGGCGCCTTCCCGGATGCTTCTCCTCCACTTTGTGCGGTCTTGGGCCAGGGATTCCCAGGTGTCGGTGGGGATGTTGCACTTTTTCAAGGAGGGTGTCCTCTCTAATGACAATCTCTATAATACCCAAACTAGATAAAATACCACATGTTGGTCACTGCATAAGATAGAAAGAGGAAGACATATCAAGATGAAAACTTAGAAAATTCAAAGTGCAAGGAAAAGACGGCAGAAACCCCCTAAGAGCTGGCATATATTTCATAATTTGCCCTTTTACATCAATAATAAAGCCTAACCTCAATGCTTTTCACAGATAAAAGAACCCTTTCTGGAATTCAGTCCCACTCTGCTGGGATCTGGGCATAATATGTCAGTGACTGCCTCCTATGCTTGCTGTCCGCACTGTGGCATTGTCATCTGGACAGCTGCCCCACTGTGCTGCATTTCTGAGGCAAATGTCTGCAAAGGTCCGTCCGTGACCCATGCTTTGCATTGTTCAGGTAGCAGCTGCCACTGTCGAAAGGTATTGTTCACTGCTGAAAACTTTCAGGTCATAATTATCACTTAAATGCCTAATAATTGCTTCAGCGGCTAGTTAGGGGGAACTCATTGTGGTCACGTAAACATCGTTGCAGAAAAATTTGTAACCAGTGACAGAACAGATTACGCTGGCAGTGCTGCATGGAAAATAAGAGACGGCTATAAATGTGACTAAAAGCAGCAAGGTCAATTAGTAATGGAGTCAGTGCACCTTTTGCATGCTAAGAGTAATTTCCAGGCCTTTTCTTTTTATTTTATAGAAGGTATAAACAGAAGTGGAGATTAACAAGAATTACAATACGTACTGTTGCAATGATAACCTGTACAGAGCCATTACTTGTGTCTAGTAAAAGAATTGGTGCCATTACTACAGACATCATTATTTCACCGACCAATATTATTTGTCAATAACCAAGGAAAATGAATTGGATCTGTCTGTGTTGCACCTAGCTAGGAGTGGTCACATATGGAGAAACCATCCCGAAACTGAAGGGAGGTGAGGATAGCTGATCGCTATGATGCCTAAACTAGATAAAATACCACTTGTTGGTCACTATAAGAGAGAAAGAGGGAGGCCGATCAAAATAAAAACTTAGAAAGTTCAAATTGGAAAGAAAAAGGGATAGAAATCCTTGCCCTGAGAGAGAAATATTTGTGTCCGAAGGCTCGTCAATCATCAATGGTAATGCAACTGTTAACATGCATGTCTGAAAATATTTTTAAAAAAAACATCAATCAGGACTTGCTCCTGATCTAAGGCAGAGGAACAACACTCTGGTATTTTCCTCTGTGCACTAGTTTTATTTGTAAAAGTAATTGTGAATTTGTTAAAACTAATGCACAGAGAAAAATGTCAGGGTAGAATGTGCAATCTGCAAGTTACTGTATCTGTGCTAAAACAAATCCCGTTCCCTGCTTCCGTCGACGGGGCGGATTAATACTTGGGCCTACAAGGCCTGTACCCGGGTGGCCCAGCCAAATATGGGGCCTCAATAAAGCTCAACATAATGCAGAAAAACTGCATGCAGTTTCATTTAAGGTTAGTATATTGTGATATGCTTTGCTTTTTTATTAATGCAGTGTGTAAACATTCTACGGGCCTATTTCTTCATGCATTTTACTACATGTTTGTGTCTTAATGGATTGGGGGAGGTTGTTCGGGTGGGGGGCGGGGGGGTGCTGTGTGGAGGGATGCCACAAATGTTGTGGATCCGCACTGCCCATCAAAGGTCTTTTGTTTAGTCTTAATTGTTCTGCTCCCTGAAATTTTGTCCCATAAGTGGCTTTGCCATCACCTCCCTCGCTGCTGTCAAAAGCTTAGGAAAAACCCTTCCTTTGACTGTGCCTTCAGCTTCCCCTTAAATTCTTTTTTTCCTCCTTTTTCCTGCTCAATATCCACCTTTTCTGCTTTGTTAGAAGTGTCCTGCGACATTTTCTTTCTTTGAGGAGCACGATAGGAATGCAAAGTGTTATGTTCGATAAATTACAACAATAAAAAGATTGTTACTTGTCTATAAACCATTTTTATAACACACATCTTCACCTTCAATAGTCATAATTCATATTTTAAGTGAATTACACTTTGATCTATTGTTCTGAACCAATTCAAATTCTTAAATTACCATACACCAGCAAATATTATTTGAACATATTCACAGCCTTACCTGCACTGTTAATGGGATTATCTCATTCGAATTGTTCAGTGGTACAGTGTCTGTTGCGATGAGGGCATGACACTGCAGCAACTGAATACCGCAGTACTTCATTAGAATTAGAAATCTGATTCCATTTTGTAATTATATAATTTCATATACTCTCTGCTTCCTCACCCCAGTAATGTTACATTTTAGATTTAATGTTCGATTTAAATTGTGTTCTCCTGATCAATTTGGGACTTCTAATTAAAATTAGTAGTAAACAGTGTTTAATTTTAGTAGTGCCAGCCTTGGCTCAGTGGTAGCACTCACACCTCTGAGTCAGAAGGTCCTGGGTTCAAGCCAAACTTTAGGACTTGAGCACATAATCCAGGCTGACACTCCAGTCCAGTGAGGGAGTGCTGCACTGTCGGAAGAGCTGTCATTTGGATGAGACATTCAACCGAGGCCCCGTCTGCCCTCTCAAGTGGACGTAAAAGACCACACCAAGATATTCCACCACAAAATCACTGATAATAAAATGAGAAAAACAGCTTGCTTTCACTACCTTCTACCATTCAATTGATATCATCAACTTACTCATTGCAAAAGAATATTAACAGCACTGAAGGGTGTAGATAAACCCCAGGAGTCCATCACATCAAGTGTACAGCACAGAAACAGGCCATTTGCCCTAACAGGTCTGTGCCGGCATTTATGCTCCACATGAACCTCCTCCCACCCTACTTCATCTGACCTGATCAGCATATCTTTCGATTCCTTTCTCCCTCATACGCTTATCTCGCTTCCCCTTAAATGCATCTATGCTATTTGTATCAATTACTCCTTGTGGTAGTGCATTCCACATTCTTACCACTCTTTGGGTAAAGAAGTTTCTCCTGAATTCCCTACTGGATTTATTAGTGACTATCCGATATTTATGTTCAAATATATTTTTCCCTGTAAGTGAAAGTGATGAGGGAAAGATTATTTTCTCTGGTTGGGGAGTCAGCAACGAGGGCTCATCAGTTTAAAATTGGTATCGTGAGTGAGGAGAGAGGGTTGGAGAAAATTCTTTACACAGAGGATTATTGAGCATGGAATGCTTTACATAGGATTACATACCTAGGATTACATATACGGCACAGAAACAGGCCATTCGGCCCAACCAGTCCATGCCGGCGTTTATGCTCCACTCGAGCCTCCTCCCGTCTTTCCTCATCTAAATCTATCGGCATAACCCTCTATTCCCTTCTCCCTCATATGCTTGTCTCCCCTTAAATACATCGATACACAACTGAGTGTGCATCTTTTCAGGGAAAATTGGATAAATATTTGAAACTGAGAAAGATGCAGGGCTACAGATAAGCATGGTGCAATCAAATTAGTTTTTGATTGCTCTAGCGCTGATACGATGGGCTGAATCACCTCATTCTGTACTGTGAACTTCTAACGGCCAACACTGCCCTAGCTGGAGAGGTTAGATATTGGTGAAAAAGTGCTGCCCAATTGAAAATGTGTATTTTAAAATCTGCAAAGGAAGTCAAATACTCAAGAGTTGAGATTACAGAATAGTATTTCATTCCAGGACCCATCTGGAATTATAAATCTATCATTTTGTAAATCTGAAATCTTCTAAGTGTACCAAAAGAGAAAAAAAAACTGCTATTTGGTAGTCTACAGGAAAGATGCAAATCAGTAGATCTATGAAAATTTCATGACCCATTAGTCTGTTACAGGAAAATTGGTATACACTATGGGGGAGGAATAAATGTAAAATATTTCTGAACAGAATTATTAGGTTTACAACATGGATTGTATGTAGTATTTGGAAAGACCTGTAAACTGTGGTCTTGAAAAGTGTCCTGCTGAGCTTGAGGTTCCTGATAATTTAAGTTCACGCCACTTGAGTGAGCCAGCATCAGGTCACTTTCCTGGGGACAACCTTCCTTACTTTTAGAAAGTTTGGGATATCATTTCACTTTGAGATCGGAGGGAGGGGTGCACGGGTGGCAACGGCTTGTAAGGACTATGGGGAAGGTTTGATGGAATGTGGTGTTCATAGGCTGATTGCTGAAAAGAAAGACGAAGGGGCAGAAATTCAGTATCGCCCCGTTTGGGGCGCGATTATCGGCTGGGCGCAAAGTTTAGCGCCTGGCATTAATTATCGCCTCCAACTGCAAACTTGGCTTTTACCGCCCCTGGAGGTGATTGGAGCGCGAAATCAGGCGCTACACACCTGTCTTAAGGCGCAAAGGCCGAGGAGCGAGGCGCTACCTCAGAGCGCTGGCGAAGCTCATGTGATGTCAGTCAGCAATGGAACACAGACACACTGGCGCCAGCCAGTTCTTAAAGGGGAGGGTCAATCTTGCTCTCCATCCACATCCTGCTCATTGCAGCCTTGAATCTCGGCCTGGAGAGACCTGTACATCAATTCTGCTGGAAAGAACAAGGGAGAGGCCCAGGGAAAGAGCTCAGACTGCAGCCCTCATATTCTCTTCTAAATCGATGCAAGGAAGATCAAACCAGAAAGAACCTGCAAAGTGCTGTTCAGTACCCAAAACTCCTCAACACAGCTTTGAATATCTCCTGCAGTCTCTCTCTCTCACTCAGAATGCGTGGTGCAAAAATTTCGCCGACAAAAAAAGGCAGGAAGCAGTCACCTTTAAATAGCGCTCCCCCAGTCCCTTCCAGACTGCAAAACGCTCCCCTCAACCTGCCGTTGCTAGCGTCAGGCGGTAAGACAGGGGGTGTCACTCAATATCCGGTCCGGGGCACTACCGGGGCGTTGCACTCTCGACTGATGTCACGATCGGCCGGCGCAGGAGATTGTGGCAGTAGTGTTTAGCGCCGCCGCAAAATGTCTAGTTAATTTCGTGAGCGGCGCAAACATCGCCGCGCCCGGGCACTAGTTGCTTTACGCCCCATTAGCGCCCTCTTAAGGCGCTAACGGGAGGCGCAATACAACTGAATTTTTCCCCTGAAGCCTCCACCTGAGGTAGATAGACTCTCTTTTTTCTTCAACATACATCCCCACACGCTTCTGGAGACTATCAAAATACTTTGGCCGTGAAATTCGGCATCTTAGCGCTGGTAGTTATGGGCGTTTAAAAAAAAAAGGCTTCCGCCCACTTCTTGGTACTGGCAGCATGCAGAGTAGGCAATTGTGACGTTAGTCAGCGTGTAACGCTGATTTGACGCACGGCCTGCCATTCTGGATGTTGCTCCATTCAACGCCCTCTCCTAAACACGCACAGCTGAACGTGCGATCAGCTGCACGAGGGACCCCCCCCTCCCCACCAGTGCTATTTAAAGGGATACATCCAACTTGCAGCTAAGTTGATTATTGCTCTTGTACTGACTCTTGCAGAGTTTGTATGAATATTGGGTTGCTGGAAGACATATTGTAACCGCAAAGGGTACCACTCACTTAATGTGCAGTTGGGGTGCGACCACGCCCAGCACATCATGATAGTGAATGCCCGGTATCCTGGCAGCAGTCATAATGACTTCATCCTGCGCCAGTCCGCTGTGCCAGCAATCTTCAAGCCACCACGCCGAGCCTGAGGGTGGCTGCTTGGAGACAAGGGCTATCCGCTCTAAGGATAGAGTGCTGTATGGTTGCAAAATGGTGTAATTTCAGAAACTCACACATAACATATGAATCAACAACACATGCAAAAACACTTTTCATCCGGATCCATTGGACTACAATTTCCTGGATCGCACTCATGCAGAAATGACGCTGAAATTTATGCTGGTTTTTGCACTAATTTTGCAATGGCAACTTAAGCCTAAATTTCCTGAGAATCTCATTAGCATGCACCAGAACTTAAAAACCAGAAAGAAATCAGTATAAAACAAGCAGAAATCAGTGTAAACATTTGGGGCCGAAGTGAAGCGTGAAAAATATGCCATCTTCTTTCTTTAAATCCCCCTTTATCTTATTGATGTCATGAAAGTTAAAGTTTGAAGCTATCAAACTCTCATTTATGCACATTAATGTAACAGATTCTGATGCCATAAAAATATATAATGATATTGAAAATACAGTGCAGGTCTCAGTAAAGAGAAATTAAAAAGCATTACTATAAAACAGCAGAAATCGTGACTTTCAGTCCCGGTACTTCCCCCAGAAATTTGGGCATAAATTTATGCCCGTTCAGAACGGGTGTAAATGCGGGCATCTTATGTCCTCTGGTCTTTTGCATGGGTGGTCAGAGCTCTGTGGGATTTTGGCGGACGTAATTTGGGAGTGGTGGAAATAGGAACAAGAAAAGGCCATTTCGCCCCTCAAGCCTGCTCCACCATTCAGTTAGATCATGGCCAATCTGGGCCCCAACTCCATTTACCCACCATAGCTCCATATCCCTCGACACCCTTACCCATCAAAAATAATTGATTTGAGGAAATTAGTGTGTAGCGATATTTCAGCGTAAATCAGTTACGCATGAATTTCCGCCAAAAAACATGGCGTAACTCCCCTCTTGCATTGTAGGTACGCCACAACTTTCCAGCAAATTCTGAGCCAATTATGTTAGCACCTGAGAAAACTGGTATGAACTTTGACAATATGACTTTGCAGGGCAATGCTAATTTTTTTTTAGCCAATCTTTAAAAGTTTTTCATTGTTCGGACTCAAAGAATGACACGACCGGCATTGCACTGCAGATAACATCATTCATCAAACATCGCTGGCAAGCTTTGCATAACATTGTTAGGGATAATGATGCCCTTTAAAATCTGGTGCTAACATTTGAACATATCCTTAAAATCAACTAAAGAAATTCATTTCAAATTCACTAATAAATGAGATAAAAACTATCACTGCTAATCTGTAAAATTAGATTTAGCCATTGCAAAATTAAAATTAGCCATATCTAATTAGTTTCACTGGTAAATGTAATCATCACATTAATCCAGCACTTGTCAGATTCCAAACTGATGGCTGCAGCTGATTGCGATAATAAGGCACAATAAATGTTGTTCTTGTTGAAATTTGTACTGCGTTTTCACATTTGTTTTGGTCAAAGGTTTAATTATTTAATGAGGTTAATTAATATGCACCTTACATATTTATTTTACTTTGGCGAGACACTTCCAGTTTTGTTCCGTTATCTGTTCCACGATGTGAGGGGGATAATTAAAAGAGCATTATTCTTTAATTACACTGGTGGCTTCAGAATTGCTGATACCGTATTTTTACTGCCAAGAATTCTCACAGACAGCGAACCAGGAATTGAGTAAGCTCCTTTTATTCTGACTTTTTTTTAAATGTTGGAGAGAGCTAAACAAAGATTGGGGCTCTCACATGGGGAAAAGCAAACCTGAAATAAAGATGAACAAATTTTAAAAAAATATATTTTTTAAAGTTTCTTAAAAATTGTAATTTTTATTAAAATGGATAAATTTGACACGCCACAAAATTAAAATGAGTTTTTCAGGGCCATACCGTTTGTTTAGCAGTCAATACGCTGTTAAAACCCCAGTTGCACCTAATCGAAAAGGGGCTAACTTTTAATGGGGTATTTAACAGCGATATTACCGCGGGAAAGCTGAAGTTTTCGTCAGTTTCCCTGATTGCCGGCTGTGTGTGGGGGTGGGGTAGGTGGCACAATGCAGCCAGTGTCGGAGCAGTGAATGACTGACCGCAACTTCAGGATTTCCGCGTTAGGATGCACATGCGCTAAATCCTGAAGTTGCGGTCCGTTTCAAAGGGGTAATAATAGCGAACGCTGTTCATTCACTGTTACTACCCACCGCAAATTCCGGGCCATTATCTTTCACTCCAGTGGATCCAGAGGGCAGCATGACTGGCCTGGTGAGATGACAGATCATTTCTAACAATATTGCTTAGACAGTACAAAATATACATAATGTACACTCATTTCAAATATTTTTACTCTTTAAATACAGTGATCTGCGTCTGAAAATGCAGAATAATATCATGTAGGAACTGATGAATTGCTAATTTGTTTCTTTCTAATCGGTTTTACTTAGCATGAGCTAGTCAAATACTATCTCAGATCTCTAAGTCATTACCTATTATTTATAGCGTGTAACAAAAAAATAGGTAGAAAGCAAATAGGTGGACATGTTTATCACAGTACAAAAGCAGGTGTTAATCCCATCCTCTTTCATTGGACATTTCAAAGATATATATATACAAACTGCAGGCTAATTTAAGTCTCTAGGGAAAGGATTTCATGTTTGCTGTATCTTAAATAATGCTCGCTATGTAGTTGTTGCAGAATCTGAAATGGTGTCACTTCTATTAATAGAAGTTAAATGGTAGAAATATTTCCTAGTTCCTGATCTTACATTATAGCTCTTGGCTGATGAATAGTGTGGTTTGGAATCAATTTCAGGATTGATCTGAAAGATAATCCTCTTCACAACTAGTTCCTGGGGTTTTACTGTCAGATGCTTAAATGAGTAGCAGTTGCTAAAAATGCTGGGGCCTTTAGGGAAATAACTAGTTACATTTTTGGAAAGCTAAACTGATGCAAGCTTGAGTTTTTAAGACCACACAGACTTCAAGAAACAAATTTTCTTAATTGCTGAAAACTGCCTTTGAAATCAGCTCAATTTAACTTAACGTATTAACATTGTTTAATCTGCTGCTCCCTCTTACTCCACTATCACACTAATAATGCCATTTACATATGTTCACTGTATATTGGATTTATTTCATGGAGATCACTTCTTGTTTAATTTAGGATCTTGTAAAGTAATTTGAAACACTTCCAGAACTGAATCCAATTATTTTGTTAATTAGTTGACTAAATTTGACGTCTGATTTCCTAGGATCTCCGTATAAATAGAAAAAATTTGTAATTTTATTTGGCAGCAAAGAATAATTCAAAATTATATAGAAGGGGCTGTTGTGCACCGGTGGTCCAACAAGTGGCTGTGGACAGGAAAGATATCGGGGTAAATTTCCCCCCAGTGCAGACTTTGGCTGGTCCATCCAGCATGTCCCATATAGTTGCGATGCCTAGTGCATCACAATACATACCCTCCTCACCCCACCCCATGTAATCTCCCGGGAGAAGTGGGAAACTAAATAAAAATTCAGGCCAACTAGGGGGCAAAAAACTGGGAAATTCCTCTCTGACCTGCTTAGGCAAACAAAACCAGTCCAGGAGATCACACTGGCCCTGATTTACGTTACAGGATACCTACCTCTTGTACGAGGTGATCTCCTCCCCAGGCAGAAACAGGTCTCGCTTGAAGGAATTCAGCGAATCGGCGTTCACCGCACGAGCCGGAAACCTGGTCTGCAGGTTCGCTATTCTCTGGGAAAAGAAGAAGCGCCGAACATCCAACCGAGTTCGCCACTTATATACCTTGTAAGCGTGACCCCTGGTCCTCCCTACCCTCTCCAGTTGAAATAATTGGTCTACACAGAAACAATCTAGTGCCATCATTATTTTATAAACATGGATCAAATCCCCCTAAAGTATAGAGACCCACCTCTGAGTCTGTCTGGATAACTAATCTGTTTTAAACTGGGAATCAATCTTGTGGCTCTCCTCTGTACCCTTTTCAAACTCTCAATATGCCTCACCATGTGAGGAGACCTAAACCGGACACAGTATTCTAACTGAGACCTAACCAGTACAAGGACAAAATGGTCTGCTTTGTTTTATAGTGAATTCTGCTATGAATACCACCTAGAACCCTATTCGTTTAAGCTTTAGCTTCACAGCATTGCTCATGAACCTTTAGAGATTGATGCATTAAAACACCCAGATCTCTTCTTTCACCACTTTTCCCTGTAGGGTGTATGTATATTTTGCATTTGATCTGCCTACGTGCATAACACTACACTTTTCTAAGTTAAATATCATTTGCCAAACACGGGCCCTATGCCCCAGCACATCTAGCTGTGCTTGAAGTAATTGAGCATCCTCTACAGTCCTAACTCTCACACATATCTCGGTATGGTCCGCAAATTTGTGGTTCATTCCCCCAACACTTACATCTAGATCATTAATGAAAAAAGTAAATACCAAAGGTAACTTATGGAATCTTCGGTCCAAATATGAGAAAATGGGAATGAAAGTGGGAGAACAACACAGATTTGATGGCATTAATAATCCACAAGGATAGTTAAATGAGTGCTTTTAAATGTGATCCTAATGGCTGAAACTGTGGGCTGCATTTTAATGTGCAGGAGCGCGTGTGTTTGGGGGTGGGTGGGGGTTAAAACCGGTGAAATTGACACGCGTCGGGAAGCCAGCTCCAACCGTTGACTTCCGCGTTTCGCTGTAGCGCGTTGGGCTGCGTGGGAGCAACCCCCTCGAGAGAGAGAGTTGGGGTGCCACGTAGCATATGTTAATTGCTCAATTAGAGCAATATTGACATGGGTTTTAACTTTAATTTTCGGTCCACGGGTTTCCCGGGCTTCCTGGAACTCGCCAGTGAAATCAAGTACACAGCGGCAATTGAGGGGGCTGAAGCCATGTTAGGGAAAATGCCAATAAGTACTCAGTACTCACAGCTGCTTTCTTACCTGCTTGTGGGAAAGGGTTTGTCCAAGGCCAGGGTATCATTCATTCTATTTAAGGTGGCACCCAGAGTGTGCAAGCCATTGTTGAAGGCCTGCATGCACTCGTTTGATTGCCGTGTTTGATGCTCTATGCAGTTGGCCACTCCATCCCTGGAAGAAGACATCATCACAATGGTCTGTGATTACATGCCATTCATGCTTGAGGCGCACTCCTCCAATCTCCCTGCAATGGTGCACAATGCACTTGGAACACCTGTCAGTACATCGCACATTCTCTGCTGCTGCTCAATAAGTAACCTCTTCATTGGTGGCCCCTGGGATAAGGCATATGCTGAGCAGAGCTTGGAGAGGCCAGCGCCCTCCGCCGCGGACTCTCCACTGCTGTCCCTGACTCCGCCATCTGCTCTTGCTCACTTGTGAAGTGCGAGTCACCATGTGAAAACCCAAACTCTCTCTGTAACTACTGCCACCGAAGTGCAAGTATCTGAGCTGGTCCTGCATAAGTCCTGTGATGATGCACCTTCAGAGGGAGTGACCTCCTCTGAGGAGTCTTCGTCGTCTTAGGCAACCTCGACCACCTCCTGAAGGCCCTGTGGGAGATAAAAGACATGAATGAGTACTGTTAAGGTAAGTATGTTTGAAGTTATCATTATGCACATGATCATATTTCACTCGCTGTTGACATCAAGTCAACAGGACTGAGTGTTGTATGCCATGTGGCTGTCTGATATTTAATTCTGTCAACAGGTAGCTGGGAGGCCCCCCTCTCCCCACCTCCGATGGCCAGGCACGTCGAGACTCTGTAGCTGTTAGTTGTGAGATTTGTGGAGGGCCCCCTCCGGTTCTCTGCCTCTCCCTGGTGTTCTGTGCTCTCTTCTCCTGCAAGAAGGGAAAGAAGAGACCTCTCAGTGAGAGTAATGGCATGTCTTCACCCGATGGATGGAGAGCATTTGTCAAGGGTGACTATGAGGGAGAGGCATGACATTGCGTAAGGATGAGGGCGAGTGTCAGTGGTGAATGGATAGATGGGGATGTGAGGAAGTGCATAGACAGAGAGGATGGGTGCACCTGCAATGTAAGTTGGTGTGAGGAGTGATGTGCTGGAGTAGGCTTGAGAAGGCAGAGTGAGGGGGTTGGGGTGATACACACATCAGGATGTAGGTGAAGGTGCCATTGCTCTCACCTTTCCTGACCTGCTTGGACCGCTTCCTACATTGGATCCAGAAGCGTGACACCACGCTCCTGCTGCTGCCCTCTTGTGCCACCTCCAACCACATCTTCTTGGTGTCCCTAGCCAGCTTCTTCCTCCCGTTGCTAGGGAACAGTATCACCCTCTGGGTCCTCACAGCCCCCAGCAGCACATCGAGGGAGGTGTTGGTGATGCGGGGCGCAGCCTGTGTGTCCGTCTACCTTCCATTGCAGCACTTCCTTCTGGTGACACAGCAGATATTTGTACGAACCCACTGTATTATGGAGATTTAGTAAGTGCTGAAAGCCCGATCTCAACCAAGCCATTGAGGTGAACGGAGGCACTTCCCAGACCGAGAAAGGGACATTGAGTGTGAGCAAACCTGTACCAGTCTCCTGCATGCTCTAGGAGCTGGTTATTGGGCTGCATTGCTAGGGGGCTGAGAGCGGATACTCTGTCAACCCTCACACCCAGAATGGTAAAAACTGGGAGAATTAAGAGTTGTAGAAAAAGTAATCAGAAATAGAGGAGCAAGAGAAAATAAATCTTAATACTTCACGAGACATGGTACCACGCCAATCATTTAAGGAAATGTATAATACTTATGTGTTATCTTCTATGTTATTTAAGAAGCAGAGCAAATGAATGGTTTAATGATCATGCTTGTCATTAACTGATTCACTTTCACATTGGACGATGCACCACACAACCAATTGAGGCGCCAGGTTAGCTTGATGCTATAACTTTCCTACTTAGGCACAATCACTGAAAACAATTACTGGGGGGTATAGCTAACACTGAGGAAGAATGCAACATAATACAAGAAGACATTAGAAAACTTACAGACTGGGCAGTTAAGTGGCAAATGAACTTTAACATAGATAAATGTGAGGTGATGCACTTTGGTAGGAAAAATAGAAACATCACCTACACCCTAAGACACTGAACGGGGTAGAAGAGCAAAGGGATTTAGGGATACAGGTGAACAAATCATTAAAAGCAGCATCGCAGATCAGCAAAACAATGTAAAATGCTAACAAAGTACTGGGATTTATTTCTACAGGCATAGAATTCAAAAGTCGTGAACTTATGTTAAACTTGTCTAGGACCCTGGCCAGACCGCTCTTAGTACTGTGCACAGTTCTGGTCTCCATACTATAAAAAGGACATAGAAGCACTGGAAAAAGTGCAAAAAAGATTTACAAGGTTGGTACCAGAACTAAGAGATTACAGCTATCGGGAAAGATTGAACAGGTTGCGGCTTTTTTCTTTAAAGAGAAGACCTGATAGAGATCTTTAAAATTTTGAATGGGTTGGACAGGGTAGTTGTGGAGAGAATGTTTCCACTTGTGGGAGAATCCAAAACTAGGGGCCATAAGGAAGAGTGGCGGCCGCCATTTTTTCACCCGATTATGGCATTAACGGGTGGCGATAAACCACCCAATTTCTAGGCCAATGTTCCTACAACCCGAAACATTCAAGTTTAAGATTAATTGGCAATTTGCTGCCATCCTAGAATGTCCCTATATTTCCATTAGGCTGAGGCTGCTTTTCAGAATTAAGTCAATCTGTCTTCATACTGCCCCCTTCTATGTTGCTGTAATTGAACTGGTGCTGCACCGCACGCAGATCTAGTCAGTGCGGACAATAGTCAGTCTCCCAATTTTATCGATGTAAAAAGATCTGTTTTTCCATTAAAAAAAAAATCTTTAAATATTACACTTATGGTTATGACATTGTTATCTTATTTAACGTGAGCAGCAGTGGCAAAGACATTTCACTTTGGTCCTTATATCCATTAGGTCCTTCTGGATGAGATCTTTCTCTTTATTATATTGCTGATTACCATACTGCTCTCTTGACCCTAATTCCCACTCAACTTCCCTTCCTGGCACCCGTGCTAGCTGTAAATGGTTACCTCTCCTCAGGTACTGTTCCCCCCCGCCCCCCCCACCCCTTTCAATACCACCGTCATCAACCCTTCTTCAAAATCCCACCCTCAACCCCTTTGTCACTGAAAGCTACTGCTCCATCGCCAATCTTTCTTTCCTCTCCCAAGTCCTCGAAACTGTTGTTGCCGTGCTCATCTTTCCCGCAATCCATGTTTGAGTCTCTCCAATCAGGTTTCCGTCACTACCTCTGTACCCTTGCCACCGATTCCCTTCCCTCTCCCCAGCTACTGTCTCAGGTTGAACCAAACCATTCACAAACTTAACGTCCCATTTGAGCCTGAGCGGATTTTATAACCCTGTATCCTCTCCATCACAAAGACTGCCAACATCCGCCTTCTCCGCCCCTGCCTCAGTCCATCTGCAGCCGAAACCCTCCTTTATGCTTTTGCCACCTCCAATGCTCTTCTGGCCAGCCTCCCATCCTCCACCCTCCATATACTTCAGCTCATTCAAAACTCTGCTGCCCGTATCCTATCCCGGAGCAAGTCCCACTTGCCCATCAATCCTCTGCTCTCTGACTTAAAATTACTCCTGGTCCACCAACGCCTCAAGTGTAAAATTCTCTTCCTCGTGTTCAAATCGCTTCATGGCCTCACCCCTCCATATCTCTGTAATCTTCACCAGCCCTACAATCCTCTGAGAACTCTGGAAAATCCCCCCTGCAGAGAGAAAAGAGAACAGAAAGATATGCTGAAAGGCTGAGATCAGGCAGATGGAATGGGAGGAGACTCGTGTGGAGCATAAACACCAGTTCAGACGAGTTGGGCTGAATGGCCTTTTTCTGTGCTGTATATTCTATGTAATTCTATGTAAAATGCCCACCTCAACCTTAGATGTTGAAGCCTTCATCAATACAATTTACAGTCATCTATATAAAACCTTTTTGTCTTGCTGTGGTTTTGTCTATTCTGTTCAATGTTTTTTATTTCCTCATTGTATGTCTGGTCAGACTTTTGTCTTCCCCTGTTTTTTTATTATTTTCAAATTTGTGAATTACTAGCCCTGCCTCCATTGTGCATGCGTGAACTGTGACATTTTTTTCCAATGGGGTCAATTTACCCATAGTCAACACTATATTTTAACTGAGCAATATTTCATAAGAAGAAATGAACTGTGAATGAACATTAAGGCCCAGGAATTGGGCTACTTACCACCACCCGTTTGCGCCACAATCCTGGAAAAAAACATGGCCTGCTGAGTATTTCCAGCATTTTCTGTCTTCTCAGAGGCCTTCCTTTACCATCTGAGGCCTTGCAAGCGTCCAGCAGCACTCCCTGCACACTTAAAAACTTTTAACATGTATTGCACCAAGCCACTACTTCAATAAAATATTTAAAAATCCAGTTCTAAAGCTTAAATGCAAACTTACCTGAAAGAATGTGTGCGTCCCTTTAAGAAATGCTGACAGCATCTCTGTCAGTCTGCTGCACGCTCACTATTCAGAGCGAGCTTAGGACCCAGCGCTAAACTCAGCGCAAAGGTCCAAGTTCACAGAGCGTGACGTTAAGTCGGTGTGACGTTACGCTCTCCCTATTTGCATCTCCAGGTCCAATGAGGTCAGGGAGCTTGGACTGCCGCAGGATGAAAGCATCACGGCAGCTCCCTGGGAATCTTGTGCACACTTGCATAAACCTTTTCTTGTGATTGCACACCAGCTGAACATTAATGGAGTGGAACCCCTTGCGGTTCACAAATACTCCTGGTTGATCTGGGGGGTGCGTGGATTGCCATGTGTGTGCAGCCGATGACGCCCTGCACCTGTGATAAGCCAGCCAGAGACGCAAAATCAAGTGCCCGCTCATTCTGACCAGCGTCATCACAGGCGAAGTTGACATAATTGCCGTCCCTGGCAAACAACCCATCAATGACCTGCCTTATGCATTTGTGTGCAGCCGACTGGGAGATCCTGAATATGTCTCTGGCAGAGCCCTGGAAGGAGCCAGAGGCAAAAAAAGTTGAGGGCGGTGATGACTTTTACAGCTACTGGTAATGCGAGGCCACCAGGCCCAGCAGGGGGCAGGTCTTCTTCTAGGAGGCTGCAGATGTCTGCCACCACCTGGTGCAACAACCTCAGCCTCCAGAAGCACTGCTCTTCCGAGAGGTCAAGGAAGCTGAGCCTTTGCCGGTACATCCTGTTACGTGGGGAGTGCCTCCTGCCAGCTCGACCCCTCTGCTGCTCCCCACTGTGCTGCTCCCCTCTCTGCTCACCACCTGCAGGTCTCTCAACAGTGGTCTCCTCATCCGAGGTCCAATCTAAGGTAGCCAAGGCATTACCCATCCTGAACTGAGTCTCAATACCTCCAAAGTGCAGAAACTAACCTCTCACCACAAGTACTCTGAACAAACCCTTTCCCAGTGTTAGGTAAGCAAGCAGCTGTGATCACTGAGTATTTATTGCTGTATTTGCCTGACTTTTAATGAGCCCCATTACTTACCTTTGTGTTCTCGCCTTGGTTTCAATGGCAAGTTTCAGGAAGCCTGGGAAATCCATGGATACACCATTAAATTCAAATGTAGGTTGAACTATCGCTAGAATTGCTATTTAAATTGCAAACCCGCCTTTGCGCACAGCCAGCTGAACGCACCTGCATTAAACCCAGAAGTTGGCGTGTTGGAGCCGGCTTCCAGATGCAAATGCATTTTTGGCCACTTTAACCGCCCACACGCACCTGAACCCACGTGTTGTTCCTGGTTAAAATTCCCCCCATACATTCTGTTCTTATTTTTATATTTCTGTTATAAATTCCTATGTACACATTTATAATGGAAACTTCCTATGTAAACTTGACACACTGTAATTACTCCTTCCTGCTTTGTAGCCTCCTCTAACCAGCCCCACCCTCCGCCCCGGGCCCACAACTCTGTGGCTGCCCACCTATCTTTTGTCCCACTCAGTGGCTACTCTCTTGGCATAATGGGGGACGATATAAAATAAAATAGACCGAGAATGGAGCCCCGGCAGCAGCTGACTGGTGAGGGTGGAAAGGAGTAGTGCGGGTGGCCATGATTGCAATGAGGAGCGCTCTCTTCGACAGGGCGGGAGAGGCAGTGGCCAGTAAGACCAGAGGTGGGAAGAAGGGGCTGACAACCACTGTGCCGCCACCTCTGGTGAGTCTGTCCTGCCGGTGGGACAGGACATACCCAGGGATGGTGATGGAGGAGTCTGGGACTTTGTCTGAAAGGTGTGTGTATGACTATGTCTGTGGTACAGCTCTCCCAATTTTGGCACAAGTCCCCAGATGTTAGTGAGGAGGACTTTGCAGGGTCGCCTGGGCTGGGTGTGCTGTTGCCGTGTCCGTAGCCGTTGTCGTGTCCGAAGCCGGTGGTCCGTCCGGTTTTATTCTTATTATTGTTTCTTGGAGCGTTTGTTACAACTGAGTGGCTTGCAAGGCCATTTCAGAGGGCAGTTAAGAGTCAATCACATGACTGTGGGTCTGGAGTCACATATAGGCCAGGCCAAGGCCGCTCCATGAATATCCCCATCCTCAATGATGGCGGAGCCCAGCACGCGAGTGCAAAAGACAAGGCTGAAGTGTTTGCAACCATCTTCAGCCAGAAGTACTGAGTAGATGATTCATATCGGCCTCCTCCTGGGGTCCCCACCATCATAGAAGCCAGTCTTCAGCCAATTCGATTCACTCCATGTGATATCAAGAAACAGCTGAGCGCACTGGATACAGCAAAGGTTTTGGGCCCCGACAACATCCCGACTATCGTGCTGAAGACTTGTGCTCCAGAACTAGTCGCGCCGCTATCCAAGCTGTTCAAGTACAGCTGCATCTACCCGACAATGTGGAAAACTGCCCAGGTATGTCCTATCCACAAAAAGCAGGACAAATCCAATCCAGCCAATTACCGCCCCATCAGTCTACTCTCAATCATCAGCAAAGTGATGGAAGGTGCCGTCGACAGTGCTATCAAGCGGCACTTACTCACCAATAACCTGCTCACCGATGCTCAGTTTGGGTTCCGCCAGGACCACTCGGCTCCAGACCTCATTACAGCCTTGGTCCAAACATGGACAAAAAAGCTGAATTCCAGAGGTGAAGTGAGAGTGACTTGACATCAGTGTGCCTTTCTTGTGCCTTCTTCATAACTTCGTCTCCTGAGGCCTGGAATCATCCTTGTCACTTTGCTTTAAATGCATCCTTTTTGAGGCAGGGTGACCTGCAGGTGCACACCATAATCCAGAATTGGCCTTATTGGCGATGGGTATACTATCATCTTAATGTGTTCTAACTTGTAGTCCAATGGTCACTAGATACACCCCATTATGATTTGCCCTATTAATAACTGCCTCACCCTGACCAGATGTTTTCAGAGTAAATCAGTAATCATTCCCAAATGTTACATGTACAAGCAGTGGGCTTGATGGGCTAATGGTCTTTTCTTGATTCTTACGTTCTCAGTGAACCAGAAGACAACACTTAAGTACTCATGCCAGAGGCCAAATGCAATGCTATAAAGAGCAGAAGCATTTGTTTTCGGACATCATGCTTAATTAACCAATGTTGCATGTTGTAGAGGGCATATGTTTATCATGAGTTTAAATCACCAGGGCGATCTTGACATGGATTAAAGTAGACACCTCTTATAACAGAGTCCCTACACTGCAACTTTTAACTTTAAAAAAAAATGCTTGCATTTATTTTCTGTTGCTGTCTGTGATTCTCTTGACTTCATAGAAGCAGCTATGTTGTAATACAGGGGGGTAATTTTTACCGTAATCGCTTAGACGGTAAACTGACAGAGTAGATCGCCCGCCCGTTATAGAGCCCAACCCGATTTTGATTTCCATGGAAAACAAAATTGGGTGAATTCTGTAATGGGCAATCTGCGCCGCCAGTTTACTGCCCAAGCGGTGAAAGTGAAAATTACCCCCAAGATACTGTTCCAAGATCACCAAACTGGGCTTCAGGAGATACAATGGTGGAACGCCCATATTTACCCTTAATTTCTAAATGCTTAATTTTATTTCTTATAGATTGTATTTCGCAGGAAAACATTTATGAGTTACATACTTTAACACAGTTCATGCAAAATATAAACGCATTGATATCGCTGCTATTGAATAGGTGGATTAGAAAGATTGCAACCGAGGATATTAGCTACGATTTTAATGCCAGTTGTAGCTCCATACAACACGCAGAAGAGCTAAAAAATGTTTGCTGTAAGTAATCTGAAAAAAATGTTTTATGTTCAGAATCTCAGGAGATCCATAATTTAAGGGATTTGGCTTAACTTGTGGGACAAGTAAGAGAAATTGTAGTGAATCATATGTGAAATAAATCTACCCGTGTTTCCATTTGCAGGCTGCTAACGGCTTTCATTCATTTTTGCTGACTTAACAAATTGACAAGTGAGCAATAAAATATAAACTACGTTCAATGTTCGTAGACACAGATCTTAAAAACTGTCAAATGAATTGCATAAATTGTGATGCCCTGTTGTCTACCAGCCCTATTAACAGAGAGATTTAATAGTTACAGCAGTTATAAAATATACATTCATATTATTGAAAAATCTTACTGGAGAACCAAAGCCCATAGTAAACCGCCAGGGGTTGAAAAAAGTTGGAGAGAAGATGGAGTAAATAAAAAAAATGACCATTAGGTGATACAGTTTAAATCTTGGGTTTTAACAGCCTATTTATTATAGGATAAAGGAGGGAGGTAATAAGTTACAGTCTGCAACATTAGGAGTCTGACTTACCATGCGAGTTAGTAGCAGTTCATGAGCTAAATGTGAGTTTGCATTAATGTATTCTAGTGACCTTGTAAACTTAACAGGAAGATTTTCTTTGCTCTGTATTTTTAGTTAAGTCATAATCTTGTTGGCCCAGATTTTCATGGGGACTTATGCCGTTGTTATGGCGCATCTACGTCATAGAGACGCTTGAACTGCGCAACTGCTACAGTCTTACAACAGTTGTACAGGGCCTTGGTGAGACCACACCTGGAGTACTGTGTGCAGTTTTGGTCTCCTTTACCTAAGAAAGGATATACTTGCCATAGAAGGAGTGCAGCGAAGGTTCACTAGACTGATTCCTGATATGGCAGGACTGTCATATGAGGAGAGATTGGGTCGAAGAGGCCTGTATTCACTAGAGTTTAGAAGAATGAGAGGGGATCTTATTGAAATGTGTAAAATTCTGACAAGGCTAGACAGACTGGATGCAGGGAGGATCTAGAACGAGGGGTCACCGTCTCAGGATACGGGGTAGGACATTTAGGACTGAGAGGAGGAGAAATTTCTTCACTCAGAGGGTGGTGAACCTGTGGAATTCTCTACTACAGAAGGCTGTGGAGGCCAAGTCACTGAATATATTTAAGAAGGAGATAGATAGATTTCTAGACACAAAAGACGTCACAGAAACACAGAATCCCCACAGTGCAGATAGAGGCCATTTCGGCCCATCGAGCCTGCACCAACACATATCCCACCCTATCCCCGTAGCCCCACATATTTAATCCCCCTAACACTAAGGGTCAATTTATCATAGCCAAATCAACCTAACCCGCACATCTTTGGACTGTGGGAGGAAACCGGAGCACCCGGAGGAAACCCACGCAGACACGGGGAGAATGTGCAAACTCCACACAGACAGTCACCCGAGGCCGGATTCGAACCCGGGTCCCTGGCGCTGTGAGGTAACAGTGCTAACCACTATGCCACCGTCAAGGGGTATGGGGAGACAGCGGGAATATGGTATTGAGATAGAGGATCAGCCATGATCATATTGAATGGCAGAGCAGGCTCGAAGGGCCGAATGGCCTACTCCTGCTCCTATTTTTGCATGTTCTATGTTTCTAAAAGAAAGAAGAAATTATGGAGTAAGTGACTTACTTAATACGTACAGTTTCACAGTATCATGCAGTAGTATATGGAAAGGGAAAGAGATTTTTTTTTCAGATGTTTGAGTTCGCAGAGTATAATGCAGCATTAATTGTATAGCTAGCTATGCACCTTGCCACTGAGCAGTCCCTTTTGTGAATAGAAAGGGTTATTGTTGACTTAATACACAGAAGGTATACAACCACAGGCACAAAATGATGCAAGTAAGTGCTTATTTTCTTGGTCGTGTCCATGACGCACAGATATTTCTGGAATCAGGACTTCAATAGCTATTACAGAGTGGAAACTGATTGCAAAATACACCTGGGAGACATTGGCTACCCATTCAAATCTTGGCTGCTGATGCCTCGTGATGCTACAATTTCCACTCGGGAAAGGGCTTTTAACGAGTAATACTGTAGAGGGAGAAGTAAAATTACTATTAAACAATAGGCTATTAAAGCAATGTTTCAGATGATTAGATTGTGTGGGGTGAGGGCGGAGGCGGGGGGTGGGGGGGGGGGGGGGGTGGTTCGGGGGGGATGGTTGCAGTATTAGCCTGAGCAAATAGATTGAATAATGCTGATATGTTGCATGCTCCACAGTATAACTGAGGAAAGAAACATGAGATTGCTTGGAAAAGATTAGCACCCTCCAGCACGCTGCAGGAACAGGATATGGTTGAGGGGGGGCATTGCCCTTCCTGACAGTCATTGCAGCATCTGATTGATGAATTTTTCAGTTGAGCCTTTTCCATGTTTTAGTCAGCAAACAGACGCACATAAATTGCTCAGTTATAAATAGTGACTACCATTTGTCAAATTGCTCTGGAGTTTGTTAACACAATAAGGAAATACCTTAGAAATAAATAACACAAGAATGCAGTGTTTACAATATACATAATTTTGATTTATTTCAGTAATGATGTATGCGCGACTAGTAAATTTCTGTATCTTGCTGCACCGCTGTGCTAGGTGTACTGTAGCATTGTGCTGTGTTTTCTATATCCATATATAATCCCTGAGTGGAAGGATTCCTGAGAGGTCCTTTTTAAGACCTATCTGCAATCCACTGCTCATCTACTTCAAGGTGATGTGGATACTGACACCCTGCCAGAGCCTCCTGCACTTGTTTCTGAAGTTCCAGCACTGCTCTCTTTCTGGATGGCCCCAGAGGCACAGGGCTGGATTTTGATACTGGGGCGGGTTGGGGTCGTGTCATCCGCATTTCGTGTTATCCACCCGCCTGCAATTGGATGTGGGAGATTGATGCGATTTTCACCTAATTGGGCAATTGAGTTCCAGCATGTGGGAACCCATGAACCAATTAGTGGTTTCAGTCTGAAAATCGCCTCTGGTAATGTCATCATTGTTGGTGCATTGCAGGTCAGAGACTGCCTGGCCTTTGCTGTGAGAGGACCTGGATGCAAAATGCGCAGCATCTCAGAGAGAGAGAGAGAGAGAGAAGAGAGAGAGAGAGAGAGAATTTTTTTTGCAACCAAGTCCTCCCAGGCAGTCTCAGAGGCGACTTTCAGACCTAATACTACTACTACCACCTTCATTACATCTCTGTTGTAATAGTGGACCTGCAGCTGATAGTCAGCTATCCACTTGTGCTCCCGCCAGGTTTCACTGGCGTGTTTCACATCAGGCGTACTTCACGTCGGAAAAGGGTTAAACTAGCTAAAACGTTTCAAAATGGCATTACAGAGCCAATTTAGGGCTTGTTAAGGGCTTTAATGGCCTCTCCCGCCTCTTGGAGGCGGGACGGAGTCGGGAACCCCGCGACCGATTTTGTCAAAATTGCGTGGAGGCGGAATGGAGTTGGGATGGGGCCGGGACCCCCGAATCAGCAACTTTAACCCCCCACACGCCTCCAAACCCGACTCCACGGGTCATTGAAAATCCAGCCCACAGCGTCTACATGCAGCTGAGCAGAGCTAGGAGCATCCCGCGCCCTCCGACGAGGACGCTCCACTGCTGTCCCTGTCTCCACCATCTGCTGATGCTCACTTGTGAGCTGTGATACACCAGGTGACAACACTAATCTAACTCGCGAATGACCCACCGAGGTGCGCGACTCTGCGCTGGTGCTGGGTGTGCTCAATTCTGCTGACGCAGCACCCTCAGAGGTTGCAGGTTCCTCTGAGGAGTCTTCCGGCTCTTCCTCCTGGACAGTGGGGAGGGGGCTCTCGATGGTCCTGTGGGGGAGTAAAGGCATGAGTTAGACATGTGATATTAATGTAGTAGACGCATCCCATTGTGCACATGATCATAACTCAATCTGTATGAACATCAGATGCCATATCAGTCACTCATGCAATCTAAATGAGAGGGTTGCAAATCTGTTCTGTCACCAGCTTGCTCTACTGTGCCCGTCTCTCCGTCCCCCACTTCCAGCTCCTCGCCACCTCCGGCAATGTCGATTGCAGTCTCCTCAGCAGTGGTCAAGTGCGCCAATGAAGGTGGCCCTCCTCCTGTCCTGCCCCTCTCCCTCTTATTGTGGGCTCTCTTTTCCTGCAATAAGGGAGACAAGTGGAGTTTGAGTGAGAATGATGGAGTGAGTGTAGAGAATCCATAGCATAGGTGCTTAGAGGGAGACAAAGATGGAGTGAGGTGCCAATACCAAGGGCCCTCCCTGTGCATAACAGTGATAGCGAGTGTGATGGGTGCATAGCAGGATGGTGGAGTGATTCTGTACATAGAGAGAGAGGGATGGCTAAGGGTGCAAGGGATGTAAGGGTAAGTCAGGATGTGCAGGAGTAGGTTGACAATGCAGAGTGCTGGTGATGAGAGGAGATGGGGAGCAAATTTAAGGTAAGTGTGATGTTATACTCACTTTTGCTGAGCGGAGCAGATCATTGAACCTTTTGTGGCACTGAACCCAGGTGCGTAAACACAAAGACCTGGTGCTCACCTCCTCAGCAATTTGCAGCCAGGCTGCTTTGGTTTGCTGAGGAGGCTTCCTCCGGCCATTTGAGGGGAACAGTACCTCTTTGCGCCCTCTCACTCCCTCCGCAAGAGCATGGAGGGAGTCATCATCAAATCGTGGAGAGGCCTTTGATCTTGACCCACTCATCTCTCTATCTGCCACACTGAAAAGCATCAGAAAATGAAGGAAAAATCACAAGGCTGCAAGGGCCCCTTAAATGCAGCAGAATGGAAGACGTCAGCAGAGGTGAGCAGCAGACCCGAACCCACTGATTGGGCCGGGCAACACGCACGGCGGGCTTAATAAGCCCAGTTAAGGCAAAATACTTAATGCAGAGCGGATTAAACCGGCAGCAGGACCGGAGCCCGCCGACAAGTCAACCCAACTCCAACCCGCCTCCACTCGGAAAATCGCGGCCTATGAGTTTGCCCACAACTAACACAGTAGATTAACTGGTTTATAGTTAACCCTATTTATCCTTCTTGAACAGAGGTGTCAGATGGGCTACCCTCCAGTCCCCTCAGTAAAATTGGATATCTAAGGAGGATTGAAAAGTGGTGATCGAATCTCTTCTGTCTCCTCTCCGACTTCCTTTCACAGCCTGCGGCGCATGCCATCAGCCAGGCTGTTTAAATGGAAACTGGTTTTGTCTGGTGGCAACGTATAGGGACATTATAAAGATACCAAATTTATGTATATCTGTAACTGTCTTTGAGTCTCTGTCGAGACTGACACTTACAGAGTGCCTGGGGAAAATTTAAAAAAAATACTTTAGTGAATAATGGCTACCTTTGATAGCTGAAACTTAAAATGTTGCAAACGTATTCCGGGATAGAAGAATTGACTGTGGAGCTGAAATGCTCATTGAAATTCATAGAATGGCAACTAGAACAGCTGTTTTCTCCTTACCTACCTGTTTAATTACTTTGCTTGTAGAATGTGTATTTAACAATGCTGTTACTAAAATGAATTAATTTGGTAAATCACCCGCGATACTGATTTTAAATGAATTCCCTAAATAGTCCTTTTATCTATTTCAACAAATTTGAATATTAAATATGTTGTACTCTGCAGCATTGAACAGTGATAGCTCAGGCATTTGTTGTAAGTAAGAAGTGCGTTATTATATATACTGACTGTTATTTCCTGGCAGCCAACTGCTAATTATCACTTGCTCAACTTGTGGCGATTACATTACAATTATTAATTATTTAGTGCGTATGTCATCACACATCGAGTATGTGGAGTGCACCAGCCATTGGATACTCCCTGCCAGCGAGAGCGACAAACCCAAAATGGAAACTAGTGTGACATAATAAAATATTATGGATACTGGGGAGTGCTGTGAAGGCTGTAATTTTATCCTGGGGGTCAGATTCTTAGCTTTGCTTGCGTAGTTTACTATTTCATCTGAACCCCTTGATGAGATTGCTCGCTTGTTGATTGCCCGTCATGATGACAGCAATGACTTTCCGCATTCATGTGAGCTATTGAAGCTTTTTCCATGCATTGGAATGCTGATGGCTTAGAAAGCCGCAGTGCCAGTTGCAGTTCACCCACACACTGAACAACTGTATCTCACCAGATGTGTTGATTTTTTTCCTCGGTTTTTCTGAGAACTCTCGTCTTTTGCAGCCACATTCTCTAATTTAGGTGTCAGCTGTGGCTCAGTGGTGGCACTCTCGCCTCTGAGTCAGAAGGTTGTGGGGTTCAAGCCTCGCTTAATCCAGGCTGACACTCCAGTGCAGTACAGAGGGAGCGCTGCACTGTCGGAGGCGCCGTCTTTCGGATGAGACGTTAAACCAAGGCCGCGTCTTCCCCCTTCCTTCAGGCGGACGTATAAAATCCCATGGCACTATTTCGAAGAAGAGCAGAGAGTTCTACCTGGTGTCCTGACCAATATTTATCACTCAACCAACATCATTAAAAAACAGATTATCTGGTCATTATCTCATTGCTGCCTGTGGGAGCTTGCTGTGCGCAAATTGGCTGCTGCTTTCCCTACATTACAACAGTGACTACACTTCAAAAGTACTTCATTGGATGTAAAGTGCTGTGGGACATCCGGAGGTGAAAGGCGCTATAGAAATGCAAGTTTTTTTTCTTTTCAAAATCCTCTAAATGGTACATAAAGGCCTTTTTTAACTGCACGTTGAGAACAGGCAGGCAAGCTGCAGAAGGCTGGCCATTTGGTTCTGGGAGGGCGAGAAATCAGTCAGTTCCCACGCTGAACTAAGTTGGAGTCTGGGAGGGGGAGGTGAGGCAGTTCCAGGGACGGTCTTGCATAGGCCGACAGAAGCCCGTAATTTTTTTGTGAATACTCCTGCTCCTCCTGATCCTACCAAAAAAAAAATGTAACATTTCCTGGATGTTTTGTGAGCAGCTTCCCTTTAAGAGCCGCTGTTTAGGTTGCTCGCCGCCTGTCCATTTGTACATCAAAATTTCAGTCGGGGTCCTCTGTATGCCATAGGACCCTGATTTGCATATTACAAGTAGTCTCCGCTGGAAAGATGTGAGTTTTTCAGCTGCCCATCTCAGGACCCTACCCAAGATGGTGGCACAGGCACATAGTGAGTCATCGCCTACCAGTGTGCAGGAGCTGGGAGCAGTGGGATAGGACTCCACAGGTGTTAGCTCGCCAGAAGGCAAGATCACATGCGAACTCTGCTGCAGAGGACTCAGACGCAGACTTCGAGGGATCATGCTACCACGGAAGGCTGATGAGCACATACCGGAAAATGCTAGCTGCATTGGGTAGCCTGCCAACGAGCCTATGCGGAATGGCTTAGAGCATGGAGGAGGCCAGCTCCAACTTGTGTTTTGAGCAGAGCATGGAGACCATTCTGTCCAACATGGAGCGAGTGGTCAGCTCCATGTACATGACAGTGGCATCCACCGCTTCAATGGCAACTCATTCTGCTGCCAAAGAAGCTCAGATGGCTGCGACCCTTGATTTGGGGGCCAGTATTGGCAGGGCCATCCAGAGCGTCACGGCACTGCTGCACTCTGTTTTCACGCAGAGTCGTAGGAGTGCTGAGGCGCAGTCCCAGGAGAGTGGCCTTGGCTCCATGGGAGAGGTACCTGCTGTAATCTCCAGGACAACGGCATGTTCTCCGCCACCCACTCCGCTAGTGCCACATCGCCAGCTGGGCCAGATGCTTTAGTCTGCAGCCGGGCCCACAGCTGTTCGAAGTCGCCCACCATGGCCATCTGAAGTGTCCTCAATGGAAGCTCAGCAGCATTTCACCTTTCAGTCTGTAACCTCTGGGAATACATTTCGTCAGAGCACGAGGAGAGGCAAACGTGCACACACACCACTGGCACGGTGTGATCAAATGTCCAGGCCAGTAGGTCCATCAACATTTGCAAAGAGAAAAGGCAGTTTAACATTTCGGAATGGACCCTTGGCGAGAACCCAGTTTTCTGTTTTTGCTTCACATTTCCAGATTTTCTTTCTTATAGCTCGGAGGAATTATTGAACCCAACTGTGCAAGAGTACTGAGTAAACAAGCACAGTTGAAATGACAATACTGGTAAGTTAGTCTGGGTCAATGACTCTCTATTGATTATAATTCATCTCCTTCACAATGGCACAATGACTGCTCCAATCTAGTTCTATTACAGTATCATCAGCATGCAATATTTAAATAACAGTTAAAAAGACAAAAAAAAGTAATAGTTCTTTATAACTTTTTGATAGTTGCAAAGAGTGTTAATGATGATGATCTTTCCCTGAAGGAAATAAATTCAAACCCAATAGTGTGCTGAAGTCTAGAATGTAGTACAGTATATTGGATAACTAAATTTACATGAGTTACTAAAGCAAGACTGATCAAAAAAGCAGATGATGGTAGCAATATATTTCAATTTACAAGACAAGAGTTGATAGTGACCTTTTGATTTATCTTTAGAGAAGAGACAGGCTGTAATTTACCTGGTGCAGTCAGCTTGCATTCAGTTAATATTCAGCACATTGAAAGAGAAATAGGCATTACAAAGGTCAAAAAGGTAACTTGCATTAAGCAGACTATTGGTTTGTGTTTAATGGCACTTGCAGATGTTGCCAGTGTACATGTTTTTGCACAATAATGAGACTAATCTAACAATCGGATGTCGCTGCACTGCTCATGGTGATTGATGGTTGAGCTGAACACCCACCTGCTTGACTGAGCCTATCAATGTCAAAAGATGCACGTTCTTATTATGTGTGAACAGCCCAAAGAAGAATTAAATTTGCTTGCATTAAGGGGTACAAATTCATTTGTTTCTATATGGAGCCCCCTGTATTTGATCACTTTCGAGCTGCTAAGAACAATACATTTCTGAAGGTGGAGTTGGCCTCTCTCCTGAGCGATCAGGCTTACAGTGGGGGTCAGGGAGTCACATTGTTGGACAGCTCACACAATGCCGCTTTGAGTGCCTATATTAATTCAATGAAATCGTATAAATCCTATTTTCCTATGGACCTCAGGAGAAAATAAAACCCAGTAACTTATTTTAAAAATATAATGGTCATCTAATAGTTCCTGTCTTACATATTTGCCTACAAAGAAAAGAAAGAACTATAATTTATATAATATATCTTTCACATCCTCAGGATGTCCCAAAGTGCTTTACAGCCAATGAAGTACTTTTGAAGTGTAGTCACTGTTGTAAGAAACGCGGCAGCTAATTTGCACACAGCAAGCTCCCACGAACAGCAACGTGATAATGACCAGATAATCTTTTTTTTGGTGATGTTGGTTGAGGGATAAACATTGGTCAGGACACCAGGGAGAACTCCCCTGCTTCTCTTCGAAATAGTGTCAGGGGATCTTTTACATCCACCCGAGAGGGTAGAAGGGGCCTCGGTTTAACATCGCAACCAAAAGATGGTGGCCGCGATTTTGCCGGCGCTCAGAGGGCGGGTTCGGAGGCGGATCAGGTGTTAAAGTCGCAATGATTGACGGCGGGTCGGAAATCTGCCGCCATCCCGCCTCCGTGTGAGTTTCAAGAGTGTCGGGTCTGCGATTTCACAATAGACCCGACACCAAGCGGCGGGTGAGGGATTTAAGGCACTTAACTCCTTGTTAAGTGCTTGTTAACTGTTATTTTGAGAGCCTTTTGCAATTTTCCAACTTTTTAATCATGTTTCACGACGTTCGGTGATCACGCCAGATAAGTGTGTCGGGAAGACCAACGAGCTGGAAACTTCACAGCTGTAACTGCAGTCTAAAAGCTGCACTCTCACATCTGCTCAATGTCAAATGTCAGAGGTTGCTGATTTAACAATTTGGTGGACAGTCTTGAGGCTGTAAGTGTCTGGTGTTAACTCTATATCCACTGTCACGTGCATTGCTGGGCCTAAAAGGCACCCTCACCCTTCACTGTGCCACCTCAAATTGTGAGCACACAAATAGCAACGATGTCAAACGTTCATACAAGATTAATTTATTCCAACATAATAAAAGAACAGAAACTTAACATTGAATTCTATCAGAACACCCAAGTGAGTATCCTTGTGATCATTTATATGTCAGCTTTCTCTTACGCGTGCTGCTACGTTATGCTACCCCTGTGGCTTCAGCAGATGTAGAGACAGTCTGCTCACTTCCCTGCTGCGCTTGCTTAGACGCCTTTGGCGATCGTCCTCTGGGTTTTGGTGCTTGTGAAGGCCCCGCCAAAGTCTGCTCCTCCTGCAACTGCACAGGGGCAGACTCGACCATCACTGCTTGGGTGCTCATCTGGGGCTCTGACCGAGGGGTTGGCAAGGGGATGGAAGTTGGAGCACCTGGAGAGGAGCCCCCACTTGCATGTCGCCTCCCACCATCATCCCTTTCATGGGCCACCCGCACTTTTCTGCTAGCAAGTAGCTGGAGAGCACCTTGCTGCACATCAGTGGGGCCATGAGGACCCATCTCTGTACTAACAGTCCTCATAATGGGGATGTCCATGGACCTCTGGTTCCTCTCCGCGATAGATACCCATCTATTCTCCATAGCTGACCATCTCTTTAGAAGAGTCACCATGTTCATTTGAGTCTGCCGATTTATATCCTCCATGGAGGTTGCCGCCCTTTCCATGGCGGGACCTACATTTGCCATTGCGTGCACCACGGCATTGCTCATATTTGAGATGGATTCCTCCATTCCCTGCACACTCACAGTCACCGTGGTTGCAAACCCAGTCAGAGCCTCCTGCACTTGTTCCTGAAACTCCAGCACCGCTCTCTTTCTGGATGGCCCCCGAGGCTCAGCGTCTACATGCAGCTGAGCAGAGCTAGGATCGTCCTGCAGCCTCCGACGAGGAGTCTCCACTGCTGTCCCTGTCTCCACCATCTGCTCTTGCTCACTCGTGCGTTGTGATACACCAGGTGACAACACTGCTCTATCTCGCAAACGACCCACCGAGGTGTGCGTCTCTGCGCTGGTGCTGGGTGCGCTCATTTCTGCTGACGCTGCTCCCTCAGAGGATGCAGCATCCTCTGAGGAGTCCTCCTGCTCTTCCTCCTGGACAGTGGGGAAGGGGGCTCTTGATGGTCCTGTGGGAGAGTAAAGACAGGAGTTAGACATGTGATATGTAGGTTGCAAACACATCCCATTGTGCACATGATGAGCACTCAATTTCTATTGACATCAGATGCCATATGTGTCACTCATGAAAGCCAAATAATATGGATGGAGAAGCATTCTGTCACTAGGTTGTTTAACTGAGCCCGTCTCTCCGTCTCCCACTTCGAGCTGTTCCACCAATCCCACAATGTCCAGAGCAGCCTCCTCAGCGTTGGTCAGCTGTGATAAGGATGGTGGTCCTCCTCCTGTTCTCTCCCTCTCCCTCTTATTGTGGGATCTCTTTTCCTGCAATGAGGGAAAGAAGTGGAGTTTCAGTGAGAGTGATGGAATGCGTGTAAAGAATGGATAGGATAGATGTTTAGAGGGAGACTGTGAAGGAGTGGGTTCCCATTACCAAGTTCCCTACTTTTGAGTTGTTAGTTGTTGTCAGTGCATAAACTTGAGGGTGGGGGTGAGGGGTGCATAGTAAGATGGGGAAGTGATTCTGTGCATAGGGAGAGAGGGATGGGGGATGGTGCAAGGATTGTTGGGTTGAGTTAGGATGTGCAGGAGTAGGGTTGGCAATGCAGAGTGATGGGGAAGTGATGACAGGCACAGCAGAATTTAGGTAAGTGTGCGTTTATACTCACGTTTCCAGAGCGCAGGAGATCATTGAACCTTTTCCTGCATTGGACCCAGGTGCGCCTGTACATGGACCTGGCACTGACCTCCTCAGCTATTCGCAGCCAGGCTGCCTTCGTCTGCTGAGGAGGTTTCCTTCTTCCATCTCCCGGGTATAGGACCTCCCGACGACCTCTGACTTCCTCCACCAGAACATTGGGGGATTCTTCAGTGAAGCAGGGAGCTGCCTTATGTTTCTCTGCAGACATCGTGGTGAGAAGCAGCAGTCAGGAGCAGCAGAAACGACCTGAGATGTAATGGGGAAATGCCCCCTTAAATACACCGGCTGCAAACATGTCAGCGTATCAGCTGACCAGACCCGCACCTTGTGATGAGGGCGGGTAACCCACACGGCGGGCTTAACCAGCCCAATTAACCAAATATTGTGTCAGCAGGCCGGCTGGAGCCGGCAGCGAGACCGGAACCCGCCGACTACTGTTCCCGAAGCCAGCCTGCCTCCAGGCAGAAAATCGCAGCCGGTATCTCTGACAGTGCAGCACTCCCTCAGTTCTGCACTGAAGTGTCATCCTAGATTATATGCTCAAGTCTCTGGAGTGGGACTTGAACTGATGAATCTTCTGACTTAGAGACGAGCGTGCTACCACTGGGCCACAGCTGACAACTGTGACTGCACTTCAAAAGTAATCCACTATCTTTAAAGTGCTTTCGGGTGTTCTGAGGATGTGAAAGCTGCTTTAGAATTACAAATTCTTTCTTTATATTTCGAATAAATTCCACAGATTTCTCCTCTCTCCCAGCATTAGTAGCTGCTCTGCTTACTCGATCGCTAAACAGTCTCATTTATGTTACTCTCAGCAAAATTAAAATTACTTCTTATGACCCTGAAAAGAGCTAACCATCATCTGTGATCATTTACCATCTTGTTTGTTCGCATCTGCCTTCAGTGACTCAAAAAACAATTTCTCAAAAAAAATTGCTTGCGTTTCGAGAACTGAACTTTGCTTACAAATTATAACCAGCAATTTGGCTACAAAATCTACCAATGTTTACTCCGGAGCAAAGGAGACTCGGTAGGATCTTACTGAGTTATTCGCAATTGTAAGGAATATAGAAATATTGGCCCCGATGACAGCGTACGCTGAGTTGGGCTATTTGCCCAACTACTGCCCAGCAATTGGCCACAGAACTCTCACGCCTGGTAAAAGCAGGCATAGGGCCTGTTTTCATCACTGTAAGGGTTAATATAAATCTTAAATTAAAAATTAAAAAATAAAAATGATGCACAAACACTTAGGTCGCGATTTTGCAAATGGATGCGGCTTGGGAGCGGCTCAGCTGGTTTCCGGGTTCCAGTCCCGCCCCCAACTTCATCCGGTCCACGGACATGATTTTACGTCGATTGACCTTGTTAAGCCCGCCCTGCGGGCTTGCCAGCCAATTAAGAAGAAACCGATCAGATGACATCGTTTGATGACACGTCATCTGCTGGTTTTCTTAAAGGGACCACGCCCAATTTTTCTTTGACAGCTCATTTCTCAGTGTTTGACAGCATTGAGGTGCTGCAAACACTGACATTGACTGTTCACAGGTGAGCTCTTGAACTCAGGCTCTCCAATGACTCCCTCCTTAGGCTAGAACAGATGGCAGCTGCAGGTGAGGTTACAGAAGCGATCTGTCACTGGTGAGAGAGGTTCTCCCAATGAGGTGGGACTAGACAGCCAATTCAAAACTTGTTACCTACAGAAAAGTGTAAATGCATTAAAAATGATTTTCCCAACATTTCCTTACCTCTGAAACTCACCAGTGCACCATTGGATCCTTCACACCACTTCTGCAGCTGTCATCAATGCAGAAACATTACAGCAGACTCACAACTCGCCACACTTACCTGGCGTGGTGTCTGGACGTCGGGGAACCCGAGGCAGAAGCGGCAAAATTGAACAGCCAGGTAAGTGGCTATAATCCTCTTCCCGCCGCTAGGTGTCGGGTTCATGCGCAAATCGGGGACCCGACACTTGGGAAGATTGATTGGAGGCAGGTTGACAGCGGGTTTCCTGCCCGCTGTCAATCTTTTTCCATTTTGACAGCGGTCCCGCCTCCAATCCTGCACTCTTGAGGACCGGCAAAATTCCGGCCTTAGTTTATGCAAATTTTGGCCCGGATTAAAATGTTTAAAATTATTATTCAAAAAATATAATTTTTTGTTGTATTTGCGGTATTGAAGGGACTTTTAATTAAATTTGAAAATGAGAACATTTATTTTTTATTTTAGTTGTCTAAATTGTTTAATTATTTTGGGATTCCATTCGGGTTTATGGGGATTTCGTTCGGAAATGGAATCCTCCTTTCTCATTGGAGGACCGGGCCCACGTGATCCCAGGGACGCTTCCGAACCGCCTGCGCCCCTGGGATTCGTGGGCCTTTACTCCAGAGGTACCCCTCCGACCGCAAATTCAGGGCCATTAAGAGCTAAAAGATATGTGCAACGATAACAAAGGGATGTGGTCTCGAGCTCAGAGTGAAAGTGAACAGACAGTTTTGTTTTGGATACTTTACACAGTGGGTGGTGAATATATGGAAGTTTTTACATGTCATTTTTACACAGTTTAATGTTTGCAAAAAAAGGCATCACTGTCTTGAATCAAAATGAAATCTAAATTTCTCTTTGAAATGCAAAGCATCTACAGCATCTGCATTACGTTCTGCAGAACACATTTTGAATCAGCATTATAGTTTCTGAAATGCTGTTCACTCATGAAGCAAAAAAAAAATCACAAGCTTATAGTTTGACAGAAAAAAATGGTTAAACAGGAGTCTGAAAATGACTTGTGTCATGAACTGGGGAAAAGTGCCACTGTATCTGTGAGGATAGCTATCAATTATCACTGTATTAAATTGGACCAGTCTGAAATTTTTGTGGTCTTATTTTGAAGAGCAGCAATAAAGATAGCTATACTGCAAACAGCAATTTAATCATTGTTGGAGACATTTTTTTAACATATATTTTTTCCCCCCAGAGAAGGCACGTTGTTATAGAAAGGTTGTTCAGTTTGGAGTTTGATTTGAATTTGCTGCAATACTCAAGTTCTAAGTCCATCAGGTTTTAAACAAAAGCGCCAAGTGGAGGCGGGTGAAGGAGACAGACCGAGAGGGGAAAGCATTTTCTTTAAACTGTTGATTATCAAGTGCCGAGTTCCGTTTTAAAGAATTAATCAGGAAATAGATGTTTTTAAAAGGGGTAGAGGAAAATACATAAGGAAATGGAAAAACACCTAGAAATAAACAATCCAGAAAACCATATGAAAAATATTGTACTTTTCTTTAAAGCATTTGGACCAGTGACATTGAAATCAAGACCAGCCACCTTCTAGTCATGGATTAGTAACCCAGAATGTTTTTGACCTATATAATAAATTGGGTTTTCATTTTATTCTCATGTGGAGTACTTCGGGCTAAAACCATGAGGTACTTTTTGCTGCTCAGATACTGTTTTATCACCAGGTGGGTGAGGCGTGCGCCCGATTCGAGTGGATGCCTGATAAATATATGCAAATCGATGTCCTCCAGCACAGATAGGACCCTGAGGCAATTTTAATGGGCTACTGACCAGGAGCATCCACTATGGATGCCCCGACTGGTAAAACCTGCCGGAACGGAAGAGGAGATGCCCAAAGCTAATGACAAAACTTGTCTTTCTGGGGCTGAAAGGAGCACGAGTGTTTCCCTGGGCCCCACAATGAAGCTTTCGGCCTCTGCTGCCCCAGGATCCGCTGCCCTTTCCACCTGCGAAATCTTCCCGAACGTTCACACAAGTGCAATTGTGAAAATCACAGACATATGCAAAGCCCTAGTCCAGCTGAAGAAACTGGCCTTGATATGGAGTGGTGGCACCAACTACTATAAAGTGGGGTGGGGGGGGGGCGGGGGGGGAAGTGGTGCATGGATACTGTGAGTGTTGTTCTCTGCTGGGAAAATAAAGGTGCCTGGAATAAAGATGGGCTGAAGGCGAGGACGAATGTGTAGCTGCACCATGCTCAATATATACACTGATGGCAAAGAAAGCTACTCTACTTGAAATTAATTTTAAACTTTTTTTTAAAATTACATGTTTAAGTCTGGCTAATGTTAGAACTATCACCAAGTACAGTAATTAAAATATAATGTTCCTTTAAGACCGTGTCATAAGAACATAAGAATTAGGAGCAGGAGTAGGCCACATGGCCCCTGGAGCCTGCTCCGCCATTCAATAAGATCATGGTTGATCTTCAACCTCAACTCCACCTTACCGCCCATGTCCCTTGTCTCCCCATCTCAGTCCTAAATGGCCGACCCCTTATCCTGACACTGTGCCCCCAGTTCTAGACACTCTCAGCATCTACCCTGTCAAGCCCTCTCAGAATCTTATGTTTCAATGAGATCACCTCTCATTCTTCCAAACTCCAGAGAGTGTGGACCCATTTTGTGCAATTTTGGCTTCCTGGTAAGCAGCGCCCCATAAGTGCTATCATTTAAATGTGCATGTCCATTAACACTGGTTATGCATAAAAGCTGTAATGTGTTTACAGAAGCGTAATTCAGGGGTTAAAGACTGCAGAAAATGCATTTTTTTTTGTAGAGGTATTTTGCAACATGTTAAACTTTTGAAGCATCCAGTTTTCAGCAACTTTTTGGCCAGAAGTCTCGATGTGCTGGAATCATTGCCTTTTTGAGATTAGATACTGACATTGAAAATGGTACTAAAATAGTTTTCCTTATAAAGCAAGACATTTTCTATATTTGGGCCCTCATAAATTAGTAGTCTGCTCAATAATGAGCAAAAACAGTGCAGTGTGGACACCAGTGGGATTAATGCCACTCTTTGTGTGGCTAAGGGCTGGATTTTGCCAATGGGGAGCTTTTGGAGGCGGGACTCCCACTTGTCGGGTTTTAGTCCCGCCTCCATCGTCTTCTGGCCAACCCACGCTATTTTCCCTTGATTGACCTTGTTAAGCCTGCCCAGCGGGCTTAGCAGGCCAATTAAGGGAAAGCCGGTGACAGAGAACGTCAGCATATGACGTTTCATCTGTCAAAAATTTTTGACAGATGAATTGTCATCGTTTGACAGCTCTATGAAGCTGTCAAACACGGACATTCTCTGTTGTTTGATGAGTTCTTGTATTCAAGACTCATCAAACCTATCTGCTGAGCAGAAATCAGTTGGCTGTTGCATCGGAGAATGCAGCAGCCATTCTGTCATCTCTGCCGGTGCAATGCGGGAGTCTCCGGTTTCCCCAACTGTTGAAGCCTGCAGAAAGAAACAAAGGTAAGGAAACATTTTCTATCACTTTACACTCTCCTCACACACTTACCACTCCACACTTGCACCCATCACTCACCTCCACAGCGCACTTTTGGACCCCTCCGACGTCGGGAAGCCCGCACTTGCAGGGGTAAAATGGGGATAATCCTCTTAACTGCCTGTTAACTACCTGTTAACAGGCAGTGAAGTGGCTGTAATCCCCTTCCCGCCTCCAGGAGACAGGACGCGGCGCGGGTCGGGGACCCGCCTCCTGGGAAGATGTCACGGAGGCGGGTTGGAGGCGGGATGGGCACCCGCCCCCAGATTCTGCCATTTGATTGGGCTCCCAGCTGAGAGTGGGAAGAGGGTAGCCTGTACCTCAGACTCTGCCAAGGTTGTTTCAAAGCACGGCACTGGCGGATGCACAAGAGCAACCTGTGGCTGGTTCTCCCTCTGATTGTTCCTCCCTCTCTGAGAAAGCACCAGGCTTCTGCTCACTACTGCTCACAGCAATATTGCTGAGATCAGAATCTGAGTCATTCGGAGGACTGAGGCTACACATTCGGTCCTCCAGCGACGTGCACCACCATGCCACTTCCTCTTTTTATTCTTAATTCCATTATTTCTTACTTGTCTTGGGCTTTGGTCCATGTTTTCATTTTCCAGTGTCTTCATACAATTAAACTGCTTTATTTCCTTTCTAATTTCATCCTTTTTTCGAGTTTATTTTTCTTTTACATGAGAGCAGCCCATTGGCAACTCTCCATCTCTTTATTCGCTCTCCTCCTTTGGGGAAGTACTCGGCCTTCACTCTGGGTCTCCTCACAGCAACGCGGTTGAGATCAGCAGTCAGGAATCAAACGTGCTGCTTCCCTTCCGCCCCCCTCCACTCCACCACCGACCCAGCTCCCACTCTCTGGCACTGTGCAGTGGTATTCCGATGCGCAGTGTCACTCCGCCAACCCCCGTTTCTCTCTTTCTCGAAGTGCAACTTCATGCTATTTCTGTCGTGCTCTTGTTTGTCAGTGAGTGCTCAGCATCCTTGTCTGTAATTGTGAAAGAGCTATCACTGGCTGTCACACGGATGCCATAAATGTGACAGAAACAGCTTTTAACGAAACTCAAACTGACAAACTCTGGAAATTTCAAATCAACCCACACACAACATATCAGACGGCAGACAGAATCAGATGCTCAGACACAGAAACCCTCTGAGATTTTGTTAAAAGATTCAATTCCTGCTGTCGCAAATTGCTCAGGATTTGAAGCAGCAAGCTGGAAAAGTGGCACCCCAAAATTTGAGTTCCGTGAGTTTCAAAACCCTTTGGGGGAAAAAATTCGGCTGCTTTGCGCCCCGTTAGCGCCCTAAGAGGGCGCTAATGCGGTGCAAAGCAACTCGCACCCGGTTGCGGCGCCGCCAACGCCTCCCGCGAAATTTAGTGGGAGGTTAGCAGCGGCGCTGCGCCGCCGGCGATGACATCATCACCGTGCGCAGCACCCCACTCACGCCCCGTCCGCGATCTTTGGTAGCGCCCCCTGACTTACTGCCAGGCGCTATATTAAACGGGGTCAGGGGGGGGTCTACCTGTGGCTGGGGCGGCGCTATTTAAAGGCGATGTGCCGGGCGGCCATTTTTGTTCTTGGCCGCCTGCCAGCACCTGCCTCCTTACCCGCCCCTCCGCGGAGTGCCGGCTGTGCTCCATGAGCCCAGCACTTCTCGAGTGCCGGGCTCTTTTGCCGGCACTCCCGATTCCCGGGGGCCCAGCTGGGCCCCGGATCGTGCTGCGCAATGCCCCTCCCCTTTAAGATATTCCCTTGCAGTGCCGCGATATTCCCTCGCAGTGCCCCAAGAGGGAGGCGGGGCGCTTCCAGTAGCGCCCCGCTTCCCTCTTGGGGCGCTACCACTCAATTTCGGTCGCGGGGGTGCTAATTTTTCCAGGGCGAAGTTCGCGCCCCAAAGGGGGCGTGACTCAATTTTTCGCCCTTATGCCTGAGCATATGAAAATGTATCCGTGAATCAAAATGAACTAGGCTATTGCAAATATGCATTTTGAGAAGGGACATAGGATTCTGCACAGCATGTAGTTTCTAAAAGTTCTGTTACTTGTAGAAACCTGATAAAGATTTGCGCCCCATAGAGTTTCATATACATACTCTGTTAGGGCATTGTTGGTTATCAAGCTACTTATTGTGAAGAGGCTGATAATTATGATAAATGGATATATTTACTTGACGGGTATTAAATCTTTTAAATTTATTTTTAAAAATCTGTATATATTGCTGAAAGCTTGTAGTTTGTGCATGTGCTTAAATTGTTTTTGGTTCTTCCAGCACTACATTAAAACAATACTAACCTGCAGGGTCCTTTGCAGGTATACTTTATTTAATGTTGTCAGCATTTGCAGTTTTTCTCTATTATTCTATACTGTATATTTGTGGCTTTTAAATTTTAACTTGTGGAGCTGGTTAGATTGATTAAAATTACATATTCATTTTTATTCTGCGGGTAGTATTGTGGGACCAGTCGCAGACTTAAGTTAGCGCTGTTGAGGGGAAGTGTTGATCAGGCCTTGGATGGAAATTACTATTGAGTGCAATTACTAGGTTAAGCTCGCAGAGGGCATATGCAGGGGTTATAAGGAGTGTTTGCTGAGATTATCAGTTTGTCCATGAGAGGGGCATCAGTCCTGTTATGATGTCACCTGGCAGATCACATAATTAAACTCTTCAGTTAATGTTACCTCGTTGGTATATCATTCTGTGAAAACTTGTAAAAAGTTGTCTAATAGTGCTCATTGAAAGCATAAACTATGCGCTCTCTATTAGTATTGATTTACTAAGTGTTAATTTGGTGTTTTGGGTCAGTGTTTGTTAGGTTCAATTCAAGCCATGGATTCCCAGTGGAGGTTGAGGCAAATGCCAGCGTCTTCCAGCTTAAGGAGGCAGTTGCTAAGAGACAAGGAGTTCCAATTGACCAGTTGTGCGTGATCTTTGCTGGAAAGCAGCTGAGGAGCGACTTGACACTGCAGGTAGGTCCCCCTTGGTTTTTCCTTTTGTTTCTGGGAGGCTGCCAACCCTGCGGTTCATAGCTCTAATAATGCCTATCTGACATTCAGATCTCAGATGTCATAGAATAAACAGTGACAGGGGATTTTGTGAACTTTATTCAACTCAGCTTCGTTAATTCTGACCTTTTTAATTATGCAGCAAAAGTGTAAGTAAGGGCAGGAGACAAGTCTGCACTAATTGAGCAAATGTTTGCTGTCTGGGTGAGCTGGTTGTCCATCTCAGTACTTTCTTTACTTTAGTATTCTCTTTGTTTCACACTTTCATTTTATATATTTTGCTCAATTATAGAGACAAGAGGATGTGAATGGAGTATAATGCTCCTGCCATGGTGTCAGGTGTGTCTGGCCCAACTGTGACTCCAGGAGGCAAAGAAATGGTCCTGGTCTTTGGAGCTAAATGGCAAATTAAATATGTAGAATAAGTATGTCTGAATTTTCCTTCGTCTCTTTTCACAGAGGTTGCTAAAGTTTGTGGAAATGAGGTGGATTCGATTTTTCCTTTTCTGAATCTGTGATTTGCTATTATTGCCGTAAGTGGGTGGAAATTGACTACAAGTCATCATGTGGGTAACTGAAACTTGGTCACCTGTTGACCACTGAGTTGGTCATGTGGGAAGATTGTAAGATCAGTTTTAGAGGCATAACGGCACAGAAGGAGGCCATTCGGCCCATCGAGTCCACACCAGCTCTCTGCAGAGCAATCCAGTCAGTCCCATTCCCCCGCTCTATCCCCGTAGCCCTGCAAGTTTATTTCCCTCAAGTGCCTATCCAGTCTCCCCTTGAAAATATTGAGTGTTTCCGCTTCCACCACTTCCGTCGGCAGCGAATTCCAGGTCCTCACCACTCGCTGCGTAAAAAAGTTTTTCCTCATATCCCCCCTGTATCTCTTGCCCAAAACCTTAAATCTGTGTCCCCCTAGTCCTTGTACCATCAACTAGTGGGAACAGCCTTTCCCCATCTAGCCTATCCAAACCCGTCATAATCTTGTACACCTCTATCAAATCACCCCTCGACCTCCTTTGCTCTAAATGAAAACAAATCCAGCTGCTCCAACCTGTCCTTGTAGCTAAGATCCCCCATCCCCGGAACCATTCTGGTAAATCTCTTCTGCACCCTCTCAAGGGCCGTCACATCCTTCCTAAAGTGTGGTGACCAGAACTCCAGTTGTGGCCTAACCAGCACTTTATAAAGGTTCAGCATAACTTCTTTACTTTTGTACTCAACACCTCTATTTATGAAGCCCAAGATCCCATATATTTTGATTGGTTGTGGATTGCAATCGAGGCTTTTTTGCACTTTTTGTAAGACTGCCCTGCTGGGAAACAGATTCATGTACTGTTCGTTGCGTTGCACAACTATTGCCTTTGAAAGAAGGGAGAAAACTGAGCTTAAAGAAAGGGAGACAATCATCTTTGAATAGTTTTCTGCTCGGCACTTGGACAACCAGCAGGTTGAGAGAGAGAATAACATAAAAAATTGTGGAAGCTAGAACAATGTGCTACTTTCTTTAAAAAAAAATAAAGTTTGTATTGCCAAGGGGGTTGTGGGATGTGATGGGTTTGTTTGGCTCTGTGAGGGTCCCACACTGAGGATTGGGAGACTATTTTACAGTTTCTATGTGTACTGCAAAATACTACTCTGGTAACTTTACACATTACTGTACCATGCACAGAATTACATTTTGAAGAACTCTCCTATATTGCTACCTGCTTGCCTGTTAACTTTGTGTTGGGGGAATGGTACAGTTTTTCAAACTGTTCTATTTATCAGTCAATTCCTTATTGTCATCATATTCTTCATAGCACATCTCTAAGGACAGGTGACCTCTGTCATTTTTGCTGCTGCAAATTACTCATTTTTCTTTAAAAGATTTTAAAAGTCAGCGATACGGCTCATGCATGAATAATTGTCATTTGGTCAAGGTACTGGATGGCACCAGAAGAGAGCGAAACTGGCAGAGAAAAAAAATATTACAAAAGTCAGGTTGTAACTTCTTGGTATCTTTCTGCTACAAAGAACATGTGAAGGGATAATTACTAGTCCTAGCCCCTTTAGGGCTACCCCAGATCAGGCGTATTCCTCAGACGTTCACTTTCAGCTAAAGTTTGAGGTAGCCGAATCCTAAAGACGCTTAATTGGGTCTAAAGGTCTGGACCATCTCTCCCTAAAGGAAAGGAGCAACCTGAAAATGTTACCGTCCTCCAGATAGCACTTTTAATAAGTTTAGCTAGATTGTAACGTTCCGGATATTATGAGGGTCCGGAAAACTCCCCCAGAATTCTGCAACTCCTCACCAAAGAGTGTACAGAGATTGAGTTTGCGAGTTTGATACAGAAGTATTATGTGAGACAATTCTAAAAATATATAGATTTATTAAAGAACCGACATTAATTTTACAGTTGGTGATTCAATCGCAACATTAACAGTTCCAAAAAGAGAAAGCTTTTACAATCTTATTATCAGAGATCCTTATTCTCAAATCTTAACTTCGCTACAGTTTTACAGTTCTTAGTCTTATTCAGAATATCCACCAAAATCAAATACAGTACTGTTGATCCCCGAGGTACAAAGAGTTGTGGACTTACAGAGCCGCCTCTGAAGCCTGAGAATCGCTTTGCCCCTTTACAGCGAATCTATTATCCCATTTGAAAGTTCAATATTTGTACCCTTTTTCAGTGGTATCTCCTTTAAAGTTTTCTGCTGATGTAAGCTAATTATCTCAAGTCATTTTTCTGCTGACCCCTGCTATTTTTACAGTCACCTCAGCTGGCAGCAACACAGAATTATGTCTCTACCCCAGGTGTCCCAAGCCCACCATAAAAAACGGTGTAACAGCAGGTGCATTTCATTTGATGTCATTTTTACTAAGGTCTTCTGTTTGTGCCTTTTTACGAAGTGTAAATTAGAACACCTCAACCAGGGTGATCTATGCAATTCTTAGTCACCTCAGCTGGTTGTAACACAGAATCATGTCTCTCCTCCGTAGGTGTTCCAAGTTCAACACAAAAACGGTGTGACGGCAGGTGCCTCCTTTTACTTGATATCATTTTTACGAAGGCATATGTTTCTTAATTTTATGTGCCTGTTTACGAAGTGTAATTTAGAACACCTTAACCAGGATGCATCATTGTCTTCTTTCCAAAGATTCAGACCGTCAGGAGCCTCCAACCTTCTGTTTCAATAAGGTTATTGATTCAGTGTCAACAGCTATCTTATCTCAATAGCCTGTATGCTGTTACAGCTTTAGATTGTTGAGGCTTCCGGATTTCCAAACCCAGTTTGTCATGTTTTAATAAGGCCAGAGTTCTTTCATAGAATGGTGTATTTTTCTGAATAGGTTATATGGTTTATTCCTTCACACATGGGGCTACAAATTCGACTCCATTGTGCCCGATTTTCCGCGCCACACGCGCACACTTCTGATGCAGGCCGCACTGGACGCCATCTTGGTGAGAGCATAGGGTGGGCGTTAGGAGTGTATGCCGGAAATATGTTGAGTGGGCAGATCGTGACGTCAATAAGCGTGCAACGCTGATTTGATGCCAGCGCTGCCATTTTCGTCCTCAATGCTGGAGCTAACGCCCTGTCTTAACCTCGCACAGCTGAACATGTTCAGCAGCTGCAAGGACCCCCCATCAGTGATATTTAAAGGGATCGACAACCACTCTCAGGCTAGTTGCTGATTAATTTCTACTGGCTCTGTGTAAGTTTGTGGAAGTGTTTGGAGCTTTCTAGAGTTGTTTAAAATTGGTGAGGTGACAGGGAGTGGTGCTGCCAGTGGAGAAGGCCTTGCTTCTGACTTCAAGGGTTCTGGTCAGACCGCTTGCTCCCAGTCATGGGTGCTCAAGTTGTCATCCCCCTTGGCCTGCAGCATGACAGAGAGATGGAGCAGAGGCAGCAAAGAAGAGGACAAGCTGCTCGCGGAGGAGGGGGAGAAGGGCTCTCAGCAGGAGGCCTTACATACCCTAGGGTCTTCTGAGAGCAATTCTCTTACCTCAGCCTGAGCCAGGAGCAGTGTGTGAGGCGTCTGTGCTTTACGAAGGTGGTGCTCACAGAACTCTGTCACCTCTTCCAACCAGACCTGCAGCCTTACACTCGGGCAAGGACAGCGCTGCCAGTGGCTGTGAAGGTGACTGTGGCCCTGAATCTCTTTGTGTCGGGATCATTCCAGGCTGGAGCAGGCGGCATCTGTAACATCTCCCAGTTCGCCTTCCACTGCTGCATAAGAGAGGTGACAGACGCTCTTTATGCCAGGAATGGGGACTTCATTGTCTTCTCTCTGACCAGAGAGAAGCAGGCGGAGCTTCCCCATGCTGCAGGGCACCATCGATTGCACACACGTGCCTTTGCGGGCACCGCATATAAATGCTGAGATGTACTGCGACCGCAAAGTTTATCACTCGCTGAATGTGCACTTGGTATGCGACCATCCTCAGCACATCATGATGGTGAATGCCCGGTATCCTGGCAGCAGTCATGATGCTTTTATTCTGTGTCAGTCCGCTGTTCCCTCAGTCTTTGAGCCACCAAGACAAACCAGAGGGTGGCTACTGGGCGACAGGGGCTCTCCGCTGACCACCTGGCTCATGACTCTGCTCCGCAACCCAAGCACATGTGGATAGTATTCTGCCATACGAAATCTGAAAGAGCAGACCATTGTTACCCTTAAACAAGGCTTCCGCTGCCTGGACCACTCTGGAGGAGCCCTGCAGTACTCACCAGAGTACGTCTCAAGATTCATTGTGGTCTTCTGCATGCTTCGCAACCTCGCCATCATGAGGAGGAGAAGGAAGAGGAGGAAGAGGAGGAGGAGGAGGAAGAGGAGGAGGAGGAAGTGGACGAGGTGGAAGAAGAAGAAGCAACCCAGACAACCCCTTTCTACCTGGGTTGTCCGTGATCGACTCATCCGACTGCCGTACCAGTGAAGCCCATGGTATCTATAATTTACCTTAGATACTGTAGCTTCCCTGTTTTACTGCTGCCTTTGCACTTTGTGTTTATTATTAAAAGGGCAGTCTTATTATGATCATTAATGTTGTCATTGTCGTCTCACCATATAAAAAAAGTGAGCTCGGTTTATCATTATAATTAGAAGTTTGTTTTAAGATTTTGAAAAAGTTATATTTCTGCTGCATCAAGCACCCTTCTGTTCTCAAGGAATAGGTATTCATTTTAGCAGGAACAATGGGCAGTACCTCTTGTTACATCAAAAGACCGAAAGCTTCTCCCCATCTGATATTGTGTCCAAAGACACAGTGGGCAAGTAAAATACTAGAAAAGAGAGGAATTCACATCTCCAACCACTTTGTCTACCTCCATCAATACTTCTCCTATTCTACACAATCCAAATGCACCACAACTGCTGCAGATGTGCCTTATCTGAACTTTAATGATTTCAAACAAAAAGAATGGTGTTGGTCCAATAATAATGATGCCCCTGTATCAACCAAACACATCTGGCAATTGCTGTTCCTCTGATATTCCCTCCTGGCTATATCACTGACAACATATATAAAGTACTGCTTTGGATATGTCTGGTGTGTACGTCTCCTGAGGATCGCTGGATAAATCCAGTGCCCTTCAGTTTGTCTTATGTCGGTTTGTCTTATGTCACATCTAATAGTGAAGTTCCAAATGCAGAAAAAACCCAGGAAAGCAATCCAGCTCCAGTAGGTCTTGTACTAGTATTCTGATCCCCTTGTGATATCAAACCATGATAAGACAAAGGGGTCAAAATTCATCTTGGGCGGTGGCGCAACACGGTCGGCATCGAACCGGCCTGATAAAAGTAAGACTTGCATTTCTGTAGCGCCTTTCACGACCACCGGATGTCCCAAAGCACTTTACAGCCAATGAAGTGCTTTTTGAAGTGTAGTCACTGTTGCAATGTAGGATATTCAGTTACATTGAATTCGATAGAATTGAATATCAAGCAGGGCGTATAACAGGCGTCCGATGTGAGAAGGGCTACTGCTCAAGACGAATCTCTACCCCCAAACTCTTTTCACTTGTCCACAAATACTGCAAGTTATAGTTGCCACTTAGAAACAGTTCGCAATTTACGCGGAGCATGGTACTTTTTGCATTTACTGCAGACGTTCATTTGGGCAACAGTGTAATCTGTTTTAATAGTATGCCTGCAAAAAAATAAGCCAGACCCAGACAGCAGGACAGAGGAGCAATATGCTCCTGAGCAAGTTAATTGGGTTGAACGTGACATAGGTGGAAATGGTGTCAATATTGGAGGCGACGGCAATGCAGGGAATTCATGTGGGGGTTCATCCCATGTGTCAGGTAGTGGCAGCAGCACCAGCTGTAACCATGGCCTCTTGATGTCCATGGTTACATCAGGTCTGCCAGCCAATCATCAACATTTGTTCCATTCTACTGTAAGCCATCCAACTGTGGGGCTTTAATATATATTATGCAATAGCCTAGGAATTATAGTTACTTTAATTGATAGTAGCTTTTTAGATTCAGTTCAGATTTCTTCAGATGTTGCACTTCAGTTAAAGGGCTAATTGAAATATTAACATAATTTTAATCCGTCGCACTCTAAAGATGCATTTACACTGCAATTGCAGCATCAGTGTGAAGAGGTATAATGGACGGAAATGAATGGATGGAAAATCGTGCATTGCACGCTGACTTTTGTTTTTGAACTCCTGAAATTGCTCCCGTTGTGTAAAGCTCTGTGCCAGGAGAACTAATCCATATCTCATAGTGTATGTGGAATCAGCCTGACACCAGAACGAAGGAAAATGAGACTCGCTGGGGGAGTGGCTTCAGAATCAGGTCAGGCCTTAGCTCTGGGTTTACACTGCACAAGTTTAGCATTGATGCAAAGTGAAAAATACTTTGTACGAAACATGTAAGAAGGAGGAAAGAGCTTACATTTATATAGCACTTTTCATGACTTCAGGATGTCCCAAAACGCTCCAATGGCAATTAAATACTTTTGAAGTGCAGACTCTGTGGTATTGTAGGAAAATACGGCAGCCAATTTGTGCCCAGCAATGTACAACAAACAGCAGTGAGATAAATGCCTACATAATCTGTCTATCTTTAGTCATACTGATTGAGGGATCAATGTTGGCTAGGATACTGGGTGAAATCCACAGTATAGTGTCCGGACCCCCTAAAACACATTGGCCTAGAAACTGGGCTGTGTAGTGCCCGCTTTTCAGGTGCTAAGTGGCCTATGTCCCCAATATGGCCGGCAGGAAACGCGTACACACTTCCGCCTGCTATATTGGTAGAGAAGATCGCACTGGCGGCAGGAGAGCACGCCGGCAGCATTCGAAGTGGAAAGCAATATATTTAAATGAGGGTCCTGCGCTTCTAGCAGGACCTGTTTCCCATTTTGGATCGCGCCAACATCTCACTTGCCACATGCTGATCTCACACGCATCAACTAGTGCTTACGGGTTAGTTGCTAGTTTAGTATTTCTGGCTGCTGCTTGACTTCTGGGTGTCTTTTTGCTGCGCTCAATCACGCTTGAAAGCTCACTTTCTCTGCACAGAGAGAGGTTTTGCTGCTATTGCATTGTCGTTGCTCTTTGCCTCACAAATAATGTGCAGATTTGGGTGGTCTGTTCGGGCTGTCTTTGGGAATAGAGGACAAGGGGGAGCAGCAAGGAAGACACCACAGAGCAGGAGAAGCTCCCAGAAGAGGGAGGAGCAGGATGCACTGAACACCAGGCCATATCCACAGAGGGTCTTCAGGCAGCACTTCTCCGACCTCAACTTAACTAAGGAGCAATGTATGAAATGGCTTCGCTTTACCAAGGAGACTGTCACTGAGCTATGTCACCTGTTGCAGCCACAACTCCAGCCTCAAACCAGGGCATGGGCAGCACCATCGCCCTCAACTTTTCTACCATGGGCTCCTTTCAGGCTGAAGCAGGTGACATTAGCAACACATCACAGTTTGCTGCAGACCGATGTATCAGGTAGGTCACCGCAGCTCTCTTCACCAGGAGAAACACTTGCATCTTCTTCCCTGTTGACCGAGCGAAGCAGGTCAAGACAGCACTAAGGTTCACCTGCGTGGCAGGCTTCCCCATGGTGCAAGGTGCCATTGACTGCACGCAGATTGCCTTGCGTGCTCTCTATCACCAGCCTGGCATTTTTATCAATTGAAAAGGATTCCACTCCTTCAACATACAACTGGTTTGCAACGATGGGCATTGCATCATGCAGGTCTATGCCTGTTATCCTGGCAGCAGTCAGGACTCTTTCATTCTATGCCAGTCCTTTGTGCCGCCTTTATTTCAACAAGTTAAGCGATAGGGGATATCACCTCCGAGCATGGCTCATGACTCCAGCCAGGAGTCCGGGCACAGCTGTTGAGCACACCTACAACGAGAACCATGCTGCCACAAGGAACATCATCAAGCAAACAATCAAAGTGCTCAAGCAACGCTTCCGGTGCCTAGACCGTTCCGGAGGAGCTTTGCAGTACAGTCCTGAGCGGGTATCCAGATTTGTCATTGTCTGCTGCATGCATCAAAACTTCGCTATCATGAAGCACTCAGCCTTTACCAACACCTGGGCAGCAACAAGTACAGGAGGAGGAGCAGCATGAAGAGGAAGGGTAAGAGGAAAGGCAGCGAACACCAGAATCCTATCTGCCCGAGCTCTCGGAGAAAAAGCTTATCGAGCAGCACTTCAACTCAGTCAGCCGTCGCATTCCCCATTTATCAACAGTCCTGCACTCCTCACCACTCTTCTTACAACCACCATCTGATTGCCTTCCCACACTCCAAACTTATTGGTCTTGCCCTCATTTCACTACAAAGACAAATACCAACACCAAATCCAGATCGAAAAACTAATTTATCAAAGAAATCATGTCAGCATTCATCAAAAAAATAGCTAATCACCCTTGTGCAAGCCCTTGGTGTCTGTCTTGTGTGCTCGTTTTCTTATCCTCATGCTCCTACGAAGTGCTTCCCCAGTAACTATAGCTTAGGAGGGGTTTAGAAGGTACACTACTGCTGCTGGGGTGAGTGAGGCACATTAAACAATGTTGCCTCATTTCTACCAGCAATGTTCTGCCCATTCTGGAGGAGCCATGGTTTTCCTCTGAAACATGTATAGTCATACACAAATAAATCCAAGTGTAAAAGGGGCACTTCACTCAGCCGGGTGCACTTAAATCTACTTACCATTATCAGCCTACTGGTGTTGGGAATCGGATAAATCAATCTCCATGTGTGTCAAGACATCATGATGTGCAGCGGTTTCCATGGCATTATCAACTCCAGCTGCTACAACAGTGCTGGCACCCTCTACTTCAGCATTGAAACCACCCGTTCAGGTGTGTCTTCCTGGATGACGTTTAAGTGTGACAATTTTAGATTTAACTGTATGCCACTATGCAGTTGACATCAAATTGATATTGATACCAATGTCAATTTGGTAAAAAAAAAACATAGTATTACTGCTGCAAAAATTAAAGTGTTTTATAGATGTTATCTGAACCCCAAAGATTGAATTCTTGCTTGGTACCATTCCAGAATGTTAGTTTTCTCTTTTGCTCTTCATTTTATGGGTGGTTTTGTGTTAATTTGGGGCTGATTTAATGTTGGCAGCAGCTGACCGTGCAGATAGTAACTGCAGGGTTGCTTCATGTCATTGATGCTTGATTATTTTCACACTAGAGGATCAATGATGGTGTCCTGAAAACTTCAAGTTTATTGTGAAATGACTTGCGGTTGAATACTGGGAAATTCTATTGCCAGTATGCTGTATATTACAGTACTTTGAGATGTAAATTAAATTTCTAAAATATGTACATACATAATGAGTTCAACTGAGTAACACAACATGTCAGAGTGTTTATTTGTAGTGTTTTGATTAATGACTAGCTGCTACAGTTCTTTGCGTGGCTGTATCTCTGTTCATTATGAATAAATGCTATAATTGCTTTACTTTCTATCCCTACAATAAATTTAAAAAACACACACATATATATATCAAAATCTCTGCTCCATTTAAAAAAAAATATATTTCATTTTCTTCAGCAGGATAGAATGGTTTCACTTGCAAATCACAAGATGATGGGGTAGAATTTCCACAGGGGTTCTCCCGATCGTCTCTTGTAATTTTGGCAAAAGACTGCCGGAAACCTCAAAGAAACAGCATAAATGGCCATTTCTGCTAAATTTACAGCAGTAAAAAACCCCAACAGAAATTCCAGGTGGATATGTATTAGGTTCTAATGATATCTATTGGACATAGAATTCCCCAATTTCTGATTTCACTATAAACCTACAACACTTCTGTGAATACTATATTACTGTAGTTTCAGAATTATTGGTGAATGTATTAACAAGAGAGCACTGGGTTGCTCATTTGAACCTCCTCTTACAAATTGCTACGGTCTATCCATGCTATCAGCAACCAGCAGGGCCAATTCCATGGAACGTCTTCTATCCCCATTACATTTGCTTCTGATTGTAGCTGCGTCCAATAAACAACAAAAATGTACTATTCATAGTTCCTGTCCCTGCAGTTATAATTTCTTTGAATCTTGTAACTAGAATCAACCATTTAAAAAGGTCGTCCAATCTGTAAAACATCCCCAGATGTTCACATTCTACCCGCAGGCATCTGGAAGAAGCTGCTGCGTTTCACTTTCTGAGAGGTGATGGTACAGTTGTGGACTGAAACTACCTGTTATGGGAGCTCACAAAACAGTAAATCTGAGGGTCCTTCATTAGAACTGGAATCTGGAAAATAAGGAATTTGTAAGATGAAGGTGTGGGGTGAGATCAACGGGTTAAAGTAAAGAATCAGATCTTCCAGATCCTGTCACAAAGAAGCAACTAATGAAATAAAAACAGAAAATGCTGGAAACACTCAGCAGATCAGGCAGCCTCTGTGGAGAGAGAAACCGAGTTAACGTTTCAGGTCGATGACCCTTCGTCAGAACTGGAAAACGTCAGAGATGGAACAGGTTCTAAGCAAGTGTCGGGGCAGGGAAAGGGGGGAGGGGAGGAAAAAACAAAAGGGAAGGTCTGTGAAGCAATTAATGAGTTTAATAGCCCACGGACAGTATTTTTGAAAAGCTGGAAAGAGGTGAGATGGTGCTGGATGACAGATAACAATCTAATATACTGTATTCGCTACTCATGACATGGTCCCTTCTACATTGGGTTGGACTATATTACTAAGATGCAGAAACCCACACCACTAGGACGCACACCCGCCGAAGAGAGCATAAAGTCCGGCTAGAGAGTGCCAGGCTGGGGGAGAGCGGTGTTCTCAGGTTCCCTCCCCACTGCCTCAGAAACAACTTACAAGTCCTTTGTAAGGGCCCCCTTTCAATTTCTTTTCAAATTGTGCCTCCTCTTTGTGGGTATTGGCCATAATCCCAGCTGGGCCCCAAAACCGTCGGTTGTTGGCTGGGAAACAGGAACTCCTGTTGTAGGTAGACTCCGGACCTGCCACCTGCTGTGCCAATGGCTATGTTTGGTGAAGGCGGAGGCTCCAGCCCCAACAGGCCGTCCAGAATGCCCAACTTAAGGCTGGGACCCACCATACCCTAGTTTCCGGTCCTTCTAGTGGACATCAGCTGAAGTTTTGGCGAGAGTAGGGCAGGAGGGCTGCGGATTTTCGGGACCATTGACTTTAGCAATTTCAGACCTTGGCTGTCTTCCCCCATTTTCCATCACATTTCTCTCATACACCTTCCACTTCATTCTCTGTCTTTTTTTACTCCACTGCTATCTTTCCAATGCATTTTCACTGTCTGATTGAGATGATCTTTGTATGTCATTCAGCCATTAATTGGTTTCTCGTGATCATAGGTGGCAGACCTTGCTTTTGGCTTTTGCCTGTTCTTGGCCTTCCTCCTCCAATTTATTTTGTTCTGTTCTAATATGGAGCTTACAGCTTCTACACATGAAATATTAATGCTGTTTTTCTGTTTTCAGATGCTGATGGAACACAGTAACAAGGGCAGGCCATTCAGTCCCTCGAGCTTGTTCCCCCATTCAATTAGATCATGGCTGATCTTGGTTCCGTAACCTTTAATACCCTTACCTAACAAAAATCTATCAATTTCAGTTTTGAAATTTCCAATTGACCTAACCGCAATAGCTTTTTGGGGGAGAGAGTTCCAGACTCCCATTGCCCGTTTTGTGCAGAAGTGCTTCCTGACATCACCTCCGAACGGCCTAGCTCTAATTTTGAGGTTTCGCCCCTTGTTCTGGACGGTCCCACCAGAGGAAATAGTTTCTCTCTATCTACCCCATCAAATCCTTGATCTGCTGTATATATTTCCAGCATTTTTTCATGTTATTTGTGATTTACGGCATTTGTCGTATTGTCCTTTAATCCATTATTGGAGCTTCCGTTGATAAAGAAAAAGCTCTTTAGTGGCTGTGTTTTCTGAACGGGATTTTAATTAATCCTTCACCTGCTGAATATTTTCTACACAGCAAAATCTTTGAAAGTTCTCCTTTAATATAATTGTATGACATACACCACAAAACCGCCGATTCCAGTCAGACCAGACTAGTAATGATACCAGGGCTTAAAAGGATTAAATTATGAGGACAGGTTGCATGAACGTGACTTATATTCCCTTGAGTTTAGAAGGTTGAGGGGTGATCTAATTGAGAATTTGATAGGGTAGATACAGAGAAGTTATTTCCTCTGGTTGGGGAATCCAAAACAAGGGGGCACAATGTTAAAGTTAGAGCTGGGCCATTCAGGAATGAAATCAAGAAGCACTTTTTTCACACAAAGGATTGTGGACATCTGCAACTCACTCCTCCAAAAGGGATGAATCAACATTTTCAAGACTGAGATCGATGAATTTTTATTAGGTCAGGGCATCAAGGGATATGGATCCCTTATGGGTGGGTAAATCAAAGGTGGATAAATAGAATCGAGGTACAGATCAGCCATGATCTAATTGAATGGGGGAACAGGCTCGAGGGGCTGAATGGCCTCCTCCTGTTCATAGAATTACATATAATTTACAGCACAGAAACAGGCCATTTGGCCCAATAGGTCTAGTCCGGTGTTTATGCTCCACATGAGCCTCCTCCCATCTTATTTCATCTAACCCTGTCAGCATCTCCTTCTATTCCTTTCTCTCTCCTGTACTTATCTAGCTTCCCCTTAAATGCATCTATGCTAATGGCCTCAACTACTTGTGGTAGCGAGTCCCACATTGTAACCACTCTCTGGGTAAAGAAGATTTTCCTGAATTCCTCATTGGATTCATTAATGACTGTCTTATATCTATGGCCCCTAGTTTTGGCCACCCCCACTATTGGAAACATCTTCTCTACATCTACCTATTTTTTTTCCCTCCTAGAAGCTGGCAGCTGTCCTTCATTCTGCCAGTGCATTTCACACTTCTTTCAGCCTTAACCTGTCACATTAACACCACCTCTTGCCTTGAATATCTCTTAATGTCTCTTAATTTCTCCTTTTGTTCTTTCATCCCCTCCCCCTTTTCCCAGCTTTATCCTTGCCTTTAATCTATTTGATTTCCTGCTGTTTCCAGTTCTGATGAAAGGTCTCGACCTGAAACGTTAACTCTGTTTCTCTCTCCACGGATGCTGCCTCGCCTGCTGAGTTTTTCCAGCGTTTTCTGTTGTTATTTCTCTACATCTACCCCTATCAAACCCCTTCATAATTTTACAGACCTCTATCAGGTCACCTCTCAGTCTTCCCTCTTCTAGAGAATCGAGCTCCAGCCTGTTCAGTCTTCCCTGGTAGTTCCTAAGAGCTAAGGCGTTGTTTAATAGAGATGGGCTGTATGTAAAATTATCAGCTGATTATTTCTTAGGTATCAGCACACCTGAAACTTAGTACGGTGAGGTTCTTGTTTAGCTAGCATTCTACATGGGGACATACGATTACATAGTATTTACAGCACAGAAACAGGCCATTCGGCCCAACAAGTCTATGCCGGTGTTTATGCTCCACACGAGCCTCCTCCCACCCTATTATTCCTTCTATTCCTTTCAGCCTCATGTACTCATATAGCTTCCCCTTAAATGCATATTTGCTACTCGCCTCCGCTTCACCCTGTGGTAGCAAGTTCCACATTTTCACCACTCTATGAGTGAAGAAGTTTCGTCTATATCAGCTGTGATATAGTCATTAACTCAAGAATGCTTTAATGATTATGCCATGTCAGAAGTGTTTGCTAATTCATCTCTCTTGCACTGTGCATCTCAGTAATACCCCCAAGGCAGTTTCCCTGATGAGGTCATCATTCAGTACGTAGTGTTTTTTGTAAGCTGTTTTATATTGGGGCAGAAATTCGGGTCCCCACGCTGTGTACTCACCCGTAGGGCCACCGGAAGTGCCAGTTTCGCGCATGCACGGGAAACCGGAACTTCCGGTCTCGTGAAGGAAGGGGTTCAAGGGTCAACTGCGTGCGCAGGAGAGGCAGCGCGCACGCAGCGAACTTCCGCTTTTTTTTCAGGTTTCTCCGTGAGGGTAAGTCCCTAGCAGCTGTGTGGGGCAAAAGCAGGCGCAAGGCCTGCTTTTAACAAGGTAAGTGGTGAAGTAAGTAAAATTAAAACATTTTTTCCACAGGTTTATTATTTTTAAATACTTTAAAGAAAGGTAAGTTTATTTTTAGCCCCGTTAAAAACTGTAATTAATTTTTTCAAAAATGTAAATTATTGTTCAAAATAGTTATTTTATGTAATTTATACTTATTTTAAAAATGTGATTTAAAAAATTTTTTTTATTTGAAGTTTTAGTTAGGTTTTGGGGCCGATCTCTATTCACAGATTTGACAGGTCTTCCTGTCAAATCTATGAATGGAGATTCCCTGCTCCGATTGGCTCTCCATGGCCCACGTGATCCCAGGGGCCGCTTCGAACTAACTGCGCCCCTGGGATACGTGAGCACTGCACACCGGCAGCTGCAGGAGGCCCAGGATCGGAATTCCACGCGGGCCCAGAGCTATGATTGCACCCGCAGGAAGCCTCCGACCCGAATTTCTGGCCCACCCTCTGCCGCCTTTATATCTTCTTGGGCTACATACTTGGGCTATATGGCTGAAAGGGTGAAAAATTTCCCAGTCTTCTGCTAATGTTGATTAGTAACTGGCTACAATGAGGCCCTTATTTACAGCACTTAGACCTTGAGGTCTTCTTCTTCATCTTAGGCAGTCCCTCGGAACCGAGGATGACTTGCTTCCACACTAAAAATTAGTTCTCAGGTGACTGATGAGTCCAATGCGGGACCTACAGTCTCGGTCACAGGTGGGGCAGACGGTGGTTGAAGGGGCGGGTGGGTGGGGTGCTTGAGTTGACGTGCGCTCCTTCCGCTGCTTGCTCTTGGCTTCCGCTTGCTCCCGGCGAAGAGACTCGAGGTGTTTGGCGCCTTCCCGGGTGCTTCTCCTCAACTTTGTGCGGTCTTGAGCCAGGGATTCCCAGGTGTCGGTGGGGATGTTGCACTTTTTCAAGGAGGCTTTGAGGGTGTCCTTGAAGCGTTTCCTCTGCCCACCTGGGGCTCTCTTGCTGTGTCGGAGCTCCGATTAGAGCGCTTGTTTTGGGAGTCTCGTATCGGGCATGCGGACGATGTGGCCCATTCATCGGAGCTGATCGAGCATGGTCAGAGCTTCAATGCTGGGGATGTTGGCCTGAGCGAGAACACTGACGTTGGTGCGCCTATCCTGCCAATGGATTTGCAGGATCTTGCAGAGGCAGCGTTGATGGTACCTCTCTAGTGCTTTGAGGTGCCTGCTGTACGTGGTCCACGTCTCTGAAGCATACAGGAGGGCGGGTATCACTACTGCCCTGTAGACCATGAGCTTAGTGCCGGGTTTGAGGTCCTGGTCTTCAAACACTCTCTTCCTCAGGCGACTGAAGGCTGCACTGGCACACTGAAGGCCTCAGGAGCGGACAGAATCCCCGCCGAGGCACTAAAGCATGGCGGAGAAGCACTATTGACGTGAATACATGAACTAATTTCTCTTATTTGGAAGGAGGAGAGCATGCCAGGGGATCTCAGAGATGCCGTAATCGTGACCATCTTCAAGAAAGGTGACAAGTCCGATTACGGTAATTACAGAGGAGTTGCCCTGCTGTCTGCCACAGGGAAAGTCATCGCAAGAATCCTTGAGGTCTTAAAGGGTTAGTCAAGGTTAAGCACAGCTTCACTGAAGCAACAGAATAATGCATTGTGTACAACATAGTATATGCTCCTGTGACTCAAACAGCTTATTGTCTCACTTTCCATGGGCAGCTCCATGAGTGGTTTATTTTGTTAAACAGATGCACTTAAAAACATTTAAAACAAGAGCAAAAGATAGAAAAATTAATTGCAGTTTTTTAATAATAGTCTGATTTTTGAAAGGAGTAGCAAATACACTTAAAGATGGTCAGATTTTTAGATGGACCAGTGATGCAGAGGGATCTTGGTGTGAAGATACACAGGTCATTAAAAGTGGCAGCACAACTAGATAAAGCAATTAAAAAGTGCAAACTGAACTCTTGGTTTTGAGTAGAATACAAAAACAAGGAGATAATGTTGAATTTTTATGACTTCGTTAGATCACGGTTGGAGTACTGTGTAGAGTTTTGGAGACCCCATGACAGGAAATATATAAAATCAATAGAAAACGTGCAGTGGAGATTCATTAGGATTTTACCAGGGATGTGAGGTTACAGTTATGAAAAGATAGCAATAAATTGTTTCCATTGGTTACCAAAACAGGAACAAGAGGGCATAAATTTAAGGTCATTGCAAAATGAATTAAAAGGGATGGCTAAAAAAATATTTACATGGAGGGTGGTTAGAATGTGGAATTCTCAGTTAGAAATCTTTGTTGAAGCAACGTCCACATATTATTTTACAAGTGCTGCTTCGAAAAGAATATTAAAGGATAAAAATGGATTGGACCAGATAAATTGTGGAGAAAAACACTAGTGCAGATTTAATGGCCTATTTCCAGGCTGTGTCATCCTATGATGGCACAACCCTTTACAGGAACACTGCGATCTGCCTCAATTATGTAATTAAAATGACTCTCATAAAACTGAGGGCCTCTGGCAAGAGAAAGGATATATTCTATCAATACATTTGAGTTCTTTTTAACAAAGGAAATTAACACCATTCCTTTTAGAGAGCTCCAGAAGTTCGACTGTAATCTATCATGAGATATAATCTATGAAAAGAGAACGTTTGATCAATTTACATGTAAGTAGTGACACAATAACTAAACATGTCCTGCATACAGTTACAGCAGTCTCATGGATTAAGTGATAGTATTATCTGTTACTAATATACTTTGTCAATATCCTATTTGCCAAAATATTTTGTTCACATATTAAGGTATGACAATTGCTCCTGAAAGAGAACCATAAGCACAGCAGTTTCTGAGATCACCTCATTTCATCTCTAAGGCTTGAGCTTGACACTAAACCAGAAAGACGAGATAACCTTTTGTCATTTCCTTTTCTCTCTGAAAGCTAAAGGTAACAATGGAAGCTAATTTGGGAGGGCACCGACCAATATTCCTGATTTCAGAAGGAGACCCTTGACATTTCTTATTTTTAATTTTTTTTAAAATAAATACATTTAATTAGCTTTATTTCCTTTTAAAAGAGTCGTACGTCCATCATACAGGCAGACAAAAAGCTCACAATAGAGAGGCATTGGATGCTTACTGGGGAAAAAGGAGAAATATATTGGGCCAGAAATTCGGGTCCCCACGGGTGAGTACGCGCTGTGTACTCACCCGTAGACCCAACGAAAGTGCCGGTTTCGCGCATGCACTGCGCATGCGCTGGAAACCGGAACTTCCTTTCCCCTGAAGGAAGGGGTTCAGAGGCCGGAGAGGCAGAGCGCACGCAGCAAACTTCGTTTTTTTTTTCAGGTTTCTCCGTGAGGGTAAGTACGGAGAAGCTGCGCAGGAAAAAAGGAGGCGCAAGGCCTGCTTTTAACAAGGTAAGTGGTGAATTAAGTACAATTTAAAACATTTTTTCAACAGGTTTATCTTATTTACATACTTTAGAGAAAGGTAAGTTTATTTTTAGCACCGTTAAAAAGTGTAATTAATTTATTCAAAAATTTAAATTTTTGTTTAAAGTAGCTAATTTATGTAATTTATAGTTATTTAAAAAATGTGATTAAAAAAAAAATTATTTGAAGTTTTAGTGAGGTTTTGGGGCCGATCTCTATTCATAGATTTGACAGGTCTTCCTGTCAAAATCTATGAATGAAGATTCCCTGCTCCGATTGGCTCTCCATAGCCCATGTGATCCCAAGGGACGCTTCGAACTAACTGCGCCCCTGGGATACGCAAGCACTGCGCGCCAGCAGCTGCAGGAGGCCCAGGAGCCGAATTCCACGCGGGCCCGAAGCACAACGGCAGGCGCGGTAGGGAAGTACGTGCGCGATCCCTGCACCCGCGGGAAGCCGGAGAGCCTAATTTCTGGCCCATTATCTTTTTAAATGGAAAATAAAGGCATGTACAGTCATGCAAGTATTGGAACTGAAATTCCAATTTAATTGACACCTTGAACGGAATGTGCGCACCAACCAGGAGGCCTGAAACTGGCCTGAAATTGGGCCTCAGGCCTCATTAACATTATTTGGCTGAGTTAATGGCACCTGTCGCACTGATCCGTGTGGTACTTGCATATTATTAACTGAGCACTAGATGGCCCCCTGATGGGAGTAAACACTTTGTAACAATTACACTTCACTTCCATTAGTTTTGTTATTCTTTGACAGAATGTCCTAGAGGTTCTGGAAATAAAAGTTGTTTGTTCTTACCATACCAATTAAATTATTTTTTTGGATGTGGCGTCACGTCCGCAGCTTGCAATTTCACTCCTGCTCCTCCTGGCTCCACGGGAATGTTCTTTACATTAAAAATAAAATGAACCTATTGGTGGCAGTCGCTGCTTAGCTGCAATGGCCGTTGAAAGAACCCGGAACAGAGCTGGCCTGGCTCCTGCTTCACTCGGCAATGCACAGTTTCTCAGAGGTGGATTAAAACAAGCGTTTGGTCATCTTGGGAATTTTCATACCTTGTTTCCATTATATGTCGTATAATAACTTATTCTAGAATCTCATGAAGTGTATAATTAGGTTGTCAATTTAGATATGTAAGGGGCTTTACCCCTCCACAGTTTGTGTTTCTCTCTCTCTCTCTCCACAGTTTGTCTCTCTCTCTCTCCAGTTTGTGTTTCTCTCTCTCTCTCCCCAGTTTGTGTTTCTCTCTCTCCAGTTTGTGTTTCTCTCTCTCCAGTTTGTCTCTCTCTCTCTTCAGTTGGTCTCTCTCTCTCTCCAGTTTGTGTTTCTCTCTCTCTCCCCAGTTTGTGTTTCTCTCTCTCTCCCCAGTTTGTGTTTCTCTCTCTCTCTCCCCTCAGTTTGTGTTTCTCTCTCTCTCTCTCCAGTTTGTGTCTCTCTCTCTCTCCAGTTTGTGTTTCTCTCTCTCTCTCCAGTTTGTGTTTCTCTCTCTCTCCCCAGTTTGTGTTTCTCTCTCTCTCCAGTTTGTGTTTCTCTCTCTCTCCCCAGTTTGTGTTTCTCTCTCTCTCCAGTTTGTGTTTCTCTCTCTCTCTCCAGTTTGTGTTTCTCTCTCTCTCTCTCTCCAGTTTGTGTTTCTCTCTCTCTCCCCAGTTTGTGTTTCTCTCTCTCCAGTTTGTGTTTCTCTCTCTCCCCCAGTTTGTGTTTCTCTCTCTCTCTCCAGTTTGTCTCACTCTCTCTCCAGTTGGTCTCTCTCTCTCTCTCTCTCTCCCCAGTTTGTGTTTCTCTCTCTCCCCAGTTTGTGTTTCTCTCTCTCTCCCCAGTTTGTGTTTCTCTCTCTCTCTCTCTCTCTCTCCAGTTTGTGTTTCTCTCTCCCCAGTTTGTGTTTTTCTCTCTCTCCCCAGTTTGTGTTTCTCTCTCTCTCCAGTTTGTCTCTCTCTCTCTCCCCAGTTTGTGTTTCTCTCTCTCTCCAGTTTGTCTCTCTCTCTCTCTCCAGTTGGTCTCTCTCTCTCTCTCTCCAGTTTCTCTCTCTTTCTCTCCCCAGTTTGTGTTTCTCTCTCTCTCCCCAGTTTGTGTTTCTCTCTCTCTCTCTCTCTCTCCAGTTTGTGTTTCTCTCTCCCCAGTTTGTGTTTTTCTCTCTCTCCCCAGTTTGTGTTTCTCTCTCTCTCCAGTTTGTCTCTCTCTCTCTCCCCAGTTTGTGTTTCTCTCTCTCTCTCTCTCCAGTTTGTGTTTCTCTCTCTCTCCAGTTTGTGTTTCTCTCTCCCCAGTTTGTGTTTCTCTCTCTCCCCAGTTTGTGTTTCTCTCTCTCTCTCCAGTTTATGTTTCTCTCTCTCCCCAGTTTGTGTTTCTCTCTCTCTCTCTCTCCAGTTTATGTTTCTCTCTCTCTCCAGTTTGTGTTTCTCTCTCTCTCCAGTTTATGTTTCTCTCTCTCCCCAGTTTGTGTTTCTCTCTCTCTCTCTCCAGTTTGTGTTTCTCTCTCTCTCTCCAGTTTCTCTCTCTTTCTCTCCCCAGTTTGTGTTTCTCTCTCTCTCCCCAGTTTGTGTTTCTCTCTCTCTCTCTCTCTCTCTCTCTCCAGTTTGTGTTTCTCTCTCCCCAGTTTGTGTTTCTCTCTCTCTCCAGTTTGTCTCTCTCTCTCTCCCCAGTTTGTGTTTCTCTCTCTCTCTCTCTCTCTCTCCAGTTTGTGTTTCTCTCTCTCTCCAGTTTGTGTTTCTCTCTCCCCAGTTTGTGTTTCTCTCTCTCCCCAGTTTGTGTTTCTCTCTCTCTCCAGTTTGTCTCTCTCTCTCCCCAGTTTGTGTTTCTCTCTCTCTCTCTCTCCAGTTTATGTTTCTCTCTCTCCCCAGTTTGTGTTTCTCTCTCTCTCCAGTTTGTGTTTCTCTCTCTCTCTCCAGTTTATGTTTCTCTCTCTCCCCAGTTTGTGTTTCTCTCTCTCTCTCTCTCCAGTTTGTGTTTCTCTCTCTCTCTCCCCAGTTTCTCTCTCTCTCTCTCTCCCCAGTTTGTGTTTCTCTCTCTCTCCAGTTTGTGTTTCTCTCTCTCTCTCTCTCTCTCCAGTTTGTGTTTCTCTCTCTCTCTCCCCAGTTTCTCTCTCTCTCTCTCTCCCCAGTTTGTGTTTCTCTCTCTTTCTCTCCCCAGTTTGTGTTTCTCTCTCTCTCTCCCCAGTTTGTGTTTCTCTCTCTCTCTCCCCAGTTTGTGTTTCTCTCTCTCTCTCCCCACTTTCTCTCTCTCTCTCTCTCCCCAGTTTGTGTTTCTCTCTCTCCCCAGTTTGTGTTTCTCTCTCTCTTCCCAGTTTGTGTTTCTCTCTCTCTCTCTCCCCAGTTTGTGTTTCTCTCTCTCTTCCCAGTTTGTGTTTCTCTCTCTCTCTCTCCCCAGTTTGTGTTTCTCTCTCTCTTCCCAGTTTGTGTTTCTCTCTCTCTTCCCAGTTTGTGTTTCTCTCTCTCTCTCCCCAGTTTGTGTTTCTCTCTCTCTCTCCCCACTTTCTCTCTCTCTCTCTCTCCCCAGTTTGTGTTTCTCTCTCTCCCCAGTTTGTGTTTCTCTCTCTCTTCCCAGTTTGTGTTTCTCTCTCTCTCTCTCCCCAGTTTGTGTTTCTCTCTCTCTTCCCAGTTTGTGTTTCTCTCTCTCTCTCTCCCCAGTTTGTGTTTCTCTCTCTCTTCCCAGTTTGTGTTTCTCTCTCTCTTCCCAGTTTGTGTTTCTCTCTCTCCCTCTCCCAGTTTGTGTTTCTCTCTCTCTCCCCAGTTTGTGTTTCTCTCTCTCTCTCCCCAGTTTGTGTTTCTCTCTCTCTTCCCAGTTTGTGTATCTCTCTCTCTCTCTCTCCAGTTTGTGTTTCTCTCTCTCCCCAGTTTGTGTTTCTCTCTCTTTCTCTCCCCAGTTTGTGTTTCTCTCTCTCTCTCCAGTTTGTGTTTCTCTCTCTTTCCCCAGTTTGTGTTTCTCTCTCTCTCTCCAGTTTGTGTTTCTCTCTCTCTCTCCAGTTTGTGTTTCTCTCTCTCCCCAGTTTGTGTTTATCTTTCTCTCTCCAGTTTGTGTTTCTCTCTCTCCCCAGTTTGTGTTTCTCTCTCTTTCTCTCCCCAGTTTGTGTTTCTCTCTCTCTCTCCAGTTTGTGTTTCTCTCTCTTTCCCCAGTTTGTGTTTCTCTCTCTCTCTCCCCAGTTTGTGTTTCTCTCTCTCCCCAGTTTGTGTTTCTCTCTCTCTCTCCCCAGTTTGTGTTTCTCTCTCTCTCCCCAGTTTGTGTTTCTCTCTCTCTCCCCAGTTTGTGTTTCTCTCTCTCCCCAGTTTGTGTTTCTCTCTCTCTCTCCCCAGTTTGTGTTTCTCTCTCTCTCTCCCCAGTTTGTGTTTCTCTCTCTCTCCCCAGTTTGTGTTTCTCTCTCTCTCCCCAGTTTGTGTTTCTCTCTCTCCCCAGTTTGTGTTTCTCTCTCTCTCTCTCCAGTTTGTGTTTCTCTCTCTCTCCAGTTTGTGTTTCTCTCTCTCTCTCCCCAGTTTGTGTTTCTCTCTCTCCCCAGTTTGTGTTTCTCTCTCTCTCTCTCCCCAGTTTGTGTTTCTCTCTCTCTCCAGTTTGTGTTTCTCTCTCTCTCTCTCCAGTTTGTGTTTCTCTCTCTCGCTCCCCAGTTTGTGTTTCTCTCTCTCTCTCCCCAGTTTGTGTTTCTCTCTCTCTCTCCCCAGTTTGTGTTTCTCTCTCTCTCTCCCCCAGTTTGTGTTTCTCTCTCTCTCTCCCCAGTTTGTGTTTCTCTCTCTCTCTCCCCCAGTTTGTGTTTCTCTCTCTCTCTCCCCAGTTTGTGTTTCTCTCTCTCTCTCCCCAGTTTGTGTTTCTCTCTCTCTCTCTCCCCCAGTTTGTGTTTCTCTCTCTCTCTCTCCCCAGTTTGTGTTTCTCTCTCTCTCTCCCCAGTTTGTGTTTCTCTCTCTCTCTCTCCCCAGTTTGTGTTTCTCTCTCTCCCCAGTTTGTGTTTCTCTCTCTCTCTCTCCCCAGTTTGTGTTTCTCTCTCCCCAGTTTGTGTTTCTCTCTCTCTCTCTCCCCCAGTTTGTGTTTCTCTCTCTCTCTCTCCAGTTTGTGTTTCTCTCTCTTTCTCCAGTTTGTGTTTCGCTCTCTTTCTCCAGTTTGTGTTTCTCTCTCTCTCCCCAGTTTGTGTTTCTCTCTCTCTCCAGTTTGTGTTTCTCTCTCTCTCCCCAGTTTGTGTTTCTCTCTCTCTCTCCCCAGTTTGTGTTTCTCTCTCTCTCTCCCCAGATTGTGTTTCTCTCTCTCTCTCTCCCCTCAGTTTGTGTTTCTCTCTCTCTCCCCAGTTTGTGTTTCTCTCTCTCTCCAGTTTGTTTTTCTCTCTCTCCCCAGTTTGTGTTTCTCTCTCTCTCTCCCCAGTTTGTGTTTCTCTCTCTCTCCAGTTTGTTTTTCTCTCTCTCCCCAGTTTGTGTGTCTTTCTCCAGTTTGTGTTTCTCTCTCTCCCCAGTTTGTGTTTCTCTCTCTCTCTCCCCAGTTTGTGTTTCTCTCTCTCTCCCCAGTTTGTGTTTCTCTCTCTCTCCCCAGTTTGTGTTTCTCTCTCTCTCCCCAGTTTGTGTTTCTCTCTCTCTCTCCCCAGTTTGTGTTTCTCTCTCTCTCCCCAGTTTGTGTTTCTCTCTCTCTCCCCAGTTTGTGTTTCTCTCTCTCTCCCCAGTTTGTGTTTCTCTCTCTCCCCAGTTTGTGTTTCTTTCTCCAGTTTGTGTTTCTCTCTCTCTCCAGTTTGTGTTTCTCTCTCTCTCTCTCCAGTTTGTGTTTCTCTCTCTCTCTCCCCAGTTTGTGTTTCTCTCTCTTTCCCCAGTTTGTCTTTCTCTCTCTCTCTCTCCAGTTTGTGTTTCTCTCTCTTTCCCCAGTTTGTGTTTCTCTCTCTCTCTCCAGTTTGTGTTTCTCTCTCTCTCTCCCCAGTTTGTGTTTCTCTCTCTCTTCCCAGTTTGTGTATCTCGCTCTCTCTCTCTCCAGTTTGTGTTTCTCTCTGTCTCTCCCCAGTTTGTGTTTCTCTCTCTCTCCCCAGTTTGTGTTTCTCTCTCTCTCTCCAGTTTGTGTTTCTCTCTCTTTCCCCAGTTTGTGTTTCTCTCTCTCTCTCCAGTTTGTGTTTCTCTCTCTCTCTCTCCCCAGTTTGTGTTTCTCTCTCTCCCCAGTTTGTGTTTATCTTTCTCTCTCCAGTTTGTGTTTCTCTCTCTCTCTCTCTCCAGTTTGTGTTTCTCTCTCTCTCCAGTTTGTGTTTCTCTCTCTCTCTCCCCAGTTTGTGTTTCTCTCTCTCCCCAGTTTGTGTTTCTCTCTCTCTCTCTCCAGTTTGTGTTTCTCTCTCTCCCCAGTTTGTGTTTCTCTCTCTCTCTCCCCAGTTTGTGTTTCTCTCTCTCCCCAGTTTGTGTTTCTCTCTCTCCCCAGTTTGTGTTTCTCTCTCTCTCTCCCCAGTTTGTGTTTCTCTCTCTCTCCAGTTTGTGTTTCTCTCTCTCTCTCTCCAGTTTGTGTTTCTCTCTCTCTCTCCCCAGTTTGTATTTCTCTCTCTCTCTCTCCCCCAGTTTGTGTTTCTCTCTCTCTCTCCCCAGTTTGTGTTTCTCTCTCTCTCTCCCCAGTTTGTGTTTCTCTCTCTCTCTCTCCCCCAGTTTGTGTTTCTCTCTCTCTCTCCCCAGTTTGTGTTTCTCTCTCTCTCTCCCCAGTTTGTGTTTCTCTCTCTCTCCAGTTTGTGTTTCTCTCTGTCTCTCTCCAGTTTGTGTTTCTCTCTCTCTCTCCCCAGTTTGTGTTTCTCTCTCTCTCCAGTTTGTGTTTCTCTCTCTCTCTCTCCAGTTTGTGTTTCTCTCTCTCTCTCCCCAGTTTGTATTTCTCTCTCTCTCTCTCCCCCAGTTTGTGTTTCTCTCTCTCTCCCCAGTTTGTGTTTCTCTCTCTCCCCAGTTTGTGTTTCTCTCTCTCTCCCCAGTTTGTGTTTATCTCTCTCCCCAGTTTGTGTTTCTCTCTCTCTCTCTCTCCCCAGTTTGTGTTTCTCTCTCTCCCCAGTTTGTGTTTCTCTCTCTCTCTCTCCCCCAGTTTGTGTTTCTCTCTCTCCCCAGTTTGTGTTTCTCTCTCTCTCTCTCCCCCAGTTTGTGTTTCTCTCTCTCCCCAGTTTGTGTTTCTCTCTCTCTCTCTCCCCCAGTTTGTGTTTCTCTCTCTCCCCAGTTTGTGTTTCTCTCTCTCTCCCCCAGTTTGTGTTTCTCTCTCTCTCTCTCCAGTTTGTGTTTCTCTCTCTTTCTCCAGTTTGTGTTTCTCTCTCTCCCCAGTTTGTGTTTCTCTCTCTCTCCAGTTTGTGTTTCTCTCTCTCTCTCCCCAGTTTGTGTTTCTCTCTCTCTCTCCCCAGTTTGTGTTTCTCTCTCTCTCTCCCCAGTTTGTGTTTCTCTCTCTCTCTCCCCAGATTGTGTTTCTCTCTCTCTCTCTCCCCTCAGTTTGTGTTTCTCTCTCTCTCCCCAGTTTGTGTTTCTCTCTCTCTCCAGTTTGTTTTTCTCTCTCTCCCCAGTTTGTGTTTCTCTCTCCCCAGTTTGTGTTTCTCTCTCTCTCCAGTTTGTTTTTCTCTCTCACCCCAGTTTGTGTGTCTTTCTCCAGTTTGTGTTTCTCTCTCTCTCCAGTTTGTGTTTCTCTCTCTCTCTCCCCAGTTTGTGTTTCTCTCTCTCTCTCCCCAGTTTGTGTTTCTCTCTCTCCCCAGTTTGTGTTTCTCTCTCTCCCCAGTTTGTGTTTCTCTCTCTCTCTCCCCAGTTTGTGTTTCTCTCTCTCCCCAGTTTGTGTTTCTCTCTCTCTCCAGTTTGTGTTTCTCTCTCTCCCCAGTTTGTGTTTCTCTCTCTCCCCAGTTTGTGTTTCTCTCTCTCTCCCCAGTTTGTGTTTCTCTCTCTCTCTCTCTCCCCAGTTTTTGTTTCTTTCTCCAGTTTGTGTTTCTCTCTCTCTCCAGTTTCTCTCTCTCCCCAGTTTGTGTTTCTTTCTCCAGTTTGTGTTTCTCTCTCTCTCCAGTTTGTGTTTCTCTCTCTCTCTCTCCAGTTTGTGTTTCTCTCTCTCTCTCCCCAGTTTGTGTTTCTCTCTCTTTCCCCAGTTTGTGTTTCTCTCTCTCTCTCTCCAGTTTGTGTTTCTCTCTCTTTCCCCAGTTTGTGTTTCTCTCTCTCTCTCCAGTTTGTGTTTCTCTCTCTCTCTCCAGTTTGTGTTTCTCTCTCCCCAGTTTGTGTTTCTCTCTCTCCCCAGTTTGTGTTTCTCTCTCTCTCTCCAGTTTGTCTCTCTCTCTCTCTCCCCAGTTTGTGTTTCTCTCTCTCTCTCTCTCCAGTTTATGTTTCTCTCTCTCCCCAGTTTGTGTTTCTCTCTCTCTCTCTCTCCAGTTTATGTTTCTCTCTCTCTCCAGTTTGTGTTTCTCTCTCTCTCTCCAGTTTATGTTTCTCTCTCTCTCCCCAGTTTGTGTTTCTCTCTCTCTCTCTCTCCAGTTTATGTTTCTCTCTCTCCCCAGTTTGTGTTTCTCTCTCTCTCTCTCTCCAGTTTGTGTTTCTCTCTCTCTCTCCCCAGTTTCTCTCTCTCTCTCTCTCCCCAGTTTGTGTTTCTCTCTCTCTCCAGTTTGTTTTTCTCTCTCTCCCCAGTTTGAGTTTCTCTCTCTCTCTCCCCAGTTTGTGTTTCTCTCTCTCTCCAGTTTGTTTTTCTCTCTCTCCCCAGTTTGTGTGTCTTTCTCCAGTTTGTGTTTCTCTCTCTCCCCAGTTTGTGTTTCTCTCTCTCTCTCCCCAGTTTGTGTTTCTCTCTCTCTCCCCAGTTTGTGTTTCTCTCTCTCTCCCCAGTTTGTGTTTCTCTCTCTCTCCCCAGTTTGTGTTTCTCTCTCTCTCTCCCCAGTTTGTGTTTCTCTCTCTCTCCCCAGTTTGTGTTTCTCTCTCTCTCCCCAGTTTGTGTTTCTCTCTCTCTCCCCAGTTTGTGTTTCTCTCTCTCCCCAGTTTGTGTTTCTTTCTCCAGTTTGTGTTTCTCTCTCTCTCCAGTTTGTGTTTCTCTCTCTCTCTCTCCAGTTTGTGTTTCTCTCTCTCTCTCCCCAGTTTGTGTTTCTCTCTCTTTCCCCAGTTTGTCTTTCTCTCTCTCTCTCTCCAGTTTGTGTTTCTCTCTCTTTCCCCAGTTTGTGTTTCTCTCTCTCTCTCCAGTTTGTGTTTCTCTCTCTCTCTCCCCAGTTTGTGTTTCTCTCTCTCTTCCCAGTTTGTGTATCTCGCTCTCTCTCTCTCCAGTTTGTGTTTCTCTCTGTCTCTCCCCAGTTTGTGTTTCTCTCTCTCTCCCCAGTTTGTGTTTCTCTCTCTCTCTCCAGTTTGTGTTTCTCTCTCTTTCCCCAGTTTGTGTTTCTCTCTCTCTCTCCAGTTTGTGTTTCTCTCTCTCTCTCTCCCCAGTTTGTGTTTCTCTCTCTCCCCAGTTTGTGTTTATCTTTCTCTCTCCAGTTTGTGTTTCTCTATCTCTCTCTCTCCAGTTTGTGTTTCTCTCTCTCTCCAGTTTGTGTTTCTCTCTCTCTCTCCCCAGTTTGTATTTCTCTCTCTCCCCAGTTTGTGTTTCTCTCTCTCTCTCTCCAGTTTGTGTTTCTCTCTCTCCCCAGTTTGTGTTTCTCTCTCTCTCTCCCCAGTTTGTGTTTCTCTCTCTCCCCAGTTTGTGTTTCTCTCTCTCCCCAGTTTGTGTTTCTCTCTCTCTCTCCCCAGTTTGTGTTTCTCTCTCTCTCCAGTTTGTGTTTCTCTCTCTCTCTCTCCAGTTTGTGTTTCTCTCTCTCTCTCCCCAGTTTGTATTTCTCTCTCTCTCTCTCCCCCAGTTTGTGTTTCTCTCTCTCTCTCCCCAGTTTGTGTTTCTCTCTCTCTCTCCCCAGTTTGTGTTTCTCTCTCTCTCTCTCCCCCAGTTTGTGTTTCTCTCTCTCTCTCCCCAGTTTGTGTTTCTCTCTCTCTCTCCCCAGTTTGTGTTTCTCTCTCTCTCCAGTTTGTGTTTCTCTCTCTCTCTCTCCAGTTTGTGTTTCTCTCTCTCTCTCCCCAGTTTGTGTTTCTCTCTCTCTCCAGTTTGTGTTTCTCTCTCTCTCTCTCCAGTTTGTGTTTCTCTCTCTCTCTCCCCAGTTTGTATTTCTCTCTCTCTCTCTCCCCCAGTTTGTGTTTCTCTCTCTCTCCCCAGTTTGTGTTTCTCTCTCTCCCCAGTTTGTGTTTCTCTCTCTCTCCCCAGTTTGTGTTTCTCTCTCTCCCCAGTTTGTGTTTCGCTCTCTCTCTCTCCCCAGTTTGTGTTTCTCTCTCTCCCCAGTTTGTGTTTCTCTCTCTCTCTCTCCCCCAGTTTGTGTTTCTCTCTCTCCCCAGTTTGTGTTTCTCTCTCTCTCTCTCCCCCAGTTTGTGTTTCTCTCTCTCCCCAGTTTGTGTTTCTCTCTCTCTCTCTCCCCCAGTTTGTGTTTCTCTCTCTCCCCAGTTTGTGTTTCTCTCTCTCTCCCCCAGTTTGTGTTTCTCTCTCTCTCTCTCCAGTTTGTGTTTCTCTCTCTTTCTCCAGTTTGTGTTTCTCTCTCTCCCCAGTTTGTGTTTCTCTCTCTCTCCAGTTTGTGTTTCTCTCTCTCTCTCCCCAGTTTGTGTTTCTCTCTCTCCCCAGTTTGTGTTTCTCTCTCTCCCCAGTTTGTGTTTCTCTCTCTCTCTCCCCAGTTTGTGTTTCTCTCTCTCTCCAGTTTGTGTTTCTCTCTCTCTCTCTCCAGTTTGTGTTTCTCTCTCTCTCTCCCCAGTTTGTATTTCTCTCTCTCTCTCTCCCCCAGTTTGTGTTTCTCTCTCTCTCTCCCCAGTTTGTGTTTCTCTCTCTCTCTCCCCAGTTTGTGTTTCTCTCTCTCTCTCTCCCCCAGTTTGTGTTTCTCTCTCTCTCTCCCCAGTTTGTGTTTCTCTCTCTCTCTCCCCAGTTTGTGTTTCTCTCTCTCTCCAGTTTGTGTTTCTCTCTGTCTCTCTCCAGTTTGTGTTTCTCTCTCTCTCTCCCCAGTTTGTGTTTCTCTCTCTCTCCAGTTTGTGTTTCTCTCTCTCTCTCTCCAGTTTGTGTTTGTCTCTCTCTCTCCCCAGTTTGTATTTCTCTCTCTCTCTCTCCCCCAGTTTGTGTTTCTCTCTCTCTCCCCAGTTTGTGTTTCTCTCTCTCCCCAGTTTGTGTTTCTCTCTCTCTCCCCAGTTTGTGTTTCTCTCTCTCCCCAGTTTGTGTTTCTCTCTCTCTCTCTCCCCAGTTTGTGTTTCTCTCTCTCCCCAGTTTGTGTTTCTCTCTCTCTCTCTCCCCTAGTTTGTGTTTCTCTCTCTCCCCAGTTTGTGTTTCTCTCTCTCTCTCTCCCCCAGTTTGTGTTTCTCTCTCTCCCCAGTTTGTGTTTCTCTCTCTCTCCCCCAGTTTGTGTTTCTCTCTCTCTCTCTCCAGTTTGTGTTTCTCTCTCTTTCTCCAGTTTGTGTTTCTCTCTCTCCCCAGTTTGTGTTTCTCTCTCTCTCCAGTTTGTGTTTCTCTCTCTCTCTCCCCAGTTTGTGTTTCTCTCTCTCTCTCCCCAGTTTGTGTTTCTCTCTCTCTCTCCCCAGTTTGTGTTTCTCTCTCTCTCTCCCCAGATTGTGTTTCTCTCTCTCTCTCTCCCCTCAGTTTGTGTTTCTCTCTCTCTCCCCAGTTTGTGTTTCTCTCTCTCTCCAGTTTGTTTTTCTCTCTCTCCCCAGTTTGTGTTTCTCTCTCCCCAGTTTGTGTTTCTCTCTCTCTCCAGTTTGTTTTTCTCTCTCACCCCAGTTTGTGTGTCTTTCTCCAGTTTGTGTTTCTCTCTCTCTCCAGTTTGTGTTTCTCTCTCTCTCTCCCCAGTTTGTGTTTCTCTCTCTCTCTCCCCAGTTTGTGTTTCTCTCTCTCCCCAGTTTGTGTTTCTCTCTCTCCCCAGTTTGTGTTTCTCTCTCTCTCTCCCCAGTTTGTGTTTCTCTCTCTCCCCAGTTTGTGTTTCTCTCTCTCTCCAGTTTGTGTTTCTCTCTCTCCCCAGTTTGTGTTTCTCTCTCTCCCCAGTTTGTGTTTCTCTCTCTCTCCCCAGTTTGTGTTTCTCTCTCTCTCTCTCTCCCCAGTTTTTGTTTCTTTCTCCAGTTTGTGTTTCTCTCTCTCTCCAGTTTCTCTCTCTCCCCAGTTTGTGTTTCTTTCTCCAGTTTGTGTTTCTCTCTCTCTCCAGTTTGTGTTTCTCTCTCTCTCTCTCCAGTTTGTGTTTCTCTCTCTCTCTCCCCAGTTTGTGTTTCTCTCTCTTTCCCCAGTTTGTGTTTCTCTCTCTCTCTCTCCAGTTTGTGTTTCTCTCTCTTTCCCCAGTTTGTGTTTCTCTCTCTCTCTCCAGTTTGTGTTTCTCTCTCTCTCTCCAGTTTGTGTTTCTCTCTCCCCAGTTTGTGTTTCTCTCTCTCCCCAGTTTGTGTTTCTCTCTCTCTCTCCAGTTTGTCTCTCTCTCTCTCTCCCCAGTTTGTGTTTCTCTCTCTCTCTCTCTCCAGTTTATGTTTCTCTCTCTCCCCAGTTTGTGTTTCTCTCTCTCTCTCTCTCCAGTTTATGTTTCTCTCTCTCTCCAGTTTGTGTTTCTCTCTCTCTCTCCAGTTTATGTTTCTCTCTCTCTCCCCAGTTTGTGTTTCTCTCTCTCTCTCTCTCCAGTTTATGTTTCTCTCTCTCCCCAGTTTGTGTTTCTCTCTCTCTCTCTCTCCAGTTTGTGTTTCTCTCTCTCTCTCCCCAGTTTCTCTCTCTCTCTCTCTCCCCAGTTTGTGTTTCTCTCTCTCTCCAGTTTGTTTTTCTCTCTCTCCCCAGTTTGTGTTTCTCTCTCTCTCTCCCCAGTTTGTGTTTCTCTCTCTCTCCAGTTTGTTTTTCTCTCTCTCCCCAGTTTGTGTGTCTTTCTCCAGTTTGTGTTTCTCTCTCTCCCCAGTTTGTGTTTCTCTCTCTCTCTCCCCAGTTTGTGTTTCTCTCTCTCTCCCCAGTTTGTGTTTCTCTCTCTCTCCCCAGTTTGTGTTTCTCTCTCTCTCCCCAGTTTGTGTTTCTCTCTCTCTCTCCCCAGTTTGTGTTTCTCTCTCTCTCCCCAGTTTGTGTTTCTCTCTCTCTCCCCAGTTTGTGTTTCTCTCTCTCTCCCCAGTTTGTGTTTCTCTCTCTCCCCAGTTTGTGTTTCTTTCTCCAGTTTGTGTTTCTCTCTCTCTCCAGTTTGTGTTTCTCTCTCTCTCTCTCCAGTTTGTGTTTCTCTCTCTCTCTCCCCAGTTTGTGTTTCTCTCTCTTTCCCCAGTTTGTCTTTCTCTCTCTCTCTCTCCAGTTTGTGTTTCTCTCTCTTTCCCCAGTTTGTGTTTCTCTCTCTCTCTCCAGTTTGTGTTTCTCTCTCTCTCTCCCCAGTTTGTGTTTCTCTCTCTCTTCCCAGTTTGTGTATCTCGCTCTCTCTCTCTCCAGTTTGTGTTTCTCTCTGTCTCTCCCCAGTTTGTGTTTCTCTCTCTCTCCCCAGTTTGTGTTTCTCTCTCTCTCTCCAGTTTGTGTTTCTCTCTCTTTCCCCAGTTTGTGTTTCTCTCTCTCTCTCCAGTTTGTGTTTCTCTCTCTCTCTCTCCCCAGTTTGTGTTTCTCTCTCTCCCCAGTTTGTGTTTATCTTTCTCTCTCCAGTTTGTGTTTCTCTATCTCTCTCTCTCCAGTTTGTGTTTCTCTCTCTCTCCAGTTTGTGTTTCTCTCTCTCTCTCCCCAGTTTGTATTTCTCTCTCTCCCCAGTTTGTGTTTCTCTCTCTCTCTCTCCAGTTTGTGTTTCTCTCTCTCCCCAGTTTGTGTTTCTCTCTCTCTCTCCCCAGTTTGTGTTTCTCTCTCTCCCCAGTTTGTGTTTCTCTCTCTCCCCAGTTTGTGTTTCTCTCTCTCTCTCCCCAGTTTGTGTTTCTCTCTCTCTCCAGTTTGTGTTTCTCTCTCTCTCTCTCCAGTTTGTGTTTCTCTCTCTCTCTCCCCAGTTTGTATTTCTCTCTCTCTCTCTCCCCCAGTTTGTGTTTCTCTCTCTCTCTCCCCAGTTTGTGTTTCTCTCTCTCTCTCCCCAGTTTGTGTTTCTCTCTCTCTCTCTCCCCCAGTTTGTGTTTCTCTCTCTCTCTCCCCAGTTTGTGTTTCTCTCTCTCTCTCCCCAGTTTGTGTTTCTCTCTCTCTCCAGTTTGTGTTTCTCTCTCTCTCTCTCCAGTTTGTGTTTCTCTCTCTCTCTCCCCAGTTTGTGTTTCTCTCTCTCTCCAGTTTGTGTTTCTCTCTCTCTCTCTCCAGTTTGTGTTTCTCTCTCTCTCTCCCCAGTTTGTATTTCTCTCTCTCTCTCTCCCCCAGTTTGTGTTTCTCTCTCTCTCCCCAGTTTGTGTTTCTCTCTCTCCCCAGTTTGTGTTTCTCTCTCTCTCCCCAGTTTGTGTTTCTCTCTCTCCCCAGTTTGTGTTTCTCTCTCTCTCTCTCCCCAGTTTGTGTTTCTCTCTCTCCCCAGTTTGTGTTTCTCTCTCTCTCTCTCCCCCAGTTTGTGTTTCTCTCTCTCCCCAGTTTGTGTTTCTCTCTCTCTCTCCCCCAGTTTGTGTTTCTCTCTCTCCCCAGTTTGTGTTTCTCTCTCTCTCTCCCCCAGTTTGTGTTTCTCTCTCTCCCCAGTTTGTGTTTCTCTCTCTCTCCCCCAGTTTGTGTTTCTCTCTCTCTCTCTCCAGTTTGTGTTTCTCTCTCTTTCTCCAGTTTGTGTTTCTCTCTCTCCCCAGTTTGTGTTTCTCTCTCTCTCCAGTTTGTGTTTCTCTCTCTCTCTCCCCAGTTTGTGTTTCTCTCTCTCTCTCCCCAGTTTGTGTTTCTCTCTCTCTCTCCCCAGTTTGTGTTTCTCTCTCTCTCTCCCCAGATTGTGTTTCTCTCTCTCTCTCTCCCCTCAGTTTGTGTTTCTCTCTCTCTCCCCAGTTTGTGTTTCTCTCTCTCTCCAGTTTGTGTTTCTCTCTCTCCCCAGTTTGTGTTTCTCTCTCTCTCCAGTTTGTGTTTCTCTCTCTCTCTCCCCAGTTTGTGTTTCTCTCTCTCCCCAGTTTGTGTTTCTCTCTCTCCCCAGTTTGTGTTTCTCTCTCTCTCTCCCCAGTTTGTGTTTCTCTCTCTCTCCAGTTTGTGTTTCTCTCTCTCTCTCTCCAGTTTGTGTTTCTCTCTCTCTCTCCCCAGTTTGTATTTCTCTCTCTCTCTCTCCCCCAGTTTGTGTTTCTCTCTCTCTCTCCCCAGTTTGTGTTTCTCTCTCTCTCTCCCCAGTTTGTGTTTCTCTCTCTCTCTCTCCCCCAGTTTGTGTTTCTCTCTCTCTCTCCCCAGTTTGTGTTTCTCTCTCTCTCTCCCCAGTTTGTGTTTCTCTCTCTCTCCAGTTTGTGTTTCTCTCTGTCTCTCTCCAGTTTGTGTTTCTCTCTCTCTCTCCCCAGTTTGTGTTTCTCTCTCTCTCCAGTTTGTGTTTCTCTCTCTCTCTCCAGTTTGTGTTTCTCTCTCTCTCTCCCCAGTTTGTATTTCTCTCTCTCTCTCTCCCCCAGTTTGTGTTTCTCTCTCTCTCCCCAGTTTGTGTTTCTCTCTCTCCCCAGTTTGTGTTTCTCTCTCTCTCCCCAGTTTGTGTTTCTCTCTCTCCCCAGTTTGTGTTTCTCTCTCTCTCTCTCCCCAGTTTGTGTTTCTCTCTCTCCCCAGTTTGTGTTTCTCTCTCTCTCTCTCCCCCAGTTTGTGTTTCTCTCTCTCTCCCCAGTTTGTGTTTCTCTCTCTCCCCAGTTTGTGTTTCGCTCTCTCTCTCTCCCCAGTTTGTGTTTCTCTCTCTCCCCAGTTTGTGTTTCTCTCTCTCTCTCTCCCCCAGTTTGTGTTTCTCTCTCTCCCCAGTTTGTGTTTCTCTCTCTCTCTCTCCCCCAGTTTGTGTTTCTCTCTCTCCCCAGTTTGTGTTTCTCTCTCTCTCTCTCCCCCAGTTTGTGTTTCTCTCTCTCCCCAGTTTGTGTTTCTCTCTCTCTCCCCCAGTTTGTGTTTCTCTCTCTCTCTCTCCAGTTTGTGTTTCTCTCTCTTTCTCCAGTTTGTGTTTCTCTCTCTCCCCAGTTTGTGTTTCTCTCTCTCTCCAGTTTGTGTTTCTCTCTCTCTCTCCCCAGTTTGTGTTTCTCTCTCTCCCCAGTTTGTGTTTCTCTCTCTCCCCAGTTTGTGTTTCTCTCTCTCTCTCCCCAGTTTGTGTTTCTCTCTCTCTCCAGTTTGTGTTTCTCTCTCTCTCTCTCCAGTTTGTGTTTCTCTCTCTCTCTCCCCAGTTTGTATTTCTCTCTCTCTCTCTCCCCCAGTTTGTGTTTCTCTCTCTCTCTCCCCAGTTTGTGTTTCTCTCTCTCTCTCCCCAGTTTGTGTTTCTCTCTCTCTCTCTCCCCAGTTTGTGTTTCTCTCTCTCTCTCCCCAGTTTGTGTTTCTCTCTCTCTCTCCCCAGTTTGTGTTTCTCTCTCTCTCCAGTTTGTGTTTCTCTCTGTCTCTCTCCAGTTTGTGTTTCTCTCTCTCTCTCCCCAGTTTGTGTTTCTCTCTCTCTCCAGTTTGTGTTTCTCTCTCTCTCTCTCCAGTTTGTGTTTGTCTCTCTCTCTCCCCAGTTTGTATTTCTCTCTCTCTCTCTCCCCCAGTTTGTGTTTCTCTCTCTCTCCCCAGTTTGTGTTTCTCTCTCTCCCCAGTTTGTGTTTCTCTCTCTCTCCCCAGTTTGTGTTTCTCTCTCTCCCCAGTTTGTGTTTCTCTCTCTCTCTCTCCCCAGTTTGTGTTTCTCTCTCTCCCCAGTTTGTGTTTCTCTCTCTCTCTCTCCCCTAGTTTGTGTTTCTCTCTCTCCCCAGTTTGTGTTTCTCTCTCTCTCTCTCCCCCAGTTTGTGTTTCTCTCTCTCCCCAGTTTGTGTTTCTCTCTCTCTCCCCCAGTTTGTGTTTCTCTCTCTCTCTCTCCAGTTTGTGTTTCTCTCTCTTTCTCCAGTTTGTGTTTCTCTCTCTCCCCAGTTTGTGTTTCTCTCTCTCTCCAGTTTGTGTTTCTCTCTCTCTCTCCCCAGTTTGTGTTTCTCTCTCTCTCTCCCCAGTTTGTGTTTCTCTCTCTCTCTCCCCAGTTTGTGTTTCTCTCTCTCTCTCCCCAGATTGTGTTTCTCTCTCTCTCTCTCCCCTCAGTTTGTGTTTCTCTCTCTCTCCCCAGTTTGTGTTTCTCTCTCTCTCCAGTTTGTTTTTCTCTCTCTCCCCAGTTTGTGTTTCTCTCTCCCCAGTTTGTGTTTCTCTCTCTCTCCAGTTTGTTTTTCTCTCTCACCCCAGTTTGTGTGTCTTTCTCCAGTTTGTGTTTCTCTCTCTCTCCAGTTTGTGTTTCTCTCTCTCTCTCCCCAGTTTGTGTTTCTCTCTCTCTCTCCCCAGTTTGTGTTTCTCTCTCTCCCCAGTTTGTGTTTCTCTCTCTCCCCAGTTTGTGTTTCTCTCTCTCTCTCCCCAGTTTGTGTTTCTCTCTCTCCCCAGTTTGTGTTTCTCTCTCTCTCCAGTTTGTGTTTCTCTCTCTCCCCAGTTTGTGTTTCTCTCTCTCCCCAGTTTGTGTTTCTCTCTCTCTCCCCAGTTTGTGTTTCTCTCTCTCTCTCTCTCCCCAGTTTTTGTTTCTTTCTCCAGTTTGTGTTTCTCTCTCTCTCCAGTTTCTCTCTCTCCCCAGTTTGTGTTTCTTTCTCCAGTTTGTGTTTCTCTCTCTCTCCAGTTTGTGTTTCTCTCTCTCTCTCTCCAGTTTGTGTTTCTCTCTCTCTCTCCCCAGTTTGTGTTTCTCTCTCTTTCCCCAGTTTGTGTTTCTCTCTCTCTCTCTCCAGTTTGTGTTTCTCTCTCTTTCCCCAGTTTGTGTTTCTCTCTCTCTCTCCAGTTTGTGTTTCTCTCTCTCTCTCCAGTTTGTGTTTCTCTCTCCCCAGTTTGTGTTTCTCTCTCTCCCCAGTTTGTGTTTCTCTCTCTCTCTCCAGTTTGTCTCTCTCTCTCTCTCCCCAGTTTGTGTTTCTCTCTCTCTCTCTCTCCAGTTTATGTTTCTCTCTCTCCCCAGTTTGTGTTTCTCTCTCTCTCTCTCTCCAGTTTATGTTTCTCTCTCTCTCCAGTTTGTGTTTCTCTCTCTCTCTCCAGTTTATGTTTCTCTCTCTCTCCCCAGTTTGTGTTTCTCTCTCTCTCTCTCTCCAGTTTATGTTTCTCTCTCTCCCCAGTTTGTGTTTCTCTCTCTCTCTCTCTCCAGTTTGTGTTTCTCTCTCTCTCTCCCCAGTTTCTCTCTCTCTCTCTCTCCCCAGTTTGTGTTTCTCTCTCTCTCCAGTTTGTTTTTCTCTCTCTCCCCAGTTTGTGTTTCTCTCTCTCTCTCCCCAGTTTGTGTTTCTCTCTCTCTCCAGTTTGTTTTTCTCTCTCTCCCCAGTTTGTGTGTCTTTCTCCAGTTTGTGTTTCTCTCTCTCCCCAGTTTGTGTTTCTCTCTCTCTCTCCCCAGTTTGTGTTTCTCTCTCTCTCCCCAGTTTGTGTTTCTCTCTCTCTCCCCAGTTTGTGTTTCTCTCTCTCTCCCCAGTTTGTGTTTCTCTCTCTCTCTCCCCAGTTTGTGTTTCTCTCTCTCTCCCCAGTTTGTGTTTCTCTCTCTCTCCCCAGTTTGTGTTTCTCTCTCTCTCCCCAGTTTGTGTTTCTCTCTCTCCCCAGTTTGTGTTTCTTTCTCCAGTTTGTGTTTCTCTCTCTCTCCAGTTTGTGTTTCTCTCTCTCTCTCTCCAGTTTGTGTTTCTCTCTCTCTCTCCCCAGTTTGTGTTTCTCTCTCTTTCCCCAGTTTGTCTTTCTCTCTCTCTCTCTCCAGTTTGTGTTTCTCTCTCTTTCCCCAGTTTGTGTTTCTCTCTCTCTCTCCAGTTTGTGTTTCTCTCTCTCTCTCCCCAGTTTGTGTTTCTCTCTCTCTTCCCAGTTTGTGTATCTCGCTCTCTCTCTCTCCAGTTTGTGTTTCTCTCTGTCTCTCCCCAGTTTGTGTTTCTCTCTCTCTCCCCAGTTTGTGTTTCTCTCTCTCTCTCCAGTTTGTGTTTCTCTCTCTTTCCCCAGTTTGTGTTTCTCTCTCTCTCTCCAGTTTGTGTTTCTCTCTCTCTCTCTCCCCAGTTTGTGTTTCTCTCTCTCCCCAGTTTGTGTTTATCTTTCTCTCTCCAGTTTGTGTTTCTCTATCTCTCTCTCTCCAGTTTGTGTTTCTCTCTCTCTCCAGTTTGTGTTTCTCTCTCTCTCTCCCCAGTTTGTATTTCTCTCTCTCCCCAGTTTGTGTTTCTCTCTCTCTCTCTCCAGTTTGTGTTTCTCTCTCTCCCCAGTTTGTGTTTCTCTCTCTCTCTCCCCAGTTTGTGTTTCTCTCTCTCCCCAGTTTGTGTTTCTCTCTCTCCCCAGTTTGTGTTTCTCTCTCTCTCTCCCCAGTTTGTGTTTCTCTCTCTCTCCAGTTTGTGTTTCTCTCTCTCTCTCTCCAGTTTGTGTTTCTCTCTCTCTCTCCCCAGTTTGTATTTCTCTCTCTCTCTCTCCCCCAGTTTGTGTTTCTCTCTCTCTCTCCCCAGTTTGTGTTTCTCTCTCTCTCTCCCCAGTTTGTGTTTCTCTCTCTCTCTCTCCCCCAGTTTGTGTTTCTCTCTCTCTCTCCCCAGTTTGTGTTTCTCTCTCTCTCTCCCCAGTTTGTGTTTCTCTCTCTCTCCAGTTTGTGTTTCTCTCTCTCTCTCTCCAGTTTGTGTTTCTCTCTCTCTCTCCCCAGTTTGTGTTTCTCTCTCTCTCCAGTTTGTGTTTCTCTCTCTCTCTCTCCAGTTTGTGTTTCTCTCTCTCTCTCCCCAGTTTGTATTTCTCTCTCTCTCTCTCCCCCAGTTTGTGTTTCTCTCTCTCTCCCCAGTTTGTGTTTCTCTCTCTCCCCAGTTTGTGTTTCTCTCTCTCTCCCCAGTTTGTGTTTCTCTCTCTCCCCAGTTTGTGTTTCTCTCTCTCTCTCTCCCCAGTTTGTGTTTCTCTCTCTCCCCAGTTTGTGTTTCTCTCTCTCTCTCTCCCCCAGTTTGTGTTTCTCTCTCTCCCCAGTTTGTGTTTCTCTCTCTCTCTCCCCCAGTTTGTGTTTCTCTCTCTCCCCAGTTTGTGTTTCTCTCTCTCTCTCCCCCAGTTTGTGTTTCTCTCTCTCCCCAGTTTGTGTTTCTCTCTCTCTCCCCAGTTTGTGTTTCTCTCTCTCTCTCTCCAGTTTGTGTTTCTCTCTCTCTCTCCAGTTTGTGTTTCTCTCTCTCCCCAGTTTGTGTTTCTCTCTCTCTCCAGTTTGTGTTTCTCTCTCTCTCTCCCCAGTTTGTGTTTCTCTCTCTCTCTCCCCAGTTTGTGTTTCTCTCTCTCTCTCCCCAGTTTGTGTTTCTCTCTCTCTCTCCCCAGATTGTGTTTCTCTCTCTCTCTCTCCCTCAGTTTGTGTTTCTCTCTCTCTCCCAGTTTGTGTTTCTCTCTCTCTCCAGTTTGTGTTTCTCTCTCTCCCCAGTTTGTGTTTCTCTCTCTCTCCAGTTTGTGTTTCTCTCTCTCTCTCCCCAGTTTGTGTTTCTCTCTCTCCCCAGTTTGTGTTTCTCTCTCTCCCCAGTTTGTGTTTCTCTCTCTCTCTCCCCAGTTTGTGTTTCTCTCTCTCTCCAGTTTGTGTTTCTCTCTCTCTCTCTCCAGTTTGTGTTTCTCTCTCTCTCTCCCCAGTTTGTATTTCTCTCTCTCTCTCTCCCCCAGTTTGTGTTTCTCTCTCTCTCTCCCCAGTTTGTGTTTCTCTCTCTCTCTCCCCAGTTTGTGTTTCTCTCTCTCTCTCTCCCCCAGTTTGTGTTTCTCTCTCTCTCTCCCCAGTTTGTGTTTCTCTCTCTCTCTCCCCAGTTTGTGTTTCTCTCTCTCTCCAGTTTGTGTTTCTCTCTGTCTCTCTCCAGTTTGTGTTTCTCTCTCTCTCTCCCCAGTTTGTGTTTCTCTCTCTCTCCAGTTTGTGTTTCTCTCTCTCTCTCTCCAGTTTGTGTTTCTCTCTCTCTCTCCCCAGTTTGTATTTCTCTCTCTCTCTCTCCCCCAGTTTGTGTTTCTCTCTCTCTCCCCAGTTTGTGTTTCTCTCTCTCCCCAGTTTGTGTTTCTCTCTCTCTCCCCAGTTTGTGTTTCTCTCTCTCCCCAGTTTGTGTTTCTCTCTCTCTCTCTCCCCAGTTTGTGTTTCTCTCTCTCCCCAGTTTGTGTTTCTCTCTCTCTCTCTCCCCCAGTTTGTGTTTCTCTCTCTCCCCAGTTTGTGTTTCTCTCTCTCTCTCTCCCCTAGTTTGTGTTTCTCTCTCTCCCCAGTTTGTGTTTCTCTCTCTCTCTCTCCCCCAGTTTGTGTTTCTCTCTCTCCCCAGTTTGTGTTTCTCTCTCTCTCCCCCAGTTTGTGTTTCTCTCTCTCTCTCTCCAGTTTGTGTTTCTCTCTCTTTCTCCAGTTTGTGTTTCTCTCTCTCCCCAGTTTGTGTTTCTCTCTCTCTCCAGTTTGTGTTTCTCTCTCTCTCTCCCCAGTTTGTGTTTCTCTCTCTCTCTCCCCAGTTTGTGTTTCTCTCTCTCTCTCCCCAGTTTGTGTTTCTCTCTCTCTCTCCCCAGATTGTGTTTCTCTCTCTCTCTCTCCCCTCAGTTTGTGTTTCTCTCTCTCTCCCCAGTTTGTGTTTCTCTCTCTCTCCAGTTTGTTTTTCTCTCTCTCCCCAGTTTGTGTTTCTCTCTCCCCAGTTTGTGTTTCTCTCTCTCTCCAGTTTGTTTTTCTCTCTCACCCCAGTTTGTGTGTCTTTCTCCAGTTTGTGTTTCTCTCTCTCTCCAGTTTGTGTTTCTCTCTCTCTCTCCCCAGTTTGTGTTTCTCTCTCTCTCTCCCCAGTTTGTGTTTCTCTCTCTCCCCAGTTTGTGTTTCTCTCTCTCCCCAGTTTGTGTTTCTCTCTCTCTCTCCCCAGTTTGTGTTTCTCTCTCTCCCCAGTTTGTGTTTCTCTCTCTCTCCAGTTTGTGTTTCTCTCTCTCCCCAGTTTGTGTTTCTCTCTCTCCCCAGTTTGTGTTTCTCTCTCTCTCCCCAGTTTGTGTTTCTCTCTCTCTCTCTCTCCCCAGTTTTTGTTTCTTTCTCCAGTTTGTGTTTCTCTCTCTCTCCAGTTTCTCTCTCTCCCCAGTTTGTGTTTCTTTCTCCAGTTTGTGTTTCTCTCTCTCTCCAGTTTGTGTTTCTCTCTCTCTCTCTCCAGTTTGTGTTTCTCTCTCTCTCTCCCCAGTTTGTGTTTCTCTCTCTTTCCCCAGTTTGTGTTTCTCTCTCTCTCTCTCCAGTTTGTGTTTCTCTCTCTTTCCCCAGTTTGTGTTTCTCTCTCTCTCTCCAGTTTGTGTTTCTCTCTCTCTCTCCAGTTTGTGTTTCTCTCTCCCCAGTTTGTGTTTCTCTCTCTCCCCAGTTTGTGTTTCTCTCTCTCTCTCCAGTTTGTCTCTCTCTCTCTCTCCCCAGTTTGTGTTTCTCTCTCTCTCTCTCTCCAGTTTATGTTTCTCTCTCTCCCCAGTTTGTGTTTCTCTCTCTCTCTCTCTCCAGTTTATGTTTCTCTCTCTCTCCAGTTTGTGTTTCTCTCTCTCTCTCCAGTTTATGTTTCTCTCTCTCTCCCCAGTTTGTGTTTCTCTCTCTCTCTCTCTCCAGTTTATGTTTCTCTCTCTCCCCAGTTTGTGTTTCTCTCTCTCTCTCTCTCCAGTTTGTGTTTCTCTCTCTCTCTCCCCAGTTTCTCTCTCTCTCTCTCTCCCCAGTTTGTGTTTCTCTCTCTCTCCAGTTTGTTTTTCTCTCTCTCCCCAGTTTGTGTTTCTCTCTCTCTCTCCCCAGTTTGTGTTTCTCTCTCTCTCCAGTTTGTTTTTCTCTCTCTCCCCAGTTTGTGTGTCTTTCTCCAGTTTGTGTTTCTCTCTCTCCCCAGTTTGTGTTTCTCTCTCTCTCTCCCCAGTTTGTGTTTCTCTCTCTCTCCCCAGTTTGTGTTTCTCTCTCTCTCCCCAGTTTGTGTTTCTCTCTCTCTCCCCAGTTTGTGTTTCTCTCTCTCTCTCCCCAGTTTGTGTTTCTCTCTCTCTCCC